>OY282558.1:456357794-456893794 GCA_958295665.1 Tipula vernalis | reverse complement strand
AGAACCGCAATCGGAGCACAATTGCAGATTTCGGATTTGTACAGCTCTGAATCGGCTGAGCTATAGTAAGGTGATTTTCTTCGAATCGAACTTTCTTCGAAATGTATGGTATAGCAATTACAGGTCTCCTGACCTATCATTTAAGGTATCAAGAACCGCAATCGGAGCACAATTGCAGATTTTGGAGTTTTACAGCTCTGAATCGGTTGAGCTATAGTAAGGTGATTTTCTTCGAATCGATTTTTCTGTGAAATGTATGGAAATAATCAACCAATTTTAACGCCGCTTGGCATAACAATTACAAGTCCCGAAACCTATCATTTGAGGTATCAAGAACCGCAATCGGAGCGCAATTGCAGATTTTGGAGTTTTACAGCTCTGAATCGGCTGAGCTATAGTAAGGTGATTTTCTTCGAATCGATTTTTCTGTGAAATGTATGGAAATAATCAACCAATTTTAACGCGGTTTGGCATAACAATTACAAGTCCCGAGACCTATCATTTGAGGTATCAAGAACCGCAATCGGAGCACAATTGCAGATTTCGGATTTTTACAGCTCTGAATCGGCTGAGCTATAGTAAGGTGATTTTCTTCGAATCGAACTTTCTTCGAAATGTATGGTATAGCAATTACAGGTCTCCTGACCTATCATTTAAGGTATCAAGAACCGCAATCGGAGCACAATTGCAGATTTTGGAGTTTTACAGCTCTGAATCGGCTGAGCTATAGTAAGGTGATTTTCTTCGAATCGATTTTTCTGTGAAATGTATGGAAATAATCAACCAATTTTAACGCGGTTTGGCATAACAATTACACGTCGCGAGACCTATCATTTGAGGTATCAAGAACCGCAATCGGAGCACAATTGCAGATTTCGGATTTGTACAGCTCTGAATCGGCTGAGCTATAGTAAGGTGATTTTCTTCGAATCGAACTTTCTTCGAAATGTATGGTATAGCAATTACAGGTCTCCTGACCTATCATTTAAGGTATCAAGAACCGCAATCGGAGCACAATTGCAGATTTTGGAGTTTTACAGCTCTGAATCGGTTGAGCTATAGTAAGGTGATTTTCTTCGAATCGATTTTTCTGTGAAATGTATGGAAATAATCAACCAATTTTAACGCCGTTTGGCATAACAATTACAAGTCCCGAGACCTATCATTTGAGGTATCAAGAACCGCAATCGGAGCACAATTGCAGATTTCGGATTTTTACAGCTCTGAATCGGCTGAGCTATAGTAAGGTGATTTTCTTCGAATCGAACTTTCTTCGAAATGTATGGTATAGCAATTACAGGTCTCCTGACCTATCATTTAAGGTATCAAGAACCGCAATCGGAGCACAATTGCAGATTTTGGAGTTTTACAGCTCTGAATCGGTTGAGCTATAGTAAGGTGATTTTCTTCGAATCGATTTTTCTGTGAAATGTATGGAAATAATCAACCAATTTTAACGCCGCTTGGCATAACAATTACAAGTCCCGAGACCTATCATTTGAGGTATCAAGAACCGCAATCGGAGCGCAATTGCAGATTTTGGAGTTTTACAGCTCTGAATCGGCTGAGCTATAGTAAGGTGATTTTCTTCGAATCGATTTTTCTGTGAAATGTATGGAAATAATCAACCAATTTTAACGCGGTTTGGCATAACAATTACACGTCGCGAGACCTATCATTTAAAGTATCAAGAACCGCAATCGGAGCACAATTGCAGATTTCGGATTTGTACAGCTCTGAATCGGCTGAGCTATAGTAAGGTGATTTTCTTCGAATCGAACTTTCTTCGAAATGTATGGTATAGCAATTACAGGTCTCCTGACCTATCATTTAAGGTATCAAGAACCGCAATCGGAGCACAATTGCAGATTTTGGAGTTTTACAGCTCTGAATCGGTTGAGCTATAGTAAGGTGATTTTCTTCGAATCGATTTTTCTGTGAAATGTATGGAAATAATCAACCAATTTTAACGCCGTTTGGCATAACAATTACAAGTCCCGAGACCTATCATTTGAGGTATCAAGAACCGCAATCGGAGCACAATTGCAGATTTTGGAGTTATACAGCTCTGAATCGGCTGAGCTATAGTAAGGTGATTTTCTTCGAATCGATTTTTCTGTGAAATGTATGGAAATAATCAACCAATTTTAACGCGGTTTGGCATAACAATTACACGTCCCGAGACCTATCATTTGAGGTATCAAGAACCGCAATCGGAGCACAATTGCAGATTTCGGATTTGTACAGCTCTGAATCGGCTGAGCTATAGTAAGGTGATTTTCTTCGAATCGAACTTTCTTCGAAATGTATGGTATAGCAATTACAGGTCTCCTGACCTATCATTTAAGGTATAAAGAACCGCAATCGGAGCACAATTGCAGATTTTGGAGTTTTACAGCTCTGAATCGGCTGAGCTATAGTAAGGTGATTTTCTTCGAATCGATTTTTCTGTGAAATGTATGGAAATAATCAACCAATTTTAACGCGGTTTGGCATAACAATTACACGTCCCGAGACCTATCATTTGAGGTATCAAGAACCGCAATTGGAGCACAATTGCAGATTTCGGATTTTTACAGCTCTGAATCGGCTGAGCTATAGTAAAGTGATTTTCTTCGAATCGAACTTTCTTCGAAATGTATGGTATAGCAATTACAGGTCTCCTGACCTATCATTTAAGGTATCAAGAACCGCAATCGGAGCACAATTGCAGATTTTGGAGTTTTACAGCTCTGAATCGGTTGAGCTATAGTAAGGTGATTTTCTTCGAATCGATTTTTCTGTGAAATGTATGGAAATAATCAACCAATTTTAACGCCGTTTGGCATAACAATTACAAGTCCCGAGACCTATCATTTGAGGTATTAAGAACCGCAATCGGAGCACAATTGCAGATTTTGGAGTTTTACAGCTCTGAATCGGCTGAGCTATAGTAAGGTGATTTTCTTCGAATCGATTTTTCTGTGAAATGTATGGAAATAATCAACCAATTTTAACGCGGTTTGGCATAACAATTACACGTCCCGAGACCTATCATTTGAGGTATCAAGAACCGCAATTGGAGCACAATTGCAGATTTCGGATTTTTACAGCTCTGAATCGGCTGAGCTATAGTAAGGTGATTTTCTTCGAATCGAACTTTCTTCGAAATGTATGGTATAGCAATTACAGGTCTCCTGACCTATCATTTAAGGTATCAAGAACCGCAATCGGAGCACAATTGCAGATTTTGGAGTTTTACAGCTCTGAATCGGTTGAGCTATAGTAAGGTGATTTTCTTCGAATCGATTTTTCTGTGAAATGTATGGAAATAATCAACCAATTTTAACGCCGCTTGGCATAACAATTACAAGTCCCGAGACCTATCATTTGAGGTATCAAGAACCGCAATCGGAGCGCAATTGCAGATTTTGGAGTTTTACAGCTCTGAATCGGCTGAGCTATAGTAAGGTGATTTTCTTCGAATCGATTTTTCTGTGAAATGTATGGAAATAATCAACCAATTTTAACGCGGTTTGGCATAACAATTACACGTCGCGAGACCTATCATTTGAGGTATCAAGAACCGCAATCGGAGCACAATTGCAGATTTCGGATTTGTACAGCTCTGAATCGGCTGAGCTATAGTAAGGTGATTTTCTTCGAATCGAACTTTCTTCGAAATGTATGGTATAGCAATTACAGGTCTCCTGACCTATCATTTAAGGTATCAAGAACCGCAATCGGAGCACAATTGCAGATTTTGGAGTTTTACAGCTCTGAATCGGTTGAGCTATAGTAAGGTGATTTTCTTCGAATCGATTTTTCTGTGAAATGTATGGAAATAATCAACCAATATTAACGCGGTTTTGCATAACAATTACACGTCGCGAGACCTATCATTTGATGTATCAAGAACCGCAATCGGAGCACAATTGCAGATTTCGGATTTTTACAGCTCTGAATCGGCTGAGCTATAGTAAGGTGATTTTCTTCGAATCGAACTTTCTTCGAAATGTATGGTATAGCAATTACAGGTCTCCTGACCTATCATTTAAGGTATCAAGAACCGCAATCGGAGCACAATTGCAGATTTTGGAGTTTTACAGCTCTGAATCGGTTGAGCTATAGTAAGGTGATTTTCTTCGAATCGATTTTTCTGTGAAATGTATGGAAATAATCAACCAATTTTAACGCCGTTTGGAATAACAATTACAAGTCCCGAGACCTATCATTTGAGGTATCAAGAACCGCAATC
This sequence comes from Tipula vernalis, assembly GCA_958295665.1. NCBI lineage: Eukaryota > Metazoa > Arthropoda > Insecta > Diptera > Tipulidae > Tipula > Tipula vernalis. The sequence goes on along the minus strand of OY282558.1, from coordinate 456,889,557 downwards.
GGAGCACAATTGCAGATTTTGGAGTTTTACAGCTCTGAATCGGCTGAGCTATAGTAAGGTGATTTTCTTCGAATCGATTTTTCTGTGAAATGTATGGAAATAATCAACCAATATTAACGCGGTTTTGCATAACAATTACACGTCGCGAGACCTATCATTTGAGGTATCAAGAACCGCAATCGGAGCACAATTGCAGATTTCGGATTTTTACAGCTCTGAATCGGCTGAGCTATAGTAAGGTGATTTTCTTCGAATCGAACTTTCTTCGAAATGTATGGTATAGCAATTACAGGTCTCCTGACCTATCATTTAAGGTATCAAGAACCGCAATCGGAGCACAATTGCAGATTTTGGAGTTTTACAGCTCTGAATCGGCTGAGCTATAGTAAGGTGATTTTCTTCGAATCGATTTTTCTGTGAAATGTATGGAAATAATCAACCAATTTTAACGCCGTTTGGCATAACAATTACAAGTCCCGAGACCTATCATTTGAGGTATCAAGAACCGCAATCGGAGCACAATTGCAGATTTTGGAGTTTTACAGCTCTGAATCGGCTGAGCTATAGTAAGGTGATTTTCTTCGAATCGATTTTTCTGTGAAATGTATGGAAATAATCAACCAATTTTAACGCGGTTTGGCATAACAATTACAAGTCCCGAGACCTATCATTTGAGGTATCAAGAACCGCAATCGGAGCACAATTGCAGATTTCGGATTTTTACAGCTCTGAATCGGCTGAGCTATAGTAAGGTGATTTTCTTCGAATCGATTTTTCTGTGAAATGTATGGAAATAATCAACCAATATTAACGCGGTTTGGCATAACAATTACACGTCGCGAGACCTATCATTTGAGGTATCAAGAACCGCAATCGGAGCACAATTGCAGATTTCGGATTTTTACAGCTCTGAATCGGCTGAGCTATAGTAAGGTGATTTTCTTCGAATCGATTTTTCTGTGAAATGTATGGAAATAATCAACCAATTTTAACGCGGTTTGGCATAACAATTACGAGTCCCGAGACCTATCATTTGAGGTATCAAGAACCGCAATCGGAGCACAATTGCAGATTTTTGAGTTTTACAGCTCTGAATCGGCTGAGCTATAGTAAGGTGATTTTCTTCGAATCGAACTTTCTTCGAAATGTATGGTATAGCAATTACAGGTCTCCTGACCTATCATTTAAGGTATCAAGAACCGCAATCGGAGCACAATTGCAGATTTTGGAGTTTTACAGCTCTGAATCGGCTGAGCTATAGTAAGGTGATTTTCTTCGAATCGATTTTTCTGTGAAATGTATGGAAATAATCAACCAATTTTAACGCCGTTTGGCATAACAATTACAAGTCCCGAGACCTATCATTTGAGGTATCAAGAACCGCAATCGGAGCACAATTGCAGATTTTGGAGTTTTACAGCTCTGAATCGGCTGAGCTATAGTAAGGTGATTTTCTTCGAATCGAACTTTCTTCGAAATGTATGGTATAGCAATTACAGGTCTCCTGACCTATCATTTAAGGTATCAAGAACCGCAATCGGAGCACAATTGCAGATTTTGGAGTTTTACAGCTCTGAATCGGTTGAGCTATAGTAAGGTGATTTTCTTCGAATCGATTTTTCTGTGAAATGTATGGAAATAATCAACCAATTTTAACGCCGTTTGGCATAACAATTACAAGTCCCGAGACCTATCATTTGAGGTATCAAGAACCGCAATCGGAGCACAATTGCAGATTTTGGAGTTTTACAGCTCTGAATCGGCTGAGCTATAGTAAGGTGATTTTCTTCGAATCGATTTTTCTGTGAAATGTATGGAAATAATCAACCAATTTTAACGCGGTTTGGCATAACAATTACAAGTCCCGAGACCTATCATTTGAGGTATCAAGAACCGCAATCGGAGCACAATTGCAGATTTTGGAGTTTTACAGCTCTGAATCGGCTGAGCTATAGTAAGGTGATTTTCTTCGAATCGATTTTTCTGTGAAATGTATGGAAATAATCAACCAATATTAACGCGGTTTGGCATAACAATTACACGTCGCGAGACCTATCATTTGAGGTATCAAGAACCGCAATCGGAGCACAATTGCAGATTTCGGATTTTTACAGCTCTGAATCGGCTGAGCTATAGTATGGTGATTTTCTTCGAATCGATTTTTCTGTGAAATGTATGGAAATAATCAACCAATTTTAACGCGGTTTGGCATAACAATTACACGTCGCGAGACCTATCATTTGAGGTATCAAGAACCGCAATCGGAGCACAATTGCAGATTTCGGATTTTTACAGCTCTGAATCGGCTGAGCTATAGTAAGGTGATTTTCTTCGAATCGAACTTTCTTCGAAATGTATGGTATAGCAATTACAGGTCTCCTGACCTATCATTTAAGGTATCAAGAACCGCAATCGGAGCACAATTGCAGATTTTGGAGTTTTACAGCTCTGAATCGGCTGAGCTATATTATGGTGATTTTCTTCGAATCGATTTTTCTGTGAAATGTATGGAAATAATCAACCAATTTTAACGCCGTTTGGCATAACAATTACAAGTCCCGAGACCTATCATTTGAGGTATCAAGAACCGCAATCGGAGCACAATTGCAGATTTCGGATTTTTACAGCTCTGAATCGGCTGAGCTATAGTAAGGTGATTTTCTTCGAATCGAACTTTCTTCGAAATGTATGGTATAGCAATTACAGGTCTCCTGACCTATCATTTAAGGTATCAAGAACCGCAATCGGAGCACAATTGCAGATTTTGGAGTTTTACAGCTCTGAATCGGTTGAGCTATAGTAAGGTGATTTTCTTCGAATCGATTTTTCTGTGAAATGTATGGAAATAATCAACCAATTTTAACGCCGTTTGGCATAACAATTACAAGTCCCGAGACCTATCATTTGAGGTATCAAGAACCGCAATCGGAGCACAATTGCAGATTTTGGAGTTTTACAGCTCTGAATCGGCTGAGCTATAGTAAGGTGATTTTCTTCGAATCGATTTTTCTGTGAAATGTATGGAAATAATCAACCAATATTAACGCGGTTTGGCATAACAATTACACGTCGCGAGACCTATCATTTGAGGTATCAAGAACCGCAATCGGAGCACAATTGCAGATTTCGGATTTTTACAGCTCTGAATCGGCTGAGCTATAGTAAGGTGATTTTCTTCGAATCGATTTTTCTGTGAAATGTATGGAAATAATCAACCAATTTTAACGCGGTTTGGCATAACAATTACAAGTCCCGAGACCTATCATTTGAGGTATCAAGAACCGCAATCGGAGCACAATTGCAGATTTTGGAGTTTTACAGCTCTGAATCGGCTGAGCTATAGTAAGGTGATTTTCTTCGAATCGATTTTTCTGTGAAATGTATGGAAATAATCAACCAATATTAACGCGGTTTGGCATAACAATTACACGTCGCGAGACCTATCATTTGAGGTATCAAGAACCGCAATCGGAGCACAATTGCAGATTTCGGATTTTTACAGCTCTGAATCGGCTGAGCTATAGTAAGGTGATTTTCTTCGAATCGAACTTTCTTCGAAATGTATGGTATAGCAATTACAGGTCTCCTGACCTATCATTTAAGGTATCAAGAACCGCAATCGGAGCACAATTGCAGATTTTGGAGTTTTACAGCTCTGAATCGGTTGAGCTATAGTAAGGTGATTTTCTTCGAATCGATTTTTCTGTGAAATGTATGGAAATAATCAACCAATTTTAACGCCGTTTGGCATAACAATTACAAGTCCCGAGACCTATCATTTGAGGTATCAAGAACCGCAATCGGAGCACAATTGCAGATTTTGGAGTTTTACAGCTCTGAATCGGCTGAGCTATAGTAAGGTGATTTTCTTCGAATCGATTTTTCTGTGAAATGTATGGAAATAATCAACCAATATTAACGCGGTTTGGCATAACAATTACACGTCGCGAGACCTATCATTTGAGGTATCAAGAACCGCAATCGGAGCACAATTGCAGATTTCGGATTTTTACAGCTCTGAATCGGCTGAGCTATAGTAAGGTGATTTTCTTCGAATCGAACTTTCTTCGAAATGTATGGTATAGCAATTACAGGTCTCCTGACCTATCATTTAAGGTATCAAGAACCGCAATCGGAGCACAATTGCAGATTTTGGAGTTTTACAGCTCTGAATCGGTTGAGCTATAGTAAGGTGATTTTCTTTGAATCGATTTTTCTGTGAAATGTATGGAAATAATCAACCAATTTTAACGCCGTTTGGCATAACAATTACAAGTCCCGAGACCTATCATTTGAGGTATCAAGAACCGCAATCGGAGCACAATTGCAGATTTTGGAGTTTTACAGCTCTGAATCGGCTGAGCTATAGTAAGGTGATTTTCTTCGAATCGATTTTTCTGTGAAATGTATGGAAATAATCAACCAATATTAACGCGGTTTGGCATAACAATTACACGTCGCGAGACCTATCATTTGAGGTATCAAGAACCGCAATCGGAGCACAATTGCAGATTTCGGATTTTTACAGCTCTGAATCGGCTGAGCTATAGTAAGGTGATTTTCTTCGAATCGAACTTTCTTCGAAATGTATGGTATAGCAATTACAGGTCTCCTGACCTATCATTTAAGGTATCAAGAACCGCAATCGGAGCAAAATTGCAGATTTTGGAGTTTTACAGCTCTGAATCGGTTGAGCTATAGTAAGGTGATTTTCTTCGAATCGATTTTTCTGTGAAATGTATGGAAATAATCAACCAATTTTAACGCCGTTTGGCATAACAATTACAAGTCCCGAGACCTATCATTTGAGGTATCAAGAACCGCAATCGGAGCACAATTGCAGATTTTGGAGTTTTACAGCTCTGAATCGGCTGAGCTATAGTAAGGTGATTTTCTTCGAATCGATTTTTCTGTGAAATGTATGGAAATAATCAACCAATATTAACGCGGTTTGGCATAACAATTACACGTCGCGAGACCTATCATTTGAGGTATCAAGAACCGCAATCGGAGCACAATTGCAGATTTCGGATTTTTACAGCTATGAATCGGCTGAGCTATAGTAAGGTGATTTTCTTCGAATCGAACTTTCTTCGAAATGTATGGTATAGCAATTACAGGTCTCCTGACCTATCATTTAAGGTATCAAGAACCGCAATCGGAGCACAATTGCAGATTTTGGAGTTTTACAGCTCTGAATCGGTTGAGCTATAGTAAGGTGATTTTCTTCGAATCGATTTTTCTGTGAAATGTATGGAAATAATCAACCAATTTTAACGCGGTTTGGCATAACAATTACAAGTCCCGAGACCTATCATTTGAGGTATCAAGAACCGCAATCGGAGCACAATTGCAGATTTTGGAGTTTTACAGCTCTGAATCGGCTGAGCTATAGTAAGGTGATTTTCTTCGAATCGATTTTTCTGTGAAATGTATGGAAATAATCAACCAATTTTAACGCCGTTTGGCATAACAATTACAAGTCCCGAGACCTATCATTTGAGGTATCAAGAACCGCAATCGGAGCACAATTGCAGATTTTGGAGTTTTACAGCTCTGAATCGGCTGAGCTATAGTAAGGTGATTTTCTTCGAATCGAACTTTCTTCGAAATGTATGGTATAGCAATTACAGGTCTCCTGACCTATCATTTAAGGTATAAAGAACCGCAATCGGAGCACAATTGCAGATTTTGGAGTTTTACAGCTCTGAATCGGCTGAGCTATAGTAAGGTGATTTTCTTCGAATCGATTTTTCTGTGAAATGTATGGAAATAATCAACCAATTTTAACGCGGTTTGGCATAACAATTACACGTCGCGAGACCTATCATTTGAGGTATCAAGAACCGCAATTGGAGCACAATTGCAGATTTCGGATTTTTACAGCTCTGAATCGGCTGAGCTATAGTAAGGTGATTTTCTTCGAATCGAACTTTCTTCGAAATGTATGGTATAGCAATTACAGGTCTCCTGACCTATCATTTAAGGTATCAAGAACCGCAATCGGAGCACAATTGCAGATTTTGGAGTTTTACAGCTCTGAATCGGTTGAGCTATAGTAAGGTGATTTTCTTCGAATCGATTTTTCTGTGAAATGTATGGAAATAATCAACCAATTTTAACGCGGTTTGGCATAACAATTACACGTCCCGAGACCTATCATTTGAGGTATCAAGAACCGCAATTGGAGCACAATTGCAGATTTCGGATTTTTACAGCTCTGAATCGGCTGAGCTATAGTAAGGTGATTTTCTTCGAATCGAACTTTCTTCGAAATGTATGGTATAGCAATTACAGGTCTCCTGACCTATCATTTGAGGTATCAAGAACCGCAATCGGAGCACAATTGCAGATTTTGGAGTTTTACAGCTCTGAATCGGTTGAGCTATAGTAAGGTGATTTTCTTCGAATCGATTTTTCTGTGAAATGTATGGAAATAATCAACCAATTTTAACGCCGCTTGGCATAACAATTACACGTCGCGAGACCTATCATTTGAGGTATCAAGAACCGCAATCGGAGCACAATTGCAGATTTCGGATTTGTACAGCTCTGAATCGGCTGAGCTATAGTAAGGTGATTTTCTTCGAATCGAACTTTCTTCGAAATGTATGGTATAGCAATTACAGGTCTCCTGACCTATCATTTAAGGTATCAAGAACCGCAATCGGAGCACAATTGCAGATTTTGGAGTTTTACAGCTCTGAATCGGTTGAGCTATAGTAAGGTGATTTTCTTTGAATCGATTTTTCTGTGAAATGTATGGAAATAATCAACCAATTTTAACGCCGTTTGGCATAACAATTACAAGTCCCGAGACCTATCATTTGAGGTATCAAGAACCGTAATCGGAGCACAATTGCAGATTTTGGAGTTTTACAGCTCTGAATCGGCTGAGCTATAGTAAGGTGATTTTCTTCGAATCGATTTTTCTGTGAAATGTATGGAAATAATCAACCAATTTTAACGCGGTTTGGCATAACAATTACAAGTCCCGAGACCTATCATTTGAGGTATCAAGAACCGCAATCGGAGCACAATTGCAGATTTTGGAGTTTTACAGCTCTGAATCGGCTGAGCTATAGTAAGGTGATTTTCTTCGAATCGATTTTTCTGTGAAATGTATGGAAATAATCAACCAATATTAACGCGGTTTGGCATAACAATTACACGTCGCGAGACCTATCATTTGAGGTATCAAGAACCGCAATCGGAGCACAATTGCAGATTTCGGATTTTTACAGCTCTGAATCGGCTGAGCTATAGTATGGTGATTTTCTTCGAATCGATTTTTCTGTGAAATGTATGGAAATAATCAACCAATATTAACGCGGTTTGGCATAACAATTACACGTCGCGAGACCTATCATTTGAGGTATCAAGAACCGCAATCGGAGCACAATTGCAGATTTCGGATTTTTACAGCTCTGAATGGGCTGAGCTATAGTAAGGTGATTTTCTTCGAATCGAACTTTCTTCGAAATGTATGGTATAGCAATTACAGGTCTCCTGACCTATCATTTAAGGTATCAAGAACCGCAATCGGAGCACAATTGCAGATTTTGGAGTTTTACAGCTCTGAATCGGCTGAGCTATAGTAAGGTGATTTTCTTCGAATCGATTTTTCTGTGAAATGTATGGAAATAATCAACCAATTTTAACGCCGCTTGGCATAACAATTACACGTCGCGAGACCTATCATTTGAGGTATCAAGAACCGCAATCGGAGCACAATTGCAGATTTCGGATTTGTACAGCTCTGAATCGGCTGAGCTATAGTAAGGTGATTTTCTTCGAATCGAACTTTCTTCGAAATGTATGGTATAGCAATTACAGGTCTCCTGACCTATCATTTAAGGTATCAAGAACCGCAATCGGAGCACAATTGCAGATTTTGGAGTTTTACAGCTCTGAATCGGTTGAGCTATAGTAAGGTGATTTTCTTCGAATCGATTTTTCTGTGAAATGTATGGAAATAATCAACCAATTTTAACGCGGTTTGGCATAACAATTACAAGTCCCGAGACCTATCATTTGAGGTATCAAGAACCGCAATCGGAGCACAATTGCAGATTTTGGAGTTTTACAGCTCTGAATCGGCTGAGCTATAGTAAGGTGATTTTCTTCGAATCGATTTTTCTGTGAAATGTATGGAAATAATCAACCAATATTAACGCGGTTTGGCATAACAATTACACGTCGCGAGACCTATCATTTGAGGTATCAAGAACCGCAATCGGAGCACAATTGCAGATTTCGGATTTTTACAGCTCTGAATCGGCTGAGCTATAGTAAGGTGATTTTCTTCGAATCGAACTTTCTTCGAAATGTATGGTATAGCAATTACAGGTCTCCTGACCTATCATTTAAGGTATCAAGAACCGCAATCGGAGCACAATTGCAGATTTTGGAGTTTTACAGCTCTGAATCGGTTGAGCTATAGTAAGGTGATTTTCTTTGAATCGATTTTTCTGTGAAATGTATGGAAATAATCAACCAATTTTAACGCCGTTTGGCATAACAATTACAAGTCCCGAGACCTATCATTTGAGGTATCAAGAACCGCAATCGGAGCACAATTGCAGATTTTGGAGTTTTACAGCTCTGAATCGGCTGAGCTATAGTAAGGTGATTTTCTTCGAATCGATTTTTCTGTGAAATGTATGGAAATAATCAACCAATTTTAACGCGGTTTGGCATAACAATTACAAGTCCCGAGACCTATCATTTGAGGTATCAAGAACCGCAATCGGAGCACAATTGCAGATTTTGGAGTTTTACAGCTCTGAATCGGCTGAGCTATAGTAAGGTGATTTTCTTCGAATCGATTTTTCTGTGAAATGTATGGAAATAATCAACCAATATTAACGCGGTTTGGCATAACAATTACACGTCGCGAGACCTATCATTTGAGGTATCAAGAACCGCAATCGGAGCACAATTGCAGATTTCGGATTTTTACAGCTCTGAATCGGCTGAGCTATAGTAAGGTGATTTTCTTCGAATCGAACTTTCTTCGAAATGTATGGTATAGCAATTACAGGTCTCCTGACCTATCATTTAAGGTATCAAGAACCGCAATCGGAGCACAATTGCAGATTTTGGAGTTTTACAGCTCTGAATCGGTTGAGCTATAGTAAGGTGATTTTCTTTGAATCGATTTTTCTGTGAAATGTATGGAAATAATCAACCAATTTTAACGCCGTTTGGCATAACAATTACAAGTCCCGAGACCTATCATTTGAGGTATCAAGAACCGCAATCGGAGCACAATTGCAGATTTTGGAGTTTTACAGCTCTGAATCGGCTGAGCTATAGTAAGGTGATTTTCTTCGAATCGATTTTTCTGTGAAATGTATGGAAATAATCAACCAATTTTAACGCGGTTTGGCATAACAATTACAAGTCCCGAGACCTATCATTTGAGGTATCAAGAACCGCAATCGGAGCACAATTGCAGATTTTGGAGTTTTACAGCTCTGAATCGGCTGAGCTATAGTAAGGTGATTTTCTTCGAATCGAACTTTCTTCGAAATGTATGGTATAGCAATTACAGGTCTCCTGACCTATCATTTAAGGTATCAAGAACCGCAATCGGAGCACAATTGCAGATTTTGGAGTTTTACAGCTCTGAATCGGTTGAGCTATAGTAAGGTGATTTTCTTTGAATCGATTTTTCTGTGAAATGTATGGAAATAATCAACCAATTTTAACGCCGTTTGGCATAACAATTACAAGTCCCGAGACCTATCATTTGAGGTATCAAGAACCGCAATCGGAGCACAATTGCAGATTTTGGAGTTTTACAGCTCTGAATCGGCTGAGCTATAGTAAGGTGATTTTCTTCGAATCGATTTTTCTGTGAAATGTATGGAAATAATCAACCAATTTTAACGCGGTTTGGCATAACAATTACAAGTCCCGAGACCTATCATTTGAGGTATCAAGAACCGCAATCGGAGCACAATTGCAGATTTTGGAGTTTTACAGCTCTGAATCGGCTGAGCTATAGTAAGGTGATTTTCTTCGAATCGATTTTTCTGTGAAATGTATGGAAATAATCAACCAATATTAACGCGGTTTGGCATAACAATTACACGTCGCGAGACCTATCATTTGAGGTATCAAGAACCGCAATCGGAGCACAATTGCAGATTTCGGATTTTTACAGCTCTGAATCGGCTGAGCTATAGTAAGGTGATTTTCTTCGAATCGATTTTTCTGTGAAATGTATGGAAATAATCAACCAATATTAACGCGGTTTGGCATAACAATTACACGTCGCGAGACCTATCATTTGAGGTATCAAGAACCGCAATCGGAGCACAATTGCAGATTTCGGATTTTTACAGCTCTGAATCGGCTGAGCTATAGTAAGGTGATTTTCTTCGAATCGAACTTTCTTCGAAATGTATGGTATAGCAATTACAGGTCTCCTGACCTATCATTTAAGGTATCAAGAACCGCAATCGGAGCACAATTGCAGATTTTGGAGTTTTACAGCTCTGAATCGGTTGAGCTATAGTAAGGTGATTTTCTTCGAATCGATTTTTCTGTGAAATGTATGGAAATAATCAACCAATTTTAACGCCGTTTAGCATAACAATTACAAGTCCCGAGACCTATCATTTGAGGTATCAAGAACCGCAATCGGAGCACAATTGCAGATTTTGGAGTTTTACAGCTCTGAATCGGCTGAGCTATAGTAAGGTGATTTTCTTCGAATCGATTTTTCTGTGAAATGTATGGAAATAATCAACCAATTTTAACGCCGTTTGGCATAACAATTACAAATCCCGAGACCTATCATTTGAGGTATCAAGAACCGCAATCGGAGCACAATTGCAGATTTTGGAGTTTTACAGCTCTGAATCGGCTGAGCTATAGTAAGGTGATTTTCTTCGAATCGAACTTTCTTCGAAATGTATGGTATAGCAATTACAGGTCTCCTGACCTATCATTTAAGGTATAAAGAACCGCAATCGGAGCACAATTGCAGATTTTGGAGTTTTACAGCTCTGAATCGGCTGAGCTATAGTAAGGTGATTTTCTTCGAATCGATTTTTCTGTGAAATGTATGGAAATAATCAACCAATTTTAACGCGGTTTGGCATAACAATTACACGTCCCGAGACCTATCATTTGAGGTATCAAGAACCGCAATTGGAGCACAATTGCAGATTTCGGATTTTTACAGCTCTGAATCGGCTGAGCTATAGTAAGGTGATTTTCTTCGAATCGAACTTTCTTCGAAATGTATGGTATAGCAATTACAGGTCTCCTGACCTATCATTTAAGGTATAAAGAACCGCAATCGGAGCACAATTGCAGATTTTGGTATTTACAGCTCTGAATCGGTTGAGCTATAGTAAGGTGATTTTCTTCGAATCGATTTTTCTGTGAAATGTATGGAAATAATCAACCAATTTTAACGCCGTTTGGCATAACAATTACAAGTCCCGAGACCTATCATTTGAGGTATCAAGAACCGCAATCGGAGCACAATTGCAGATTTTGGAGTTTTACAGCTCTGAATCGGCTGAGCTATAGTAAGGTGATTTTCTTCGAATCGATTTTTCTGTGAAATGTATGGAAATAATCAACCAATATTAACGCGGTTTGGCATAACAATTACACGTCGCGAGACCTATCATTTGAGGTATCAAGAACCGCAATCGGAGCACAATTGCAGATTTCGGATTTGTACAGCTCTGAATCGGCTGAGCTATAGTAAGGTGATTTTCTTCGAATCGAACTTTCTTCGAAATGTATGGTATAGCAATTACAGGTCTCCTGACCTATCATTTAAGGTATAAAGAACCGCAATCGGAGCACAATTGCAGATTTTGGAGTTTTACAGCTCTGAATCGGCTGAGCTATAGTAAGGTGATTTTCTTCGAATCGAACTTTCTTCGAAATGTATGGTATAGCAATTACAGGTCTCCTGACCTATCATTTAAGGTATCAAGAACCGCAATCGGAGCACAATTGCAGATTTTGGAGTTTTACAGCTCTGAATCGGCTGAGCTATAGTAAGGTGATTTTCTTCGAATCGATTTTTCTGTGAAATGTATGGAAATAATCAACCAATTTTAACGCGGTTTGGCATAACAATTACACGTCCCGAGACCTATCATTTGAGGTATCAAGAACCGCAATTGGAGCACAATTGCAGATTTCGGATTTTTACAGCTCTGAATCGGCTGAGCTATAGTAAGGTGATTTTCTTCGAATCGATTTTTCTGTGAAATGTATGGAAATAATCAACCAATTTTAACGCCGCTTCTCATAACAATTACAAGTCCCGAGACCTATCATTTGAGGTATCAAGAACCGCAATCGGAGCGCAATTGCAGATTTTGGAGTTTTACAGCTCTGAATCGGCTGAGCTATAGTAAGGTGATTTTCTTCGAATCGATTTTTCTGTGAAATGTATGGAAATAATCAACCAATTTTAACGCGGTTTGGCATAACAATTACACGTCGCGAGACCTATCATTTGAGGTATCAAGAACCGCAATCGGAGCACAATTGCAGATTTCGGATTTGTACAGCTCTGAATCGGCTGAGCTATAGTAAGGTGATTTTCTTCGAATCGAACTTTCTTCGAAATGTATGGTATAGCAATTACAGGTCTCCTGACCTATCATTTAAGGTATCAAGAACCGCAATCGGAGCACAATTGCAGATTTTGGAGTTTTACAGCTCTGAATCGGTTGAGCTATAGTAAGGTGATTTTCTTCGAATCGATTTTTCTGTGAAATGTATGGAAATAATCAACCAATTTTAACGCGGTTTGGCATAACAATTACACGTCGCGAGACCTATCATTTGAGGTATCAAGAACCGCAATCGGAGCACAATTGCAGATTTCGGATTTGTACAGCTCTGAATCGGCTGAGCTATAGTAAGGTGATTTTCTTCGAATCGAACTTTCTTCGAAATGTATGGTATAGCAATTACAGGTCTCCTGACCTATCATTTAAGGTATAAAGAACCGCAATCGGAGCACAATTGCAGATTTTGGAGTTTTACAGCTCTGAATCGGCTGAGCTATAGTAAGGTGATTTTCTTCGAATCGATTTTTCTGTGAAATGTATGGAAATAATCAACCAATTTTAACGCCGTTTGGCATAACAATTACAAGTCCCGAGACCTATCATTTGAGGTATCAAGAACCGCAATCGGAGCACAATTGCAGATTTTGGAGTTTTACAGCTCTGAATCGGCTGAGCTATAGTAAGGTGATTTTCTTCGAATCGATTTTTCTGTGAAATGTATGGAAATAATCAACCAATTTTAACGCGGTTTGGCATAACAATTACACGTCGCGAGAACTACCATTTGAGGTATCAAGAACCGCAATCGGAGCACAATTGCAGATTTCGGATTTGTACAGCTCTGAATCGGCTGAGCTATAGTAAGGTGATTTTCTTCGAATCGAACTTTCTTCGAAATGTATGGTATAGCAATTACAGGTCTCCTGACCTATCATTTAAGGTATAAAGAACCGCAATCGGAGCACAATTGCAGATTTTGGAGTTTTACAGCTCTGAATCGGCTGAGCTATAGTAAGGTGATTTTCTTCGAATCGATTTTTCTGTGAAATGTATGGAAATAATCAACCAATTTTAACGCGGTTTGGCATAACAATTACACGTCCCGAGACCTATCATTTGAGGTATCAAGAACCGCAATCGGAGCACAATTGCAGATTTTGGAGTTTTACAGCTCTGAATCGGCTGAGCTATAGTAAGGTGATTTTCTTCGAATCGAACTTTCTTCGAAATGTATGGTATAGCAATTACAGGTCTCCTGACCTATCATTTAAGGTATCAAGAACCGCAATCGGAGCACAATTGCAGATTTTGGAGTTTTACAGCTCTGAATCGGTTGAGCTATAGTAAGGTGATTTTCTTCGAATCGATTTTTCTGTGAAATGTATGGAAATAATCAACCAATTTTAACGCCGCTTGGCATAACAATTACAAGTCCCGAGACCTATCATTTGAGGTATCAAGAACCGCAATCGGAGCGCAATTGCAGATTTTGGAGTTTTACAGCTCTGAATCGGCTGAGCTATAGTAAGGTGATTTTCTTCGAATCGATTTTTCTGTGAAATGTATGGAAATAATCAACCAATTTTAACGCCGTTTGGCATAACAATTACAAGTCCCGAGACCTATCATTTGAGGTATCAAGAACCGCAATCGGAGCACAATTGCAGATTTTGGAGTTTTACAGCTCTGAATCGGCTGAGCTATAGTAAGGTGATTTTCTTCGAATCGATTTTTCTGTGAAATGTATGGAAATAATCAACCAATTTTAACGCGGTTTGGCATAACAATTACACGTCGCGAGACCTACCATTTGAGGTATCAAGAACCGCAATCGGAGCACAATTGCAGATTTCGGATTTGTACAGCTCTGAATCGGCTGAGCTATAGTAAGGTGATTTTCTTCGAATCGAACTTTCTTCGAAATGTATGGTATAGCAATTACAGGTCTCCTGACCTATCATTTAAGGTATAAAGAACCGCAATCGGAGCACAATTGCAGATTTTGGAGTTTTACAGCTCTGAATCGGCTGAGCTATAGTAAGGTGATTTTCTTCGAATCGATTTTTCTGTGAAATGTATGGAAATAATCAACCAATTTTAACGCGGTTTGGCATAACAATTACACGTCCCGAGACCTATCATTTGAGGTATCAAGAACCGCAATCGGAGCACAATTGCAGATTTTGGAGTTTTACAGCTCTGAATCGGCTGAGCTATAGTAAGGTGATTTTCTTCGAATCGATTTTTCTGTGAAATGTATGGAAATAATCAACCAATTTTAACGCGGTTTGGCATAACAATTACACGTCGCGAGACCTATCATTTGAGGTATCAAGAACCGCAATCGGAGCACAATTGCAGATTTCGGATTTGTACAGCTCTGAATCGGCTGAGCTATAGTAAGGTGATTTTCTTCGAATCGAACTTTCTTCGAAATGTATGGTATAGCAATTACAGGTCTCCTGACCTATCATTTAAGGTATCAAGAACCGCAATCGGAGCACAATTGCAGATTTTGGAGTTTTACAGCTCTGAATCGGCTGAGCTATAGTAAGGTGATTTTCTTCGAATCGATTTTTCTGTGAAATGTATGGAAATAATCAACCAATTTTAACGCCGTTTGGCATAACAATTACAAGTCCCGAGACCTATCATTTGAGGTATCAAGAACCGCAATCGGAGCACAATTGCAGATTTCGGATTTGTACAGCTCTGAATCGGCTGAGCTATAGTAAGGTGATTTTCTTCGAATCGAACTTTCTTCGAAATGTATGGTATAGCAATTACAGGTCTCCTGACCTATCATTTAAGGTATAAAGAACCGCAATCGGAGCACAATTGCAGATTTTGGAGTTTTACAGCTCTGAATCGGCTGAGCTATAGTAAGGTGATTTTCTTCGAATCGATTTTTCTGTGAAATGTATGGAAATAATCAACCAATTTTAACGCCGTTTGGCATAACAATTACAAGTCCCGAGACCTATCATTTGAGGTATCAAGAACCGCAATCGGAGCACAATTGCAGATTTCGGATTTGTACAGCTCTGAATCGGCTGAGCTATAGTAAGGTGATTTTCTTCGAATCGAACTTTCTTCGAAATGTATGGTATAGCAATTACAGGTCTCCTGACCTATCATTTAAGGTATAAAGAACCGCAATCGGAGCACAATTGCAGATTTTGGAGTTTTACAGCTCTGAATCGGTTGAGCTATAGTAAGGTGATTTTCTTCGAATCGATTTTTCTGTGAAATGTATGGAAATAATCAACCAATTTTAACGCGGTTTGGCATAACAATTACACGTCGCGAGACCTATCATTTGAGGTATCAAGAACCGCAATCGGAGCACAATTGCAGATTTCGGATTTGTACAGCTCTGAATCGGCTGAGCTATAGTAAGGTGATTTTCTTCGAATCGAACTTTCTTCGAAATGTATGGTATAGCAATTACAGGTCTCCTGACATATCATTTAAGGTATAAAGAACCGCAATCGGAGCACAATTGCAGATTTTGGAGTTTTACAGCTCTGAATCGGCTGAGCTATAGTAAGGTGATTTTCTTCGAATCGATTTTTCTGTGAAATGTATGGAAATAATCAACCAATTTTAACGCCGTTTGGCATAACAATTACAAGTCCCGAGACCTATCATTTGAGGTATCAAGAACCGCAATCGGAGCACAATTGCAGATTTTGGAGTTTTACAGCTCTGAATCGGTTGAGCTATAGTAAGGTGATTTTCTTCGAATCGATTTTTCTGTGAAATGTATGGAAATAATCAACCAATTTTAACGCCGCTTGGCATAACAATTACAAGTCCCGAGACCTATCATTTGAGGTATCAAGAACCGCAATCGGAGCGCAATTGCAGATTTTGGAGTTTTACAGCTCTGAATCGGCTGAGCTATAGTAAGGTGATTTTCTTCGAATCGATTTTTCTGTGAAATGTATGGAAATAATCAACCAATTTTAACGCGGTTTGGCATAACAATTACACGTCGCGAGACCTATCATTTGAGGTATCAAGAACCGCAATCGGAGCACAATTGCAGATTTCGGATTTGTACAGCTCTGAATCGGCTGAGCTATAGTAAGGTGATTTTCTTCGAATCGAACTTTCTTCGAAATGTATGGTATAGCAATTACAGGTCTCCTGACCTATCATTTAAGGTATCAAGAACCGCAATCGGAGCACAATTGCAGATTTTGGAGTTTTACAGCTCTGAATCGGCTGAGCTATAGTAAGGTGATTTTCTTCGAATCGATTTTTCTGTGAAATGTATGGAAATAATCAACCAATTTTAACGCCGTTTGGCATAACAATTACAAGTCCCGAGACCTATCATTTGAGGTATCAAGAACCGCAATCGGAGCACAATTGCAGATTTCGGATTTGTACAGCTCTGAATCGGCTGAGCTATAGTAAGGTGATTTTCTTCGAATCGAACTTTCTTCGAAATGTATGGTATAGCAATTACAGGTCTCCTGACCTATCATTTAAGGTATAAAGAACCGCAATCGGAGCACAATTGCAGATTTTGGAGTTTTACAGCTCTGAATCGGCTGAGCTATAGTAAGGTGATTTTCTTCGAATCGATTTTTCTGTGAAATGTATGGAAATAATCAACCAATTTTAACGCCGTTTGGCATAACAATTACAAGTCCCGAGACCTATCATTTGAGGTATCAAGAACCGCAATCGGAGCACAATTGCAGATTTCGGATTTGTACAGCTCTGAATCGGCTGAGCTATAGTAAGGTGATTTTCTTCGAATCGAACTTTCTTCGAAATGTATGGTATAGCAATTACAGGTCTCCTGACCTATCATTTAAGGTATAAAGAACCGCAATCGGAGCACAATTGCAGATTTTGGAGTTTTACAGCTCTGAATCGGTTGAGCTATAGTAAGGTGATTTTCTTCGAATCGATTTTTCTGTGAAATGTATGGAAATAATCAACCAATTTTAACGCTTTTTGGCATAACAATTACACGTCGCGAGACCTATCATTTGAGGTATCAAGAACCGCAATCGGAGCACAATTGCAGATTTCGGATTTGTACAGCTCTGAATCGGCTGAGCTATAGTAAGGTGATTTTCTTCGAATCGAACTTTCTTCGAAATGTATGGTATAGCAATTACAGGTCTCCTGACCTATCATTTAAGGTATAAAGAACCGCAATCGGAGCACAATTGCAGATTTTGGAGTTTTACAGCTCTGAATCGGCTGAGCTATAGTAAGGTGATTTTCTTCGAATCGATTTTTCTGTGAAATGTATGGAAATAATCAACCAATTTTAACGCGGTTTGGCATAACAATTACACGTCCCGAGACCTATCATTTGAGGTATCAAGAACCGCAATCGGAGCACAATTGCAGATTTCGGATTTTTACAGCTCTGAATCGGCTGAGCTATAGTAAGGTGATTTTCTTCGAATCGATTTTTCTGTGAAATGTATGGAAATAATCAACCAATTTTAACGCCGTTTGGCATAACAATTACAAGTCCCGAGACCTATCATTTGAGGTATCAAGAACCGCAATCGGAGCACAATTGCAGATTTTGGAGTTTTACAGCTCTGAATCGGCTGAGCTATAGTAAGGTGATTTTCTTCGAATCGATTTTTCTGTGAAATGTATGGAAATAATCAACCAATTTTAACGCCGTTTGGCATAATAATTACAAGTCCCGAGACCTATCATTTGAGGTATCAAGAACCGCAATCGGAGCACAATTGCAGATTTTGGAGTTTTACAGCTCTGAATCGGTTGAGCTATAGTAAGGTGATTTTCTTCGAATCGATTTTTCTGTGAAATGTATGGAAATAATCAACCAATATTAACGCGGTTTTGCATAACAATTACACGTCGCGAGACCTATCATTTGAGGTATCAAGAACCGCAATCGGAGCACAATTGCAGATTTTGGAGTTTTACAGCTCTGAATCGGCTGAGCTATAGTAAGGTGATTTTCTTCGAATCGATTTTTCTGTGAAATGTATGGAAATAATCAACCAATTTTAACGCCGTTTGGCATAATAATTACAAGTCCCGAGACCTATCATTTGAGGTATCAAGAACCGCAATCGGAGCACAATTGCAGATTTTGGAGTTTTACAGCTCTGAATCGGTTGAGCTATAGTAAGGTGATTTTCTTCGAATCGATTTTTCTGTGAAATGTATGGAAATAATCAACCAATATTAACGCGGTTTTGCATAACAATTACACGTCGCGAGACCTATCATTTGAGGTATCAAGAACCGCAATCGGAGCACAATTGCAGATTTCGGATTTTTACAGCTCTGAATCGGCTGAGCTATAGTAAGGTGATTTTCTTCGAATCGAACTTTCTTCGAAATGTATGGTATAGCAATTACAGGTCTCCTGACCTATCATTTAAGGTATCAAGAACCGCAATCGGAGCACAATTGCAGATTTTGGAGTTTTACAGCTCTGAATCGGCTGAGCTATAGTAAGGTGATTTTCTTCGAATCGATTTTTCTGTGAAATGTATGGAAATAATCAACCAATTTTAACGCGGTTTGGCATAACAATTACACGTCCCGAGACCTATCATTTGAGGTATCAAGAACCGCAATTGGAGCACAATTGCAGATTTCGGATTTTTACAGCTCTGAATCGGCTGAGCTATAGTAAGGTGATTTTCTTCGAATCGAACTTTCTTCGAAATGTATGGTATAGCAATTACAGGTCTCCTGACCTATCATTTAAGGTATCAAGAACCGCAATCGGAGCACAATTGCAGATTTTGGAGTTTTACAGCTCTGAATCGGTTGAGCTATAGTAAGGTGATTTTCTTCGAATCGATTTTTCTGTGAAATGTATGGAAATAATCAACCAATTTTAACGCCGTTTGGCATAACAATTACAAGTCCCGAGACCTATCATTTGAGGTATCAAGAACCGCAATCGGAGCACAATTGCAGATTTTGGAGTTTAACAGCTCTGAATCGGTTGAGCTATAGTAAGGTGATTTTCTTCGAATCGATTTTTCTGTGAAATGTATGGAAATAATCAACCAATATTAACGCGGTTTTGTATAACAATTACACGTCGCGAGACCTATCATTTGAGGTATCAAGAACCGCAATCGGAGCACAATTGCAGATTTTTACAGCTCTGAATCGGCTGAGCTATAGTAAGGTGATTTTCTTCGAATCGAACTTTCTTCGAAATGTATGGTATAGCAATTACAGGTCTCCTGACCTATCATTTAAGGTATCAAGAACCGCAATCGGAGCACAATTGCAGATTTTGGAGTTTTACAGCTCTGAATCGGCTGAGCTATAGTAAGGTGATTTTCTTCGAATCGATTTTTCTGTGAAATGTATGGAAATAATCAACCAATTTTAACGCGGTTTGGCATAACAATTACACGTCCCGAGACCTATCATTTGAGGTATCAAGAACCGCAATTGGAGCACAATTGCAGATTTCGGATTTTTACAGCTCTGAATCGGCTGAGCTATAGTAAGGTGATTTTCTTCGAATCGAACTTTCTTCGAAATGTATGGTATAGCAATTACAGGTCTCCTGACCTATCATTTAAGGTATCAAGAACCGCAATCGGAGCACAATTGCAGATTTTGGAGTTTTACAGCTCTGAATCGGTTGAGCTATAGTAAGGTGATTTTCTTCGAATCGATTTTTCTGTGAAATGTATGGAAATAATCAACCAATTTTAACGCCGTTTGGCATAACAATTACAAGTCCCGAGACCTATCATTTGAGGTATCAAGAACCGCAATCGGAGCACAATTGCAGATTTTGGAGTATTACAGCTCTGAATCGGCTGAGCTATAGTAAGGTGATTTTCTTCGAATCGATTTTTCTGTGAAATGTATGGAAATAATCAACCAATATTAACGCGGTTTTGCATAACAATTACACGTCGCGAGACCTATCATTTGAGGTATCAAGAACCGCAATCGGAGCACAATTGCAGATTTCGGATTTTTACAGCTCTGAATCGGCTGAGCTATAGTAAGGTGATTTTCTTCGAATCGAACTTTCTTCGAAATGTATGGTATAGCAATTACAGGTCTCCTGACCTATCATTTAAGGTATCAAGAACCGCAATCGGAGCACAATTGCAGATTTTGGAGTTTTACAGCTCTGAATCGGCTGAGCTATAGTAAGGTGATTTTCTTCGAATCGATTTTTCTGTGAAATGTATGGAAATAATCAACCAATTTTAACGCCGTTTGGCATAACAATTACAAGTCCCGAGACCTATCATTTGAGGTATCAAGAACCGCAATCGGAGCACAATTGCAGATTTTGGAGTTTTACAGCTCTGAATCGGCTGAGCTATAGTAAGGTGATTTTCTTCGAATCGATTTTTCTGTGAAATGTATGGAAATAATCAACCAATTTTAACGCGGTTTGGCATAACAATTACACGTCGCGAGACCTATCATTTGAGGTATCAAGAACCGCAATCGGAGCACAATTGCAGATTTCGGATTTGTACAGCTCTGAATCGGCTGAGCTATAGTAAGGTGATTTTCTTCGAATCGAACTTTCTTCGAAATGTATGGTATAGCAATTACAGGTCTCCTGACCTATCATTTAAGGTATCAAGAACCGCAATCGGAGCACAATTGCAGATTTTGGAGTTTTACAGCTCTGAATCGGTTGAGCTATAGTAAGGTGATTTTCTTCGAATCGATTTTTCTGTGAAATGTATGGAAATAATCAACCAATTTTAACGCCGTTTGGCATAACAATTACACGTCCCGAGACCTATCATTTGAAGTATCAAGAACCGCAATCGGAGCACAATTGCAGATTTTGGAGTTTTACAGCTCTGAATCGGCTGAGCTATAGTAAGGTGATTTTCTTCGAATCGATTTTTCTGTGAAATGTATGGAAATAATCAACCAATTTTAACGCGGTTTGGCATAACAATTACACGTCGCGAGACCTATCATTTGAGGTATCAAGAACCGCAATCGGAGCACAATTGCAGATTTCGGATTTGTACAGCTCTGAATCGGCTGAGCTATAGTAAGGTGATTTTCTTCGAATCGAACTTTCTTCGAAATGTATGGTGTAGCAATTACAGGTCTCCTGACCTATCATTTAAGGTATAAAGAACCGCAATCGGAGCACAATTGCAGATTTTGGAGTTTTACAGCTCTGAATCGGCTGAGCTATAGTAAGGTGATTTTCTTCGAATCGAACTTTCTTCGAAATGTATGGTATAGCAATTACAGGTCTCCTGACCTATCATTTAAGGTATCAAGAACCGCAATCGGAGCACAATTGCAGATTTTGGAGTTTTACAGCTCTGAATCGGTTGAGCTATAGTAAGGTGATTTTCTTCGAATCGATTTTTCTGTGAAATGTATGGAAATAATCAACCAATTTTAACGCCGTTTGGCATAACAATTACAAGTCCCGAGACCTATCATTTGAGGTATCAAGAACCGCAATCGGAGCACAATTGCAGATTTTGGAGTTTAACAGCTCTGAATCGGTTGAGCTATAGTAAGGTGATTTTCTTCGAATCGATTTTTCTGTGAAACGTATGGAAATAATCAACCAATATTAACGCGGTTTTGCATAACAATTACACGTCGCGAGACCTATCATTTGAGGTATCAAGAACCGCAATCGGAGCACAATTGCAGATTTTTACAGCTCTGAATCGGCTGAGCTATAGTAAGGTGATTTTCTTCGAATCGAACTTTCTTCGAAATGTATGGTATAGCAATTACAGGTCTCCTGACCTATCATTTAAGGTATCAAGAACCGCAATCGGAGCACAATTGCAGATTTTGGAGTTTTACAGCTCTGAATCGGCTGAGCTATAGTAAGGTGATTTTCTTCGAATCGATTTTTCTGTGAAATGTATGGAAATAATCAACCAATTTTAACGCCGTTTGGCATAACAATTACAAGTCCCGAGACCTATCATTTGAGGTATCAAGAACCGCAATCGGAGCACAATTGCAGATTTCGGATTTTTACAGCTCTGAATCGGCTGAGCTATAGTAAGGTGATTTTCTTCGAATCGAACTTTCTTCGAAATGTATGGTATAGCAATTACAGGTCTCCTGACCTATCATTTAAGGTATCAAGAACCGCAATCGGAGCACAATTGCAGATTTTGGAGTTTTACAGCTCTGAATCGGTTGAGCTATAGTAAGGTGATTTTCTTCGAATCGATTTTTCTGTGAAATGTATGGAAATAATCAACCAATTTTAACGCCGTTTGGCATAACAATTACAAGTCCCGAGACCTATCATTTGAGGTATCAAGAACCGCAATCGGAGCACAATTGCAGATTTTGGAGTTTAACAGCTCTGAATCGGTTGAGCTATAGTAAGGTGATTTTCTTCGAATCGATTTTTCTGTGAAACGTATGGAAATAATCAACCAATATTAACGCGGTTTTGCATAACAATTACACGTCGCGAGACCTATCATTTGAGGTATCAAGAACCGCAATCGGAGCACAATTGCAGATTTTTACAGCTCTGAATCGGCTGAGCTATAGTAAGGTGATTTTCTTCGAATCGAACTTTCTTCGAAATGTATGGTATAGCAATTACAGGTCTCCTGACCTATCATTTAAGGTATCAAGAACCGCAATCGGAGCACAATTGCAGATTTTGGAGTTTTACAGCTCTGAATCGGCTGAGCTATAGTAAGGTGATTTTCTTCGAATCGATTTTTCTGTGAAATGTATGGAAATAATCAACCAATTTTAACGCGGTTTGGCATAACAATTACACGTCCCGAGACCTATCATTTGAGGTATCAAGAACCGCAATTGGAGCACAATTGCAGATTTCGGATTTTTACAGCTCTGAATCGGCTGAGCTATAGTAAGGTGATTTTCTTCGAATCGAACTTTCTTCGAAATGTATGGTATAGCAATTACAGGTCTCCTGACCTATCATTTAAGGTATCAAGAACCGCAATCGGAGCACAATTGCAGATTTTGGAGTTTTACAGCTCTGAATCGGTTGAGCTATAGTAAGGTGATTTTCTTCGAATCGATTTTTCTGTGAAATGTATGGAAATAATCAACCAATTTTAACGCCGTTTGGCATAACAATTACAAGTCCCGAGACCTATCATTTGAGGTATCAAGAACCGCAATCGGAGCACAATTGCAGATTTCGGATTTTTACAGCTCTGAATCGGCTGAGCTATAGTAAGGTGATTTTCTTCGAATCGAACTTTCTTCGAAATGTATGGTATAGCAATTACAGGTCTCCTGACCTATCATTTAAGGTATCAAGAACCGCAATCGGAGCACAATTGCAGATTTTGGAGTTTTACAGCTCTGAATCGGTTGAGCTATAGTAAGGTGATTTTCTTCGAATCGATTTTTCTGTGAAATGTATGGAAATAATCAACCAATTTTAACGCCGTTTGGCATAACAATTACAAGTCCCGAGACCTATCATTTGAGGTATCAAGAACCGCAATCGGAGCACAATTGCAGATTTTGGAGTTTAACAGCTCTGAATCGGTTGAGCTATAGTAAGGTGATTTTCTTCGAATCGATTTTTCTGTGAAACGTATGGAAATAATCAACCAATATTAACGCGGTTTTGCATAACAATTACACGTCGCGAGACCTATCATTTGAGGTATCAAGAACCGCAATCGGAGCACAATTGCAGATTTTTACAGCTCTGAATCGGCTGAGCTATAGTAAGGTGATTTTCTTCGAATCGAACTTTCTTCGAAATGTATGGTATAGCAATTACAGGTCTCCTGACCTATCATTTAAGGTATCAAGAACCGCAATCGGAGCACAATTGCAGATTTTGGAGTTTTACAGCTCTGAATCGGCTGAGCTATAGTAAGGTGATTTTCTTCGAATCGATTTTTCTGTGAAATGTATGGAAATAATCAACCAATTTTAACGCAGTTTGGCATAACAATTACAAGTCCCGAGACCTATCATTTGAGGTATCAAGAACCGCAATCGGAGCACAATTGCAGATTTTGGAGTTTTACAGCTCTGAATCGGCTGAGCTATAGTAAGGTGATTTTCTTCGAATCGATTTTTCTGTGAAATGTATGGAAATAATCAACCAATTTTAACGCCGTTTGGCATAACAATTACAAGTCCCGAGACCTATCATTTGAGGTATCAAGAACCGCAATCGGAGCACAATTGCAGATTTTGGAGTATTACAGCTCTGAATCGGCTGAGCTATAGTAAGGTGATTTTCTTCGAATCGATTTTTCTGTGAAATGTATGGAAATAATCAACCAATATTAACGCGGTTTTGCATAACAATTACACGTCGCGAGACCTATCATTTGAGGTATCAAGAACCGCAATCGGAACACAATTGCAGATTTCGGATTTTTACAGCTCTGAATCGGCTGAGCTATAGTAAGGTGATTTTCTTCGAATCGAACTTTCTTCGAAATGTATGGTATAGCAATTACAGGTCTCCTGACCTATCATTTAAGGTATCAAGAACCGCAATCGGAGCACAATTGCAGATTTTGGAGTTTTACAGCTCTGAATCGGCTGAGCTATAGTAAGGTGATTTTCTTCGAATCGATTTTTCTGTGAAATGTATGGAAATAATCAACCAATTTTAACGCCGTTTGGCATAACAATTACAAGTCCCGAGACCTATCATTTGAGGTATCAAGAACCGCAATCGGAGCACAATTGCAGATTTTGGAGTTTTACAGCTCTGAATCGGCTGAGCTATAGTAAGGTGATTTTCTTCGAATCGATTTTTCTGTGAAATGTATGGAAATAATCAACCAATTTTAACGCGGTTTGGCATAACAATTACACGTCGCGAGACCTATCATTTGAGGTATCAAGAACCGCAATCGGAGCACAATTGCAGATTTCGGATTTGTACAGCTCTGAATCGGCTGAGCTATAGTAAGGTGATTTTCTTCGAATCGAACTTTCTTCGAAATGTATGGTATAGCAATTACAGGTCTCCTGACCTATCATTTAAGGTATCAAGAACCGCAATCGGAGCACAATTGCAGATTTTGGAGTTTTACAGCTCTGAATCGGTTGAGCTATAGTAAGGTGATTTTCTTCGAATCGATTTTTCTGTGAAATGTATGGAAATAATCAACCAATTTTAACGCCGTTTGGCATAACAATTACACGTCCCGAGACCTATCATTTGAAGTATCAAGAACCGCAATCGGAGCACAATTGCAGATTTTGGAGTTTTACAGCTCTGAATCGGCTGAGCTATAGTAAGGTGATTTTCTTCGAATCGATTTTTCTGTGAAATGTATGGAAATAATCAACCAATTTTAACGCGGTTTGGCATAACAATTACACGTCGCGAGACCTATCATTTGAGGTATCAAGAACCGCAATCGGAGCACAATTGCAGATTTCGGATTTGTACAGCTCTGAATCGGCTGAGCTATAGTAAGGTGATTTTCTTCGAATCGAACTTTCTTCGAAATGTATGGTGTAGCAATTACAGGTCTCCTGACCTATCATTTAAGGTATAAAGAACCGCAATCGGAGCACAATTGCAGATTTTGGAGTTTTACAGCTCTGAATCGGCTGAGCTATAGTAAGGTGATTTTCTTCGAATCGAACTTTCTTCGAAATGTATGGTATAGCAATTACAGGTCTCCTGACCTATCATTTAAGGTATCAAGAACCGCAATCGGAGCACAATTGCAGATTTTGGAGTTTTACAGCTCTGAATCGGTTGAGCTATAGTAAGGTGATTTTCTTCGAATCGATTTTTCTGTGAAATGTATGGAAATAATCAACCAATTTTAACGCCGTTTGGCATAACAATTACAAGTCCCGAGACCTATCATTTGAGGTATCAAGAACCGCAATCGGAGCACAATTGCAGATTTTGGAGTTTAACAGCTCTGAATCGGTTGAGCTATAGTAAGGTGATTTTCTTCGAATCGATTTTTCTGTGAAACGTATGGAAATAATCAACCAATATTAACGCGGTTTTGCATAACAATTACACGTCGCGAGACCTATCATTTGAGGTATCAAGAACCGCAATCGGAGCACAATTGCAGATTTTTACAGCTCTGAATCGGCTGAGCTATAGTAAGGTGATTTTCTTCGAATCGAACTTTCTTCGAAATGTATGGTATAGCAATTACAGGTCTCCTGACCTATCATTTAAGGTATCAAGAACCGCAATCGGAGCACAATTGCAGATTTTGGAGTTTTACAGCTCTGAATCGGCTGAGCTATAGTAAGGTGATTTTCTTCGAATCGATTTTTCTGTGAAATGTATGGAAATAATCAACCAATTTTAACGCGGTTTGGCATAACAATTACACGTCCCGAGACCTATCATTTGAGGTATCAAGAACCGCAATTGGAGCACAATTGCAGATTTCGGATTTTTACAGCTCTGAATCGGCTGAGCTATAGTAAGGTGATTTTCTTCGAATCGAACTTTCTTCGAAATGTATGGTATAGCAATTACAGGTCTCCTGACCTATCATTTAAGGTATCAAGAACCGCAATCGGAGCACAATTGCAGATTTTGGAGTTTTACAGCTCTGAATCGGTTGAGCTATAGTAAGGTGATTTTCTTCGAATCGATTTTTCTGTGAAATGTATGGAAATAATCAACCAATTTTAACGCCGTTTGGCATAACAATTACAAGTCCCGAGACCTATCATTTGAGGTATCAAGAACCGCAATCGGAGCACAATTGCAGATTTCGGATTTTTACAGCTCTGAATCGGCTGAGCTATAGTAAGGTGATTTTCTTCGAATCGAACTTTCTTCGAAATGTATGGTATAGCAATTACAGGTCTCCTGACCTATCATTTAAGGTATCAAGAACCGCAATCGGAGCACAATTGCAGATTTTGGAGTTTTACAGCTCTGAATCGGTTGAGCTATAGTAAGGTGATTTTCTTCGAATCGATTTTTCTGTGAAATGTATGGAAATAATCAACCAATTTTAACGCCGTTTGGCATAACAATTACAAGTCCCGAGACCTATCATTTGAGGTATCAAGAACCGCAATCGGAGCACAATTGCAGATTTTGGAGTTTAACAGCTCTGAATCGGTTGAGCTATAGTAAGGTGATTTTCTTCGAATCGATTTTTCTGTGAAACGTATGGAAATAATCAACCAATATTAACGCGGTTTTGCATAACAATTACACGTCGCGAGACCTATCATTTGAGGTATCAAGAACCGCAATCGGAGCACAATTGCAGATTTTTACAGCTCTGAATCGGCTGAGCTATAGTAAGGTGATTTTCTTCGAATCGAACTTTCTTCGAAATGTATGGTATAGCAATTACAGGTCTCCTGACCTATCATTTAAGGTATCAAGAACCGCAATCGGAGCACAATTGCAGATTTTGGAGTTTTACAGCTCTGAATCGGCTGAGCTATAGTAAGGTGATTTTCTTCGAATCGATTTTTCTGTGAAATGTATGGAAATAATCAACCAATTTTAACGCGGTTTGGCATAACAATTACACGTCCCGAGACCTATCATTTGAGGTATCAAGAACCGCAATTGGAGCACAATTGCAGATTTCGGATTTTTACAGCTCTGAATCGGCTGAGCTATAGTAAGGTGATTTTCTTCGAATCGAACTTTCTTCGAAATGTATGGTATAGCAATTACAGGTCTCCTGACCTATCATTTAAGGTATCAAGAACCGCAATCGGAGCACAATTGCAGATTTTGGAGTTTGACAGCTCTGAATCGGTTGAGCTATAGTAAGGTGATTTTCTTCGAATCGATTTTTCTGTGAAATGTATGGAAATAATCAACCAATTTTAACGCCGTTTGGCATAACAATTACAAGTCCCGAGACCTATCATTTGAGGTATCAAGAACCGCAATCGGAGCACAATTGCAGATTTTGGAGTTTAACAGCTCTGAATCGGTTGAGCTATAGTAAGGTGATTTTCTTCGAATCGATTTTTCTGTGAAACGTATGGAAATAATCAACCAATATTAACGCGGTTTTGCATAACAATTACACGTCGCGAGACCTATCATTTGAGGTATCAAGAACCGCAATCGGAGCACAATTGCAGATTTTTACAGCTCTGAATCGGCTGAGCTATAGTAAGGTGATTTTCTTCGAATCGAACTTTCTTCGAAATGTATGGTATAGCAATTACAGGTCTCCTGACCTATCATTTAAGGTATCAAGAACCGCAATCGGAGCACAATTGCAGATTTTGGAGTTTTACAGCTCTGAATCGGTTGAGCTATAGTAAGGTGATTTTCTTCGAATCGATTTTTCTGTGAAATGTATGGAAATAATCAACCAATTTTAACGCCGTTTGGCATAACAATTACAAGTCCCGAGACCTATCATTTGAGGTATCAAGAACCGCAATCGGAGCACAATTGCAGATTTTGGAGTATTACAGCTCTGAATCGGCTGAGCTATAGTAAGGTGATTTTCTTCGAATCGATTTTTCTGTGAAATGTATGGAAATAATCAACCAATTTTAACGCCGTTTGGCATAACAATTACAAGTCCTGAGACCTATCATTTGAGGTATCAAGAACCGCAATCGGAGCACAATTGCAGATTTTGGAGTTTTACAGCTCTGAATCGGCTGAGCTATAGTAAGGTGATTTTCTTCGAATCGATTTTTCTGTGAAATGTATGGAAATAATCAACCAATTTTAACGCGGTTTGGCATAACAATTACACGTCGCGAGACCTATCATTTGAGGTATCAAGAACCGCAATCGGAGCACAATTGCAGATTTCGGATTTGTACAGCTCTGAATCGGCTGAGCTATAGTAAGGTGATTTTCTTCGAATCGAACTTTCTTCGAAATGTATGGTATAGCAATTACAGGTCTCCTGACCTATCATTTAAGGTATCAAGAACCGCAATCGGAGCACAATTGCAGATTTTGGAGTTTTACAGCTCTGAATCGGTTGAGCTATAGTAAGGTGATTTTCTTCGAATCGATTTTTCTGTGAAATGTATGGAAATAATCAACCAATTTTAACGCCGTTTGGCATAACAATTACACGTCCCGAGACCTATCATTTGAGGTATCAAGAACCGCAATCGGAGCACAATTGCAGATTTTGGAGTTTTACAGCTCTGAATCGGCTGAGCTATAGTAAGGTGATTTTCTTCGAATCGAACTTTCTTCGAAATGTATGGTATAGCAATTACAGGTCTCCTGACCTATCATTTAAGGTATAAAGAACCGCAATCGGAGCACAATTGCAGATTTTGGAGT
Source organism: Tipula vernalis (assembly GCA_958295665.1). Taxonomy (NCBI): domain Eukaryota; kingdom Metazoa; phylum Arthropoda; class Insecta; order Diptera; family Tipulidae; genus Tipula; species Tipula vernalis. The sequence goes on along the minus strand of OY282558.1, from coordinate 456,859,767 downwards.
TTTACAGCTCTGAATCGGCTGAGCTATAGTAAGGTGATTTTCTTCGAATCGATTTTTCTGTGAAATGTATGGAAATAATCAACCAATTTTAACGCGGTTTGGCATAACAATTACACGTCCCGAGACCTATCATTTGAGGTATCAAGAACCGCAATTGGAGCACAATTGCAGATTTCGGATTTTTACAGCTCTGAATCGGCTGAGCTATAGTAAGGTGATTTTCTTCGAATCGAACTTTCTTCGAAATGTATGGTATAGCAATTACAGGTCTCCTGACCTATCATTTAAGGTATCAAGAACCGCAATCGGAGCACAATTGCAGATTTTGGAGTTTTACAGCTCTGAATCGGTTGAGCTATAGTAAGGTGATTTTCTTCGAATCGATTTTTCTGTGAAATGTATGGAAATAATCAACCAATTTTAACGCCGTTTGGCATAACAATTACAAGTCCCGAGACCTATTATTTGAGGTATCAAGAACCGCAATCGGAGCACAATTGCAGATTTTGGAGTTTTACAGCTCTGAATCGGCTGAGCTATAGTAAGGTGATTTTCTTCGAATCGATTTTTCTGTGAAATGTATGGAAATAATCAACCAATTTTAACGCGGTTTGGCATAACAATTACACGTCGCGAGACCTATCATTTGAGGTATCAAGAACCGCAATCGGAGCACAATTGCAGATTTCGGATTTGTACAGCTCTGAATCGGCTGAGCTATAGTAAGGTGATTTTCTTCGAATCGAACTTTCTTCGAAATGTATGGTATAGCAATTACAGGTCTCCTGACCTATCATTTAAGGTATAAAGAACCGCAATCGGAGCACAATTGCAGATTTTGGAGTTTTACAGCTCTGAATCGGCTGAGCTATAGTAAGGTGATTTTCTTCGAATCGATTTTTCTGTGAAATGTATGGAAATAATCAACCAATTTTAACGCCGTTTGGCATAACAATTACACGTCCCGAGACCTATCATTTGAGGTATCAAGAACCGCAATCGGAGCACAATTGCAGATTTCGGATTTTTACAGCTCTGAATCGGCTGAGCTATAGTAAGGTGATTTTCTTCGAATCGAACTTTCTTCGAAATGTATGGTATAGCAATTACAGGTCTCCTGACCTATCATTTAAGGTATCAAGAACCGCAATCGGAGCACAATTGCAGATTTTGGAGTTTTACAGCTCTGAATCGGTTGAGCTATAGTAAGGTGATTTTCTTCGAATCGATTTTTCTGTGAAATGTATGGAAATAATCAACCAATTTTAACGCCGTTTGGCATAACAATTACAAGTCCCGAGACCTAATATTTGAGGTATCAAGAACCGCAATCGGAGCACAATTGCAGATTTTGGAGTTTTACAGCTCTGAATCGGCTGAGCTATAGTAAGGTGATTTTCTTCGAATCGATTTTTCTGTGAAATGTATGGAAATAATCAACCAATTTTAACGCGGTTTGGCATAACAATTACACGTCGCGAGACCTATCATTTGAGGTATCAAGAACCGCAATCGGAGCACAATTGCAGATTTCGGATTTTTACAGCTCTGAATCGGCTGAGCTATAGTAAGGTGATTTTCTTCGAATCGAACTTTCTTCGAAATGTATGGTATAGCAATTACAGGTCTCCTGACCTATCATTTAAGGTATCAAGAACCGCAATCGGAGCACAATTGCAGATTTTGGAGTTTTACAGCTCTGAATCGGCTGAGCTATAGTAAGGTGATTTTCTTCGAATCGATTTTTCTGTGAAATGTATGGAAATAATCAACCAATTTTAACGCCGTTTGGCATAACAATTACAAGTCCCGAGACCTATCATTTGAGGTATCAAGAACCGCAATCGGAGCACAATTGCAGATTTTGGAGTTTTACAGCTCTGAATCGGCTGAGCTATAGTAAGGTGATTTTCTTCGAATCGAACTTTCTTCGAAATGTATGGTATAGCAATTACAGGTCTCCTGACCTATCATTTAAGGTATCAAGAACCGCAATCGGAGCACAATTGCAGATTTTGGAGTTTTACAGCTCTGAATCGGCTGAGCTATAGTAAGGTGATTTTCTTCGAATCGATTTTTCTGTGAAATGTATGGAAATAATCAACCAATTTTAACGCCGTTTGGCATAACAATTACAAGTCCCGAGACCTATCATTTGAGGTATCAAGAACCGCAATCGGAGCACAATTGCAGATTTTGGAGTTTTACAGCTCTGAATCGGCTGAGCTATAGTAAGGTGATTTTCTTCGAATCGAACTTTCTTCGAAATGTATGGTATAGCAATTACAGGTCTCCTGACCTATCATTTAAGGTATCAAGAACCGCAATCGGAGCACAATTGCAGATTTTGGAGTTTTACAGCTCTGAATCGGCTGAGCTATAGTAAGGTGATTTTCTTCGAATCGATTTTTCTGTGAAATGTATGGAAATAATCAACCAATATTAACGCGGTTTTGCATAACAATTACACGTCGCGAGACCTATCATTTGAGGTATCAAGAACCGCAATCGGAGCACAATTGCAGATTTCGGATTTTTACAGATCTGAATCGGCTGAGCTATAGTAAGGTGATTTTCTTCGAATCGAACTTTCTTCGAAATGTATGGTATAGCAATTACAGGTCTCCTGACCTATCATTTAAGGTATCAAGAACCGCAATCGGAGCACAATTGCAGATTTTGGAGTTTTACAGCTCTGAATCGGTTGAGCTATAGTAAGGTGATTTTCTTCGAATCGATTTTTCTGTGAAATGTATGGAAATAATCAACCAATTTTAACGCGGTTTGGCATAACAATTACGAGTCCCGAGACCTATCATTTGAGGTATCAAGAACCGCAATCGGAGCACAATTGCAGATTTTGGAGTTTTACAGCTCTGAATCGGCTGAGCTATAGTAAGGTGATTTTCTTCGAATCGATTTTTCTGTGAAATGTATGGAAATAATCAACCAATTTTAACGCCGTTTGGCATAACAATTACAAGTCCCGAGACCTATCATTTGAGGTATCAAGAACCGCAATCGGAGCACAATTGCAGATTTTGGAGTTTTACAGCTCTGAATCGGCTGAGCTATAGTAAGGTGATTTTCTTCGAATCGAACTTTCTTCGAAATGTATGGTATAGCAATTACAGGTCTCCTGACCTATCATTTAAGGTATCAAGAACCGCAATCGGAGCACAATTGCAGATTTTGGAGTTTTACAGCTCTGAATCGGCTGAGCTATAGTAAGGTGATTTTCTTCGAATCGATTTTTCTGTGAAATGTATGGAAATAATCAACCAATTTTAACGCCGTTTGGCATAACAATTACAAGTCCCGAGACCTATCATTTGAGGTATCAAGAACCGCAATCGGAGCACAATTGCAGATTTTGGAGTTTTACAGCTCTGAATCGGCTGAGCTATAGTAAGGTGATTTTCTTCGAATCGAACTTTCTTCGAAATGTATGGAATAGCAATTACAGGTCTCCTGACCTATCATTTAAGGTATCAAGAACCGCAATCGGAGCACAATTGCAGATTTTGGAGTTTTACAGCTCTGAATCGGCTGAGCTATAGTAAGGTGATTTTCTTCGAATCGAACTTTCTTCGAAATGTATGGTATAGCAATTACAGGTCTCCTGACCTATCATTTAAGGTATCAAGAACCGCAATCGGAGCACAATTGCAGATTTTGGAGTTTTACAGCTCTGAATCGGCTGAGCTATAGTAAGGTGATTTTCTTCGAATCGATTTTTCTGTGAAATGTATGGAAATAATCAACCAATATTAACGCGGTTTTGCATAACAATTACACGTCGCGAGACCTATCATTTGAGGTATCAAGAACCGCAATCGGAGCACAATTGCAGATTTCGGATTTTTACAGATCTGAATCGGCTGAGCTATAGTAAGGTGATTTTCTTCGAATCGAACTTTCTTCGAAATGTATGGTATAGCAATTACAGGTCTCCTGACCTATCATTTAAGGTATCAAGAACCGCAATCGGAGCACAATTGCAGATTTTGGAGTTTTACAGCTCTGAATCGGTTGAGCTATAGTAAGGTGATTTTCTTCGAATCGATTTTTCTGTGAAATGTATGGAAATAATCAACAAATTTTAACGCGGTTTGGCATAACAATTACGAGTCCCGAGACCTATCATTTGAGGTATCAAGAACCGCAATCGGAGCACAATTGCAGATTTTGGAGTTTTACAGCTCTGAATCGGCTGAGCTATAGTAAGGTGATTTTCTTCGAATCGATTTTTCTGTGAAATGTATGGAAATAATCAACCAATTTTAACGCGGTTTGGCATAACAATTACACGTCCCGAGACCTATCATTTGAGGTATCAAGAACCGCAATTGGAGCACAATTGCAGATTTCGGATTTTTACAGCTCTGAATCGGCTGAGCTATAGTAAGGTGATTTTCTTCGAATCGAACTTTCTTCGAAATGTATGGTATAGCAATTACAGGTCTCCTGACCTATCATTTAAGGTATCAAGAACCGCAATCGGAGCACAATTGCAGATTTTGGAGTTTTACAGCTCTGAATCGGCTGAGCTATAGTAAGGTGATTTTCTTCGAATCGATTTTTCTGTGAAATGTATGGAAATAATCAACCAATTTAAACGCGGTTTGGCATAACAATTACAAGTCCCGAGACCTATCATTTGAGGTATCAAGAACCGCAATCGGAGCACAATTGCAGATTTTGGAGTTTTACAGCTCTGAATCGGCTGAGCTATAGTAAGGTGATTTTCTTCGAATCGATTTTTCTGTGAAATGTATGGAAATAATCAACCAATATTAACGCGGTTTTGCATAACAATTACACGTCGCGAGACCTATCATTTGAGGTATCAAGAACCGCAATCGGAGCACAATTGCAGATTTCGGATTTTTACAGCTCTGAATCGGCTGAGCTATAGTAAGGTGATTTTCTTCGAATCGAACTTTCTTCGAAATGTATGGTATATCAATTACAGGTCTCCTGACCTATCATTTAAGGTATCAAGAACCGCAATCGGAGCACAATTGCAGATTTTGGAGTTTTACAGCTCTGAATCGGCTGAGCTATAGTAAGGTGATTTTCTTCGAATCGAACTTTCTTCGAAATGTATGGTATAGCAATTACAGGTCTCCTGACCTATCATTTAAGGTATCAAGAACCGCAATCGGAGCACAATTGCAGATTTTGGAGTTTTACAGCTCTGAATCGGCTGAGCTATAGTAAGGTGATTTTCTTCGAATCGAACTTTCTTCGAAATGTATGGTATAGCAATTACAGGTCTCCTGACCTATCATTTAAGGTATCAAGAACCGCAATCGGAGCACAATTGCAGATTTTGGAGTTTTACAGCTCTGAATCGGCTGAGCTATAGTAAGGTGATTTTCTTCGAATCGATTTTTCTGTGAAATGTATGGAAATAATCAACCAATATTAACGCGGTTTTGCATAACAATTACACGTCGCGAGACCTATCATTTGAGGTATCAAGAACCGCAATCGGAGCACAATTGCAGATTTTGGAGTTTTACAGCTCTGAATCGGCTGAGCTATAGTAAGGTGATTTTCTTCGAATCGATTTTTCTGTGAAATGTATGGAAATAATCAACCAATTTTAACGCGGTTTGGCATAACAATTACCCGTCCCGAGACCTATCATTTGAGGTATCAAGAACCGCAATTGGAGCACAATTGCAGATTTCGGATTTTTACAGCTCTGAATCGGCTGAGCTATAGTAAGGTGATTTTCTTCGAATCGAACTTTCTTCGAAATGTATGGTATAGCAATTACAGGTCTCCTGACCTATCATTTAAGGTATCAAGAACCGCAATCGGAGCACAATTGCAGATTTTGGAGTTTTACAGCTCTGAATCGGCTGAGCTATAGTAAGGTGATTTTCTTCGAATCGATTTTTCTGTGAAATGTATGGAAATAATCAACCAATTTTAACGCCGTTTGGCATAACAATTACAAGTCCCGAGACCTATCATTTGAGGTATCAAGAACCGCAATCGGAGCACAATTGCAGATTTTGGAGTTTTACAGCTCTGAATCGGCTGAGCTATAGTAAGGTGATTTTCTTCGAATCGATTTTTCTGTGAAATGTATGGAAATAATCAACCAATATTAACGCGGTTTTGCATAACAATTACACGTCGCGAGACCTATCATTTGAGGTATCAAGAACCGCAATCGGAGCACAATTGCAGATTTTGGAGTTTTACAGCTCTGAATCGGCTGAGCTATAGTAAGGTGATTTTCTTCGAATCGATTTTTCTGTGAAATGTATGGAAATAATCAACCAATTTTAACGCGGTTTGGCATAACAATTACCCGTCCCGAGACCTATCATTTGAGGTATCAAGAACCGCAATTGGAGCACAATTGCAGATTTCGGATTTTTACAGCTCTGAATCGGCTGAGCTATAGTAAGGTGATTTTCTTCGAATCGAACTTTCTTCGAAATGTATGGTATAGCAATTACAGGTCTCCTGACCTATCATTTAAGGTATCAAGAACCGCAATCGGAGCACAATTGCAGATTTTGGAGTTTTACAGCTCTGAATCGGTTGAGCTATAGTAAGGTGATTTTCTTCGAATCGATTTTTCTGTGAAATGTATGGAAATAATCAACCAATTTTAACGCCGTTTGGCATAACAATTACAAGTCCCGAGACCTATCATTTGAGGTATCAAGAACCGCAATCGGAGCACAATTGCAGATTTTGGAGTTTTACAGCTCTGAATCGGCTGAGCTATAGTAAGGTGATTTTCTTCGAATCGAACTTTCTTCGAAATGTATGGTATAGCAATTACAGGTCTCCTGACCTATCATTTAAGGTATCAAGAACCGCAATCGGAGCACAATTGCAGATTTTGGAGTTTTACAGCTCTGAATCGGCTGAGCTATAGTAAGGTGATTTTCTTCGAATCGAACTTTCTTCGAAATGTATGGTATAGCAATTACAGGTCTCCTGACCTATCATTTAAGGTATCAAGAACCGCAATCGGAGCACAATTGCAGATTTTGGAGTTTTACAGCTCTGAATCGGCTGAGCTATAGTAATGTGATTTTCTTCGAATCGATTTTTCTGTGAAATGTATGGAAATAATCAACCAATATTAACGCGGTTTTGCATAACAATTACACGTCGCGAGACCTATCATTTGAGGTATCAAGAACCGCAATCGGAGAACAATTGCAGATTTCGGATTTGTACAGCTCTGAATCGGCTGAGCTATAGTAAGGTGATTTTCTTCGAATCGAACTTTCTTCGAAATGTATGGTATAGCAATTACAGGTCTCCTGACCTATCATTTAAGGTATAAAGAACCGCAATCGGAGCACAATTGCAGATTTTGGAGTTTTACAGCTCTGAATCGGCTGAGCTATAGTAAGGTGATTTTCTTCGAATCGATTTTTCTGTGAAATGTATGGAAATAATCAACCAATTTTAACGCGGTTTGGCATAACAATTACACGTCCCGAGACCTATCATTTGAGGTATCAAGAACCGCAATTGGAGCACAATTGCAGATTTCGGATTTTTACAGCTCTGAATCGGCTGAGCTATAGTAAGGTGATTTTCTTCGAATCGAACTTTCTTCGAAATGTATGGTATAGCAATTACAGGTCTCCTGACCTATCATTTAAGGTATCAAGAACCGCAATCGGAGCACAATTGCAGATTTTGGAGTTTTACAGCTCTGAATCGGTTGAGCTATAGTAAGGTGATTTTCTTCGAATCGATTTTTCTGTGAAATGTATGGAAATAATCAACCAATTTTAACGCGGTTTGGCATAACAATTACGAGTCCGGAGACCTATCATTTGAGGTATCAAGAACCGCAATCGGAGCACAATTGCAGATTTTGGAGTTTTACAGCTCTGAATCGGCTGAGCTATAGTAAGGTGATTTTCTTCGAATCGATTTTTCTGTGAAATGTATGGAAATAATCAACCAATTTTAACGCGGTTTGGCATAACAATTACACGTCCCGAGACCTATCATTTGAGGTATCAAGAACCGCAATTGGAGCACAATTGCAGATTTCGGATTTTTACAGCTCTGAATCGGCTGAGCTATAGTAAGGTGATTTTCTTCGAATCGAACTTTCTTCGAAATGTATGGTATAGCAATTACAGGTCTCCTGACCTATCATTTAAGGTATCAAGAACCGCAATCGGAGCACAATTGCAGATTTTGGAGTTTTACAGCTCTGAATCGGTTGAGCTATAGTAAGGTGATTTTCTTCGAATCGATTTTTCTGTGAAATGTATGGAAATAATCAACCAATTTTAACGCGGTTTGGCATAACAATTACGAGTCCCGAGACCTATCATTTGAGGTATCAAGAACCGCAATCGGAGCACAATTGCAGATTTTGGAGTTTTACAGCTCTGAATCGGCTGAGCTATAGTAAGGTGATTTTCTTCGAATCGATTTTTCTGTGAAATGTATGGAAATAATCAACCAATTTTAACGCGGTTTGGCATAACAATTACACGTCGCGAGACCTATCATTTGAGGTATCAAGAACCGCAATCGGAGCACAATTGCAGATTTCGGATTTGTACAGCTCTGAATCGGCTGAGCTATAGTAAGGTGATTTTCTTCGAATCGAACTTTCTTCGAAATGTATGGTATAGCAATTACAGGTCTCCTGACCTATCATTTAAGGTATAAAGAACCGCAATCGGAGCACAATTGCAGATTTTGGAGTTTTACAGCTCTGAATCGGCTGAGCTATAGTAAGGTGATTTTCTTCGAATCGATTTTTCTGTGAAATGTATGGAAATAATCAACCAATTTTAACGCGGTTTGGCATAACAATTACACGTCCCGAGACCTATCATTTGAGGTATCAAGAACCGCAATTGGAGCACAATTGCAGATTTCGGATTTTTACAGCTCTGAATCGGCTGAGCTATAGTAAGGTGATTTTCTTCGAATCGAACTTTCTTCGAAATGTATGGTATAGCAATTACAGGTCTCCTGACCTATCATTTAAGGTATCAAGAACCGCAATCGGAGCACAATTGCAGATTTTGGAGTTTTACAGCTCTGAATCGGTTGAGCTATAGTAAGGTGATTTTCTTCGAATCGATTTTTCTGTGAAATGTATGGAAATAATCAACCAATTTTAACGCGGTTTGGCATAACAATTACGAGTCCCGAGACCTATCATTTGAGGTATCAAGAACCGCAATCGGAGCACAATTGCAGATTTCGGATTTTTACAGCTCTGAATCGGCTGAGCTATAGTAAGGTGATTTTCTTCGAATCGAACTTTCTTCGAAATGTATGGTATAGCAATTACAGGTCTCCTGACCTATCATTTAAGGTATCAAGAACCGCAATCGGAGCACAATTGCAGATTTTGGAGTTTTACAGCTCTGAATCGGCTGAGCTATAGTAAGGTGATTTTCTTCGAATCGATTTTTCTGTGAAATGTATGGAAATAATCAACCAATATTAACGCGGTTTTGCATAACAATTACACGTCGCGAGACCTATCATTTGAGGTATCAAGAACCGCAATCGGAGCACAATTGCAGATTTCGGATTTGTACAGCTCTGAATCGGCTGAGCTATAGTAAGGTGATTTTCTTCGAATCGAACTTTCTTCGAAATGTATGGTATAGCAATTACAGGTCTCCTGACCTATCATTTAAGGTATAAAGAACCGCAATCGGAGCACAATTGCAGATTTTGGAGTTTTACAGCTCTGAATCGGCTGAGCTATAGTAAGGTGATTTTCTTCGAATCGATTTTTCTGTGAAATGTATGGAAATAATCAACCAATTTTAACGCCGTTTGGCATAACAATTACAAGTCCCGAGACCTATCATTTGAGGTATCAAGAACCGCAATCGGAGCACAATTGCAGATTTTGGAGTTTTACAGCTCTGAATCGGCTGAGCTATAGTAAGGTGATTTTCTTCGAATCGATTTTTCTGTGAAATGTATGGAAATAATCAACCAATATTAACGCGGTTTTGCATAACAATTACACGTCGCGAGACCTATCATTTGAGGTATCAAGAACCGCAATCGGAGCACAATTGCAGATTTCGGATTTGTACAGCTCTGAATCGGCTGAGCTATAGTAAGGTGATTTTCTTCGAATCGAACTTTCTTCGAAATGTATGGTATAGCAATTACAGGTCTCCTGACCTATCATTTAAGGTATCAAGAACCGCAATCGGAGCACAATTGCAGATTTTGGAGTTTTACAGCTCTGAATCGGTTGAGCTATAGTAAGGTGATTTTCTTCGAATCGATTTTTCTGTGAAATGTATGGAAATAATCAACCAATTTTAACGCGGTTTGGCATAACAATTACACGTCGCGAGACCTATCATTTGAGGTATCAAGAACCGCAATCGGAGCACAATTGCAGATTTCGGATTTGTACAGCTCTGAATCGGCTGAGCTATAGTAAGGTGATTTTCTTCGAATCGAACTTTCTTCGAAATGTATGGTATAGCAATTACAGGTCTCCTGACCTATCATTTAAGGTATAAAGAACCGCAATCGGAGCACAATTGCAGATTTTGGAGTTTTACAGCTCTGAATCGGCTGAGCTATAGTAAGGTGATTTTCTTCGAATCGATTTTTCTGTGAAATGTATGGAAATAATCAACCAATTTTAACGCGGTTTGGCATAACAATTACACGTCCCGAGACCTATCATTTGAGGTATCAAGAACCGCAATTGGAGCACAATTGCAGATTTCGGATTTTTACAGCTCTGAATCGGCTGAGCTATAGTAAGGTGATTTTCTTCGAATCGAACTTTCTTCGAAATGTATGGTATAGCAATTACAGGTCTCCTGACCTATCATTTAAGGTATCAAGAACCGCAATCGGAGCACAATTGCAGATTTTGGAGTTTTACAGCTCTGAATCGGTTGAGCTATAGTAAGGTGATTTTCTTCGAATCGATTTTTCTGTGAAATGTATGGAAATAATCAACCAATTTTAACGCGGTTTGGCATAACAATTACGAGTCCCGAGACCTATCATTTGAGGTATCAAGAACCGCAATCGGAGCACAATTGCAGATTTTGGAGTTTTACAGCTCTGAATCGGCTGAGCTATAGTAAGGTGATTTTCTTCGAATCGAACTTTCTTCGAAATGTATGGTATAGCAATTACAGGTCTCCTGACCTATCATTTAAGGTATCAAGAACCGCAATCGGAGCACAATTGCAGATTTTGGAGTTTTACAGCTCTGAATCGGCTGAGCTATAGTAAGGTGATTTTCTTCGAATCGAACTTTCTTCGAAATGTATGGTATAGCAATTACAGGTCTCCTGACCTATCATTTAAGGTATCAAGAACCGCAATCGGAGCACAATTGCAGATTTTGGAGTTTTACAGCTCTGAATCGGCTGAGCTATAGTAAGGTGATTTTCTTCGAATCGATTTTTCTGTGAAATGTATGGAAATAATCAACCAATATTAACGCGGTTTTGCATAACAATTACACGTCGCGAGACCTATCATTTGAGGTATCAAGAACCGCAATCGGAGCACAATTGCAGATTTCGGATTTTTACAGCTCTGAATCGGCTGAGCTATAGTAAGGTGATTTTCTTCGAATCGATTTTTCTGTGAAATGTATGGAAATAATCAACCAATTTTAACGCGGTTTGGCATAACAATTACACGTCGCGAGACCTATCATTTGAGGTATCAAGAACCGCAATCGGAGCACAATTGCAGATTTTGGAGTTTTACAGCTCTGAATCGGCTGAGCTATAGTAAGGTGATTTTCTTCGAATCGATTTTTCTGTGAAATGTATGGAAATAATCAACCAATTTTAACGCGGTTTGGCATAACAATTACGAGTCCCGAGACCTATCATTTGAGGTATCAAGAACCGCAATCGGAGCACAATTGCAGATTTTGGAGTTTTACAGCTCTGAATCGGCTGAGCTATAGTAAGGTGATTTTCTTCGAATCGATTTTTCTGTGAAATGTATGGAAATAATCAACCAATTTTAACGCGGTTTGGCATAACAATTACACGTCCCGAGACCTATCATTTAAGGTATCAAGAACCGCAATTGGAGCACAATTGCAGATTTCGGATTTTTACAGCTCTGAATCGGCTGAGCTATAGTAAGGTGATTTTCTTCGAATCGAACTTTCTTCGAAATGTATGGTATAGCAATTACAGGTCTCCTGACCTATCATTTAAGGTATCAAGAACCGCAATCGGAGCACAATTGCAGATTTTGGAGTTTTACAGCTCTGAATCGGTTGAGCTATAGTAAGGTGATTTTCTTCGAATCGATTTTTCTGTGAAATGTATGGAAATAATCAACCAATTTTAACGCGGTTTGGCATAACAATTACGAGTCCCGAGACCTATCATTTGAGGTATCAAGAACCGCAATCGGAGCACAATTGCAGATTTTGGAGTTTTACAGCTCTGAATCGGCTGAGCTATAGTAAGGTGATTTTCTTCGAATCGATTTTTCTGTGAAATATATGGAAATAATCAACCAATATTAACGCGGTTTTGCATAACAATTACACGTCGCGAGACCTATCATTTGAGGTATCAAGAACCGCAATCGGAGCACAATTGCAGATTTTGGAGTTTTACAGCTCTGAATCGGCTGAGCTATAGTAAGGTGATTTTCTTCGAATCGATTTTTCTGTGAAATATATGGAAATAATCAACCAATATTAACGCGGTTTTGCATAACAATTACACGTCGCGAGACCTATCATTTGAGGTATCAAGAACCGCAATCGGAGCACAATTGCAGATTTCGGATTTTTACAGCTCTGAATCGGCTGAGCTATAGTAAGGTGATTTTCTTCGAATCGAACTTTCTTCGAAATGTATGGTATAGCAATTACAGGTCTCCTGACCTATCATTTAAGGTATCAAGAACCGCAATCGGAGCACAATTGCAGATTTTGGAGTTTTACAGCTCTGAATCGGTTGAGCTATAGTAAGGTGATTTTCTTCGAATCGATTTTTCTGTGAAATGTATGGAAATAATCAACCAATTTTAACGCGGTTTGGCATAACAATTACACGTCGCGAGACCTATCATTTGAGGTATCAAGAACCGCAATCGGAGCACAATTGCAGATTTCGGATTTGTACAGCTCTGAATCGGCTGAGCTATAGTAAGGTGATTTTCTTCGAATCGAACTTTCTTCGAAATGTATGGTATAGCAATTACAGGTCTCCTGACCTATCATTTAAGGTATAAAGAACCGCAATCGGAGCACAATTGCAGATTTTGGAGTTTTACAGCTCTGAATCGGCTGAGCTATAGTAAGGTGATTTTCTTCGAATCGATTTTTCTGTGAAATGTATGGAAATAATCAACCAATTTTAACGCGGTTTGGCATAACAATTACACGTCCCGAGACCTATCATTTGAGGTATCAAGAACCGCAATTGGAGCACAATTGCAGATTTCGGATTTTTACAGCTCTGAATCGGCTGAGCTATAGTAAGGTGATTTTCTTCGAATCGAACTTTCTTCGAAATGTATGGTATAGCAATTACAGGTCTCCTGACCTATCATTTAAGGTATCAAGAACCGCAATCGGAGCACAATTGCAGATTTTGGAGTTTTACAGCTCTGAATCGGTTGAGCTATAGTAAGGTGATTTTCTTCGAATCGATTTTTCTGTGAAATGTATGGAAATAATCAACCAATTTTAACGCCGCTTGGCATAACAATTACAAGTCCCGAGACCTATCATTTGAGGTATCAAGAACCGCAATCGGAGCGCAATTGCAGATTTTGGAGTTTTACAGCTCTAAATCGGCTGAGCTATAGTAAGGTGATTTTCTTCGAATCGATTTTTCTGTGAAATGTATGGAAATAATCAACCAATTTTAACGCCGTTTGGCATAACAATTACAAGTCCCGAGACCTATCATTTGAGGTATCAAGAACCGCAATCGGAGCACAATTGCAGATTTTGGAGTTTTACAGCTCTGAATCGGCTGAGCTATAGTAAGGTGATTTTCTTCGAATCGATTTTTCTGTGAAATGTATGGAAATAATCAACCAATATTAACGCGGTTCTGCATAACAATTACACGTCGCGAGACCTATCATTTGAGGTATCAAGAACCGCAATCGGAGCACAATTGCAGATTTCGGATTTTTACAGCTCTGAATCGGCTGAGCTATAGTAAGGTGATTTTCTTCGAATCGAACTTTCTTCGAAATGTATGGTATAGCAATTACAGGTCTCCTGACCTATCATTTAAGGTATAAAGAACCGCAATCGGAGCACAATTGCAGATTTTGGAGTTTTACAGCTCTGAATCGGTTGAGCTATAGTAAGGTGATTTTCTTCGAATCGATTTTTCTGTGAAATGTATGGAAATAATCAACCAATTTTAACGCCGCTTGGCATAACAATTACAAGTCCCGAGACCTATCATTTGAGGTATCAAGAACCGCAATCGGAGCGCAATTGCAGATTTTGGAGTTTTACAGCTCTGAATCGGCTGAGCTATAGTAAGGTGATTTTCTTCGAATCGAACTTTCTTCGAAATGTATGGTATAGCAATTACAGGTCTCCTGACCTATCATTTAAGGTATCAAGAACCGCAATCGGAGTACAATTGCAGATTTTGGAGTTTTACAGCTCTGAATCGGCTGAGCTATAGTAAGGTGATTTTCTTCGAATCGATTTTTCTGTGAAATGTATGGAAATAATCAACCAATATTAACGCGGTTCTGCATAACAATTACACGTCCCGAGACCTATCATTTGAGGTATCAAGAACCGCAATCGGAGCACAATTGCAGATTTCGGATTTTTACAGCTCTGAATCGGCTGAGCTATAGTAAGGTGATTTTCTTCGAATCGAACTATCTTCGAAATGTATGGTATAGCAATTACAGGTCTCCTGACCTATCATTTAAGGTATCAAGAACCGCAATCGGAGCACAATTGCAGATTTTGGAGTTTTACAGCTCTGAATCGGTTGAGCTATAGTAAGGTGATTTTCTTCGAATCGATTTTTCTGTGAAATGTATGGAAATAATCAACCAATTTTAACGCGGTTTGGCATAACAATTACACGTCCCGAGACCTATCATTTGAGGTATCAAGAACCGCAATTGGAGCACAATTGCAGATTTCGGATTTTTACAGCTCTGAATCGGCTGAGCTATAGTAAGGTGATTTTCTTCGAATCGAACTTTCTTCGAAATGTATGGTATAGCAATTACAGGTCTCCTGACCTATCATTTAAGGTATCAAGAACCGCAATCGGAGCACAATTGCAGATTTTGGAGTTTTACAGCTCTGAATCGGTTGAGCTATAGTAAGGTGATTTTCTTCGAATCGATTTTTCTGTGAAATATATGGAAATAATCAACCAATTTTAACGACGTTTGACATAACAATTACAAGTCCCGAGACCTATCATTTGAGGTATCAAGAACCGCAATTGGAGCACAATTGCAGATTTCGGATTTTTACAGCTCTGAATCGGCTGAGCTATAGTAAGGTGATTTTCTTCGAATCGAACTTTCTTCGAAATGTATGGTATAGCAATTACAGGTCTCCTGACCTATCATTTAAGGTATCAAGAACCGCAATCGGAGTACAATTGCAGATTTTGGAGTTTTACAGCTCTGAATCGGCTGAGCTATAGTAAGGTGATTTTCTTCGAATCGATTTTTCTGTGAAATGTATGGAAATAATCAACCAATTTTAACGCGGTTTGGCATAACAATTACACGTCCCGAGACCTATCATTTGAGGTATCAAGAACCGCAATTGGAGCACAATTGCAGATTTCGGATTTTTACAGCTCTGAATCGGCTGAGCTATAGTAAGGTGATTTTCTTCGAATCGAACTTTCTTCGAAATGTATGGTATAGCAATTACAGGTCTCCTGACCTATCATTTAAGGTATCAAGAACCGCAATCGGAGCACAATTGCAGATTTTGGAGTTTTACAGCTCTGAATCGGTTGAGCTATAGTAAGGTGATTTTCTTCGAATCGATTTTTCTGTGAAATGTATGGAAATAATCAACCAATTTTAACGCCGCTTGGCATAACAATTACAAGTCCTGAGACCTATCATTTGAGGTATCAAGAACCGCAATCGGAGCGCAATTGCAGATTTTGGAGTTTTACAGCTCTGAATCGGCTGAGCTATAGTAAGGTGATTTTCTTCGAATCGATTTTTCTGTGAAATGTATGGAAATAATCAACCAATTTTAACGCGGTTTGGCATAACAATTACACGTCGCGAGACCTATCATTTGAGGTATCAAGAACCGCAATCGGAGCACAATTGCAGATTTCGGATTTTTACAGCTCTGAATCGGCTGAGCTATAGTAAGGTGATTTTCTTCGAATCGAACTTTCTTCGAAATGTATGGTATAGCAATTACAGGTCTCCTGACCTATCATTTAAGGTATCAAGAACCGCAATCGGAGCACAATTGCAGATTTTGGAGTTTTACAGCTCTGAATCGGTTGAGCTATAGTAAGGTGATTTTCTTCGAATCGATTTTTCTGTGAAATGTATGGAAATAATCAACCAATTTTAACGCCGTTTGGCATAACAATTACAAGTCCCGAGACCTATCATTTGAGGTATCAAGAACCGCAATCGGAGCACAATTGCAGATTTCGGATTTTTACAGCTCTGAATCGGCTGAGCTATAGTAAGGTGATTTTCTTCGAATCGAACTTTCTTCGAAATGTATGGTATAGCAATTACAGGTCTCCTGACCTATCATTTAAGGTATCAAGAACCGCAATCGGAGTACAATTGCAGATTTTGGAGTTTTGCAGCTCTGAATCGGCTGAGCTATAGTAAGGTGATTTTCTTCGAATCGATTTTTCTGTGAAATGTATGGAAATAATCAACCAATTTTAACGCGGTTTGGCATAACAATTACGAGTCCCGAGACCTATCATTTGAGGTATCAAGAACCGCAATCGGAGCACAATTGCAGATTTTGGAGTTTTACAGCTCTGAATCGGCTGAGCTATAGTAAGGTGATTTTCTTCGAATCGAACTTTCTTCGAAATGTATGGTATAGCAATTACAGGTCTCCTGACCTATCATTTAAGGTATCAAGAACCGCAATCGGAGCACAATTGCAGATTTTGGAGTTTTACAGCTCTGAATCGGTTGAGCTATAGTAAGGTGATTTTCTTCGAATCGATTTTTCTGTGAAATGTATGGAAATAATCAACCAATTTTAACGCGGTTTGGCATAACAATTACACGTCCCGAGACCTATCATTTGAGGTATCAAGAACCGCAATTGGAGCACAATTGCAGATTTCGGATTTTTACAGCTCTGAATCGGCTGAGCTATAGTAAGGTGATTTTCTTCGAATCGAACTTTCTTCGAAATGTATGGTATAGCAATTACAGGTCTCCTGACCTATCATTTAAGGTATCAAGAACCGCAATCGGAGCACAATTGCAGATTTTGGAGTTTTACAGCTCTGAATCGGTTGAGCTATAGTAAGGTGATTTTCTTCGAATCGATTTTTCTGTGAAATGTATGGAAATAATCAACCAATTTTAACGCCGCTTGGCATAACAATTACAAGTCCCGAGACCTATCATTTGAGGTATCAAGAACCGCAATCGGTGCGCAATTGCAGATTTTGGAGTTTTACAGCTCTGAATCGGCTGAGCTATAGTAAGGTGATTTTCTTCGAATCGATTTTTCTGTGAAATGTATGGAAATAATCAACCAATTTTAACGCCGTTTGGCATAACAATTACAAGTGCCGAGACCTATCATTTGAGGTATCAAGAACCGCAATCGGAGCACAATTGCAGATTTCGGATTTGTACAGCTCTGAATCGGCTGAGCTATAGTAAGGTGATTTTCTTCGAATCGAACTTTCTTCGAAATGTATGGTATAGCAATTACAGGTCTCCTGACCTATCATTTAAGGTATCAAGAACCGCAATCGGAGCACAATTGCAGATTTTGGAGTTTTACAGCTCTGAATCGGCTGAGCTATAGTAAGGTGATTTTCTTCGAATCGATTTTTCTGTGAAATGTATGGAAATAATCAACCAATTTTAACGCCGCTTGGCATAACAATTACAAGTCCCGAGACCTATCATTTGAGGTATCAAGAACCGCAATCGGTGCGCAATTGCAGATTTTGGAGTTTTACAGCTCTGAATCGGCTGAGCTATAGTAAGGTGATTTTCTTCGAATCGATTTTTCTGTGAAATGTATGGAAATAATCAACCAATTTCAACGCCGTTTGGCATAACAATTACAAGTCCCGAGACCTATCATTTGAGGTATCAAGAACCGCAATCGGAGCACAATTGCAGATTTCGGATTTGTACAGCTCTGAATCGGCTGAGCTATAGTAAGGTGATTTTCTTCGAATCGAACTTTCTTCGAAATGTATGGTATAGCAATTACAGGTCTCCTGACCTATCATTTAAGGTATCAAGAACCGCAATCGGAGCACAATTGCAGATTTTGGAGTTTTACAGCTCTGAATCGGCTGAGCTATAGTAAGGTGATTTTCTTCGAATCGATTTTTCTGTGAAATGTATGGAAATAATCAACCAATTTTAACGCCGTTTGGCATAACAATTACACGTCCCGAGACCTATCATTTGAGGTATCAAGAACCGCAATCGGAGCACAATTGCAGATTTCGGATTTTTACAGCTCTGAATCGGCTGAGCTATAGTAAGGTGATTTTCTTCGAATCGAACTTTCTTCGAAATGTATGGTATAGCAATTACAGGTCTCCTGACCTATCATTTAAGGTATCAAGAACCGCAATCGGAGCACAATTGCAGATTTTGGAGTTTTACAGCTCTGAATCGGTTGAGCTATAGTAAGGTGATTTTCTTCGAATCGATTTTTCTGTGAAATGTATGGAAATAATCAACCAATTTTAACGCGGTTTGGCATAACAATTACGAGTCCCGAGACCTATCATTTGAGGTATCAAGAACCGCAATCGGAGCACAATTGCAGATTTTGGAGTTTTACAGCTCTGAATCGGCTGAGCTATAGTAAGGTGATTTTCTTCGAATCGATTTTTCTGTGAAATGTATGGAAATAATCAACCAATTTTAACGCGGTTTGGCATAACAATTACACGTCCCGAGACCTATCATTTGAGGTATCAAGAACCGCAATTGGAGCACAATTGCAGATTTCGGATTTTTACAGCTCTGAATCGGCTGAGCTATAGTAAGGTGATTTTCTTCGAATCGAACTTTCTTCGAAATGTATGGTATAGCAATTACAGGTCTCCTGACCTATCATTTAAGGTATCAAGAACCGCAATCGGAGCACAATTGCAGATTTTGGAGTTTTACAGCTCTGAATCGGTTGAGCTATAGTAAGGTGATTTTCTTCGAATCGATTTTTCTGTGAAATGTATGGAAATAATCAACCAATTTTAACGCCGTTTGGCATAACAATTACAAGTCCCGAGACCTATCATTTGAGGTATCAAGAACCGCAATCGGAGCACAATTGCAGATTTTGGAGTTTTACAGCTCTGAATCGGCTGAGCTATATTAAGGTGATTTTCTTCGAATCGATTTTTCTGTGAAATGTATGGAAATAATCAACCAATTTTAACGCGGTTTGGCATAACAATTACACGTCGCGAGACCTATCATTTGAGGTATCAATAACCGCAATCGGAGCACAATTGTAGATTTCGGATTTGTACAGCTCTGAATCGGCTGAGCTATAGTAAGGTGATTTTCTTCGAATCGAACTTTCTTCGAAATGTATGGTATAGCAATTACAGGTCTCCTGACCTATCATTTAAGGTATAAAGAACCGCAATCGGAGCACAATTGCAGATTTTGGAGTTTTACAGCTCTGAATCGGCTGAGCTATAGTAAGGTGATTTTCTTCGAATCGATTTTTCTGTGAAATGTATGGAAATAATCAACCAATATTAACGCGGTTTTGCATAACAATTACACGTCGCGAGACCTATCATTTGAGGTATCAAGAACCGCAATCGGAGCACAATTGCAGATTTCGGATTTTTACAGCTCTGAATCGGCTGAGCTATAGTAAGGTGATTTTCTTCGAATCGAACTTTCTTCGAAATGTATGGTATAGCAATTACAGGTCTCCTGACCTATCATTTAAGGTATAAAGAACCGCAATCGGAGCACAATTGCAGATTTTGGAGTTTTACAGCTCTGAATCGGTTGAGCTATAGTAAGGTGATTTTCTTCGAATCGATTTTTCTGTGAAATGTATGGAAATAATCAATCAATTTTAACGCCGTTTGGCATAACAAGTACAAGTCCCGAGACCTATCATTTGAGGTATAAAGAACCGCAATCGGAGCACAATTGCAAATTTTGGAGTTTTACAGCTCTGAATCGGCTGAGCTATAGTAAGGTGATTTTCTTCGAATCGAACTTTCTTCGAAATGTATGGTATAGAGATTACAGGTCTCCTGACCTATCATTTAAGGTATCAAGAACCGCAATCGGAGCACAATTGCAGATTTTGGAGTTTTACAGCTCTGAATCGGCTGAGCTATAGTAAGGTGATTTTCTTCGAATCGAACTTTCTTCGAAATGTATGGTATAGCAATTACAGGTCTCCTGACCTATCATTTAAGGTATCAAGAACCGCAATCGGAGCACAATTGCAGATTTTGGAGTTTTACAGCTCTGAATCGGCTGAGCTATAGTAAGGTGATTTTCTTCGAATCGATTTTTCTGTGAAATGTATGGAAATAATCAACCAATTTTCATGCGGTTTGGCATAACAATTACAGGTCCCGAGACCTATCATTTGAGGTATCAAGAACCGCAATCGGAGCACAATTGCAGATTTCGGATTTTTACAGCTCTGAATCGGCTGAGCTATAGTAAGGTGATTTTCTTCGAATCGAACTTTCTTCGAAATGTATGGTATAGCAATTACAGGTCTCCTGACCTATCATTTAAGGTATCAAGAACCGCAATCGGAGCACAATTGCAGATTTTGGAGTTTTACAGCTCTGAATCGGCTGAGCTATAGTAAGGTGATTTTCTTCGAATCGATTTTTCTGTGAAATGTATGGAAATAATCAACCAATTTTAACGCGGTTTGGCATAACAATTACACGTCGCGAGACCTATCATTTGAGGTATCAAGAACCGCAATCGGAGCACAATTGCAGATTTCGGATTTTTACAGCTCTGAATCGGCTGAGCTATAGTAAGGTGATTTTCTTCGAATCGAACTTTCTTCGAAATGTATGGTATAGCAATTACAGGTCTCCTGACCTATCATTTAAGGTATCAAGAACCGCAATCGGAGCACAATTGCAGATTTTGGAGTTTTACAGCTCTGAATCGGCTGAGCTATAGTAAGGTGATTTTCTTCGAATCGATTTTTCTGTGAAATGTATGGAAATAATCAACAAATTTAACGCGGTTTGGCATAACAATTACACGTCGCGATACCTATCATTTGAGGTATCAAGAACCGCAATCGGAGCACAATTGCAGATTTCGGATTTTTACAGCTCTGAATCGGCTGAGCTATAGTAAGGTGATTTTCTTCGAATCGAACTTTCTTCGAAATGTATGGTATAGCAATTACAGGTCTCCTGACCTATCATTTAAGGTATCAAGAACCGCAATCGGAGCACAATTGCAGATTTTGGAGTTTTACAGCTCTGAATCGGCTGAGCTATAGTAAGGTGATTTTCTTCGAATCGAACTTTCTTCGAAATGTATGGTATAGCAATTACAGGTCTCCTGACCTATCATTTAAGGTATCAAGAACCGCAATCGGAGCACAATTGCAGATTTTGGATTTTTACAGCTCTCAATCGGCTGAGCTATAGTAAGGTGATTTTCTTCTAATCGATTTTTCTGTGAAATGTATGGAAATAATCAACCAATTTTCATGCGGTTTGGCATAACAATTACAGGTCCCGAGACCTATCATTTGAGGTATCAAGAACCGCAATCGGAGCACAATTGCAGATTTTGGATTTTTACAGCTCTGAATCGGCTGAGCTATAGTAAGGTGATTTTCTTCGAATCGAACTTTCTACGAAATGTATGGTATAGCAATTACAGGTCCCGAGACCTATCATTTGAGGTATCAAGAACCGCAATCGGAAAATTAAGACAAGCAGCCAAGACAGCAAATTAATACCATTGAGGTCTCGAGTTCGATCCCCGCACCTGAAGGAATTTTTTTTTTGATTGCTAGAGTTTATTATGTATGGAGATTGCCTTTTTAATTAAAAAAAGTTAATTTTTATTTACCAGGTGAGCAGAAATTTAAAAAAAAAAAAATTTTTTTTTCATCAAAAATCGCAAAAAAATTTTGTCATTTTAACAGGCGAACAGAAATTACAAGAAGGTAGAATTGTCAGCAATATGACTTTATTTTGTATGTTCAAGTGTCACATAACTTGAAGTGGCACGCTTTGATACAAAATAATGTCACGTTGCTGACGATTATGTTGTTTTTTAAATTCTGTTCGCCTGGTAAAATAACAAAAATTTTTATGCGATTTTTCACCAAATGCGATTTTATCAGAAACGAAAAAATGAGTAGAATTATGAGAGATGAGTTGGGTGGTAAGATGAAGGAGTGATGTGTGTTTGGAGTTCAACATTTTTTACATGCATTTTGCTAGCCTGGTAGAAAATGAATTTAACTTTAGTTTTCGAAAATTATTTTCTTTGATACCAAAGTTTCCCGCAAACTGTCTTTCAAATCCACTCTTTGAAATATAAGATTGCTCCATTTTATACTTGTTTCGTTTTAGGAGGCGAATTGGTGGGGTCAGGAACAATATTTTAATAAATAAATAAAAAACAATGTTTTTTTTTTCTTAAATATTTCAATTATTTTTATTTTTATATTTTTAATAATAATTATTATTATATTTACATAATTTTTTGTTTTATTATATATTTTGGATAACATTTTTTGTTTATAATTAATGTAATATTAATATTAAATTTATTTCCTTTCTATATATTATGTATATTTAATTACATAGATATAGAATAGTATTTCATTCAGATTTTAATTGTTTAAATGTTTTTTTTTAATAAATTGTTTTTAATTAATACATAATTATACTGTTGAATCATATTAAATGTCATTTTGGTTGTTGGTTGGGTGATTCTACATATTTTGTACAAAACAAACAGAAAATCAATGCTGGTATAATAATTGATTAGTTTTTTTTTTTTTTTTTTGTTGAAATATAATAATAATAATTATAATTTTAAATGTAACATTATTTTTTATTAAAATGTTTATACTTATTTAATTATATCTAGTATTCATTATATATATGTTTTTACATATAATTTTTTCCGGTTACAAATTACAATATATGATTTCAAAATGTTTATAATTTTTAAATTGTTTTTTTTTTTTTTAATTTTCAAATAGTAACTCAATGTAATAATTTTATTATTATTATTTTTAATTAATTATTTTTTATTCTAAATTTCATTTGAATATAATATAAGATTTTTAATTCATTAATTCACTAAAATTAAATAATTAATTCATTTTTTTTTTGTTTTGAAATATTTAATTATATTGGAATAGTTATATATTTATAATAATAATGTATTAATAATTATTATTATTTATATATACTCTATATAAATTGCTTAAATTTTATGGCAACCTTCTTCATATTTTACTCATGCGATTTAATATTTATTTATTTACAAAACAAAAAAATAATTTTAATTTCTATACTTATGTAAACTAACAAACAAAATAATTTTTAATATTTCAAATTCAAAATTGATCTTTAATTTTACTTGTTAAATAATAATCATATAATAATATGTAATAATAATAGAAATAAAATCAACGAAACTAAATTAATTTATAAAAAAAAAAAAAAAAAATTAAACTAAACTAATTTTGCTAAGTTAAAGCATAAAATTAATAAAATTTAAATAAGCAAATAGCTTTATTTTTAATTGTTTTTGTTGTTGTATATAATATTTATATATTTTTAAATCGATTGCCTCTTAATAAACGATTTATAATTAATTATGTGTATTAAAACAATAAATGAAATTATTTTATTTTTATATAGTATTTATATAAATATATATTTAAAATAATTTAAAAAAAAAAAAAAATAATAAAAAATAAAAATGTTGGTTTGTGTGTGTGTGTTTCTATGTAATTTAAAATTATTATTTATATACCTATCTTTTCATAATATATTTATTTATATAATTAATATAGATTTAATATTTTATTTATTTATATATTTAAAAATCGATTGGAATTTATCTTTAAAACAAACCACAATTTTTAAATTTAATATTAATTTTTAGTATTTTAAAATTAATAATAAAAATGAAAATAAAAATTAAAAACAAACGAAAACTTAAATATGTTGTGTATAATAATAAAATTGAATTTTTTAATTTTTATATAATTTTTTTTTATTTTAATGTATTTAAATATTTTTTTTTTACTTTTATTTTACAGCTGAATATGTTTGCTGTTGTTGCTGTTGTTGTTGGTTTGATTGAACCCAGTTTACAAATACGTCACTAAAAATAGATAAAAATATAATATTTGTAATTTATTGGTGAACTTTTTTAGTAAAATTAAACATTTTTATATTATAAAGATTTATTTGGTCACATAATTCTAGCGATTTCACAAAATGAATCCTGATTCTAAGTCACATTTATAACCTTAATTAAGAAGTCATAGCTGATTTACATTTAATCTTTCGTTGTACATTTTAAAATGTGAACGAATACTCCAAAAGAATTATTTAATACTATTTACTGCAATAAACAACTTTTTTGGTGGAAAAGAATGGAAAAATCTAAAAAAGATGGACTGGTTTATCTGGTTTATCATACATAGTAACATTTTGAAAGGCAAAAAATGAAATTTTGAGTATGCCCGTCTCATTTTTATTTATGTATCTGCACTTTTATTCGTTTTTCTATTCTTTTGGGAGAGAACGAAAAGATTGAATGTAAATCTATTATTAAGAATTTTTTTGAGGGCAGAAGTTGAAGTGTAAATCTAGCTTAAGTCGATTTATCTAGTTTAAGCAACTGGGGCGTTCCTAAATTCACATAATTCTAATTTTAGACACCTATTTTTAGATTAAGTGAAACACGACCAGCATAGGTTGCCGCTGTATTTACCTTAATTCAAATCGAAACGCAAAGGAACGTACATTTATTTTATGCTGCCAAATTTATTTGGAACGTTAACAAAAACAAACTAGCTGGTTTTGTACTGGTACGCGGACACTATTTGTTGTACAGTTCCGAAAGTACACAAAGAAGAACTACACCACCAGAAAATAGCCATTGGTTGAATTTGGCAAATAGGAATTCAACTCGAAGGGAATATATCGTTATTTCATTAATGCAGGTAGGTCTGTGGCATCCTTAATGCAATATCGGGATATTGTCAGAATGTTTGGAAATAAATTGTTATATAAAGTGAAAGAACGATTTAAACGGAACTGCAAGTTTCGGGCTGCGCCCTCTTCTAAGCAGTCCTCGCATATATCATCTTCAGCTAGCCCCAAAGTGATGGAGACGATTTTTAAAACAGCCTTGGACCGTCGAATTGAGTCTAGCAGTAAAGCTCCGATTATAGAGTCCCGAATAAAGTGATTCGTCTTACGGTACCAAAACAAGGCGACACCAAGCCTTAAACTTTTTGGGGCGAAGTTTTTAATAGTTTGCTTACCATTGTTGTTATAAGGGAGCTACTGGTATGAGAGTGATTAATTTTATTAACCGCGAACCCGCTTTATCAAAAA
This sequence comes from Tipula vernalis, assembly GCA_958295665.1. Classification (NCBI taxonomy): domain Eukaryota; kingdom Metazoa; phylum Arthropoda; class Insecta; order Diptera; family Tipulidae; genus Tipula; species Tipula vernalis. The sequence goes on along the minus strand of OY282558.1, from coordinate 456,833,962 downwards.
AAATTATCTCATTACGTCCACAAGATCGTAATTTAATTGTGGGCAAAATAATATTAACCAAATGTTTATTCCTTGAAAAGCTTTGAAAGGGTCAGAAAAAAATAATTTTGACTTTAACAGAGAAAGTCAGAACCTCACGTAGTACAATTTTAAATAAAAGGCCGAAGCAGTGCCCAGGATAAAGGTGTTCAACTGAGGCAAAAACAGAATGAACTCACTAGCAAAAAGTGGCGTCGAGAACTTAGCTTCAGTAGTTTGGCTAGTGAACCCCTCAATTTGACGGCAAGCTGTCAAACCATACAAGTGTAAAATCGAGAGAAGCAGCGATTTTTAAATAAAGAACAATATTTTGGGGATCAACCCCCTGAGTAGCATTTTGAAATTTGAGCTCAAGGTGATATGTCCTACATAAATACTACCATGAAGCTTTATGTAATCAGATCTAGCAATCGTTTTCTCAAAAAGAGAGGCAATTAACAAATTAATCTTGAATATTTTTATGCCTTCATTACTTCTCAATACCCCTAGAGTCTGTTGCATTAAGACGGATAAACTGTTACAACAAAATTGCTACTTAATGCATTTAATTTGGTTTAAGCGAAGTTTTCCTTTACTTAAGAAAAAAATTTTGCTTCAAGTTAAATTTATCTAGTTATATCTTTATAATTCCAGCTTAATATAAATATTCAAACTTACTTCACATATCATCTACTTAAGTCAGATCATAATTCAACCTTATGTCACATACATAGCTCTGTTTAAGCCAATATCAATTTATGTTATGCTGGAATTATATGACTTTGCTAAATAATTAACTCTGAAAATAAAATAAACAGAAATATGGATTAGGTAAAATTTACTAGAACTAGAAAGGTCGGAGACTACACAGGATGACATGTTGACTGAAATTCATATTATGTGGTATCAATTCAAAATTGTTTCGCTTACAAGATGTTAAACGTTAACCCAAACCACGATCCTTATACAGTCTTCATCGTGAAACTAGAACACGGATTTTGATCGTAAAATGAGGCTTGAGAGGATTGTGGTGTATGTGAGTTATACATTTTCACATCTTGTAAGTACATCAAAATGTTGTATCTCCCAAGTCTCATTTTACGATCAAAATCTGTGTTCAGGACCGAATATATTCACAATTTATATTTAACGCCAGACGTTACAATTCTCTCGCGATTTGAATTATTTTGACTTAATCAGCTGGAATTGGACCGTGCGATAAAACTATGTCAAATATCTTTGCAGTTTGATGCTATTATGGAAACTTAGTTGCTAAGCCACTCGAGATCACATTGGAGCCGTTATTATTAAATTTCACTGATTGGCCAAAATGTGTATTGAAATGTACAATACAAATTTCGCCTTTTATTATCGACCGAAAAACGACTACTGAAAACCAAAGATAGTGACCACAAAGGATTGGTAACGTTACCAGTTGCGTAGGACCAGACCAACTAATGAATTAATCAACGCAAAGCCTTTTTGGGGAATTATAAGTCACTGTGAATAACGATTGAACTGCGAAACTTTAAAATGTCTTCTTTTGCAAACATTTTAGTGGCGACGAATTTAGTTCATTTTAGGTTACAAAGTTTCGACCTACATGAGCACAGTGTCTTTTATTACAATATAAGTAGGTTCGTAGGGTGATTGCTAACTCTGTGTTTCATCTTTATGATGAACAATAATAATTCGAGAACTTGTGTACCGCAGGTCTGTACTGCCGTGCTAAGCATAATTTCCTTAACTACATTTTTGGCCAAATTGAGTTATTGATGTCAATCGATAGCTAATAACAAACTTTATTAATACAATTAAAAAAAATAATTAAAACTAAATTGAAAACACGTGATAAGAAAAATAGTTTTCATTTTTAATACAAAATTCACTGATTTCAAAACTTTAACATCAATTTTCTCAAAATGCGTCTTTTGTAGTTAAGTAAAACATGCTTAGCACGGCAGTGTAGCACAAAATCTTACAAAAAATATAAAAAAAACTCAGAAATAAAGTACGAAGCAGATGCATTCATACCGAAAACTGGTACACCAAGGACCTGAAGCTTCACTTCAAATATCCAAGACATTTTTGGTCATATTTGTGGTCATCGAGACCTAAAACATAACATATTGACAGTCGTAAAACTGTAATATCAAACTTGATTGAGTTGTGGCCATAGGAAGAATTGATTCGAATGATATTCAGTAAGTACTGCTGCTGAAAAATTAGACAAAATATGAAAACATTTTATTCTGTGCAACGGGTTCAAAAGATGAGGAAGGAGGCTTTAGAAATATTTGATGAACACATATTTCAAGCCAATAAAGAATTTTATCGTCAAGTACATTCGAGAATTATCTCATTGGCGGCAGGCTGTAATTAATGTATATTTACACCCTCCCATAGTCAGTCATATCACGTCAATTTTCATGACTATAGTCACGTCACATCAATTAAATATAAATATGAATAAGCGACAGGCGACTAGCGTGGTTTGGCGTCTATTGGAGGGGGGGATCAAAGTTGAGTAGATTAATCTACCAGCTCCGTAACCTTCCAGTAGGGTGCGCATCACGTGAGCTGTTCTGGTCTTGTCATTAGGCAGCTGCGTGATGGGTACAATTGTGTAAGGGGTAACCTGTGCACAATTCGCAAGTGTACGTACTGCCTCCTCGTGGCAACCACTGGTAACTAAGGCCACTTGGCACATTTTAGGCCATTTGGCACAGGCCAAAGTACGGCGCTAAAGGAGAAAACCTTGACAAAAAACCCTAATCTAAGGTGGAACAGCATATGCCGAAAGATGAATGGCTGATAGGTTAATCAGCCCAAAATATGCGGACTCTGGATACCAGGCACCCTCCAGTTTTATTTTTAGCCTTCCTGTAGTAAAGCTGGGTGACCTACAGGTGATTTGCAATTCCCAGCAACTCGTAAGAGTAAAATCAAACGGAATACGGGGCAGGAGTAGGAATATACGGGAGTGGCACAACCCTCTCGAGGTCCTTGAGCTCCAATGCTACCGTCTTTCTAGCAGAACTACATGCTGTAGTAAACATCTAGGAGGGAGAGCAATATGCCCAGATAGTATGTATCACGTACCGGGAGGCAGTATCGTCAGGTTCATTAAGAACCTGAATATTGACTGGACGGATAATTAAGCAGGGGCCAGCACAATAGATCTTTTAGGTCGCAGTGCGAAGTGGCTGATCGCCCGCATGGCCCCCCCAATAATAATAATAACAGTATGAAAAAATCTGTCAGTTTAACTAAACTATAGTTTACATGTTTAACTCAATATACAAACTGACTCAACCAACCAAATTTAAGTTTACCGAACTCAGACTACTTTCAGATAACTTTCAGTCAAGTCACCGTTTACATGTTGAAATTATCTCGGACGTTTTCAGTCAGATCACTTTCGGTTTAACATGTATCTTGACTATATGGGAATTGGGTAATTAAAAGAAGACTTTATCAGTTAATTAAATTGATCGACGCCCTAGTGAAGTTTTAAGTTTAAAGAGTAATAACATTAGAGTGTCTTAAAATGGCAAGGGGCCACAAATTCGACAAACAATTTAAAAAAAAAATTACATCACGATTATACAAGGCAACATCACGATTTATAATATGAACTGTCAAAACCCCTTGTACAACATCGTTTTGTTGGGTGCGTTCTGTTTTATCCTTTTGTCAAATATTTTGTTGCGAAATTTTCACAAATTTTGGCGTTCAGACCTTTCCAAATACGATTCATCATATTCAAGGCATTGAAAATCTTGTGGTTTGACTACCAAAATGCTAAGTTTCATCTATAAATCACCTGTTCTACCTGTATTATCTTACGATTGTGGTGTGATCAAAATCACTTGCTGATCAATTTGCTGACAAATTTAAAAATATTATTATATGTACAGATAGTAAACTTGCGCTCAACTCGTTGAAAATCCTTTGACTGTTTCCAAATTGTCAAGAATTGTAGATTGTAAACTACTAAACTACAATATACTTTGAATTAAACAACACTAAATTAATCTTCTTTGTTCCCACAGTAGTGTTACAGTTTTATGGGTTCCTGCTCCTTGTGACATTGAGGATAATGAGGCCAAAACTGGTGCTACGAAAGCAGTTAAGGAATTTGTTCTGAATGAATTAAGACTAAAATGGCTCGACGCTTCGGGCTGTCGTACTGTTTTAATCAGTCTAAATTGAGGTTAGCTAAGTTTGCTCTGGGTTTGAGAAAACATCAGTTACGGACCGTGGTCGCTATTCTTACTGGTCTTGGCCAAATTAAGATCCATCTTCAAATTATGGGACTAGTTCAAGACTTTTTATATGATAACTGTCTCGGCGGCATTCAATATGTTGCGAGCCATCCGGCTTTTACGTTTAGGTATTAACCGTTAATTGAGCTCAGCAGGAAAATCCTTTCATTTAGAACGTATACTGGAAATTTGGTAGTATCCAGTATCGTGTAGAATTATTTAATCCCTACTGGACAAGAGTTATTAAAAATGGCGTAGGATATATTTGAAATTTTGACTCAAGCAGTGTTCTTTTCAATAATTTGTAAGACTATGTAAATTGGTTATATCACATAGAGTGATAGGGTTTATTAAGCGTGTTGATTTTTCTCTTATTTGGCTTCATCAGCTTTCCGACCTAAAGCACACCGGAATTTGATTTACCTAAAGACTCTGGTGCGGATCCGTAGACTACTTTATTAAAATGGCCTATAATAATACAGTTGATATCGGTCCACAAAATTAATAACAAAATTAGTTTCACTCTACAGTAATGAAATTACAAAAAAAAAAAAAAAAGAAAAAAGAAAAACCAAAAACATTTTGCTTCGATTTCCCGCGGTTCAATTCTCACGTCACAATTGAGAGCTTATTGAAAAACCAGAAGGACAATTTTCACAAATTTCAACAAAGCATTTATACTAAGCAATAGTAATCCATTGTTTTTGCTAATATAGGGTTCAGCAAAGTAAAGCGACCCCAAAATATTACCTCTTAAGGTTCGGTTTAAAAGTCGATTTGATGATTCCACTACTATTGAACGTGTGTGTTTGTTTGCTCCCATTAAATTTGTTTGTTGATTTTCAATGAGAATTTTTAAATGGCGCGCTCTCTAGTCAACATCGAAATTTAAAAAATATTCCATATGATAAAATCCAACATACCGACAATGTGTTATAACACATTCACTACTACAATATTCATCCTCCCAATCAGAATTAACAATAGCTTGGTTGGTGCATCCATGGCGAATGCATAGTTGGGGCTGTTGCGGGGTATTCGGATCGTTTGAAGGAGGTGTACCCGAAACAGGGGATGGTTGTTGCTGTTGCTGCTGTTGTTGCTGCTGCTGCTGATTGGGCTGCTGCTGTTGCTGATTGCTGCCCGGCTGCTGTTGCTGTGTCATTTGCGTTTGTTGCTGTTGCTGCTGCTGACCCTGTTGCTGATTGTTGTTGGTTTGTTGCTGTGGAACGGTATGCTGCGTTGCCATTTGCTGCTGCGGATGCATCTAATAATGAAATTGAAATGAAAAAATAAAAATAAAAATTAATTTTGGAATTCATTTCAATATCTCATATCGAATTATGAGTAGAGCTTAGCTATTTAATTCTGATTCAACAACAAACGAGATCAACAAATATATTATTTTTTATGTATAAAGCAAAAAAAAAAAAAAATGTTCAGTGTTAGTTGAATATGAATAAAGAGATGGAGAGAGAGTATGGGTATGGAAAACCCATATTAAAAGTTTTCCCCATTTTGTTTTTTTATCGTACACGTATGCAGACTGAATTTTTGTTTTTGTACTTTGTGAGTTAGTAGGTAAATAGACACCACCACACCACACAATGAGAGAGGAGGGATGAATGAGTTGTAAAAATATACAAAAATCATAGAATAGAATAATGCACCTGTTGATTCAAATACTGTTGAGGAATTCCCATACCCATCATTCCGTTCATGTTTTGCTGATGTCCTCCCATCGGATGATTCATCGGTGGCTGCTGCTGTTGCTGCGACTGATGCTGTGGTGATTGATGTGGTGGATTCATTTGTCCTATCATTTGATTCATTGGATTCATGCCCATCATTTGGGTTGGTGATTGCATACCACCTCCGCCGCTACCGCCTAACATTTGTGGATGCTGTTGCATCTGTTGCATCATAACCTGAATTGCGCAAATACACGATTATGAAATACATTTTGTCGTTGACCAGAGATTATTAAATAAGATTATTTACCGGTTTATGTGGTGGTGACCTATATGGCGATTGATACGGCTGATAATTATTCTGCGACTGCTGAATTTGTTGATGCGTTAAATGTGGGCTCGTCTGTGGAATTGGTAAATTCTGTGGATGATGCTGTGGCGATTGTTGTGGATGATTCGAAATCACGTGCTGCTGTGTTTGTTGCTGCGATGGTGACAAATTTTGTTGTTGTCCAGATTGTTGCACCTGTTGTTGAGTTTGCTGTTGTTGTGACGATGGTTGATTTGGTTGCTGTGGTGGCGGTGAATATATATTCTGTGATTGTTCTGAATCACTTCCCTGAAGAAAAGAAACGACCAAATTATTTATTTATCGATATAATAAACAATATTAATTTACTTACCCTCGACACTAAACTAGCACGATAAGCAGCTAATGCTTTTAAATAATCCTTTTTGGCAGCCTCTGTTTTCTTTTTATAAACCTGGAAATATAAATAATCAACAAAAATACCATTAAAATTCATCCCGATTATATTTGTCTGATTATTGTACCCTTAAATAAATAAATCTATAAATTAATCATTCAACACCACCGATGATAAAAACAAACAAAAAATGCGCGGCTCGACGCGAAAAATAATCCCATCTCTTACGTACCATATACATATAACGCGAGATTCGGTCGTTAAAAAAACACACAAAAATTATGTTGACAGAATCTAATAATTTATGAATGTCCAGAACACATAAATAAATTCTATATTCGGCGGCGAGAACATATTTTTGAAAAGTGGGAGCGAAGGAAAATGCGTATTCAGTATAGGAAAATCAGGATGTCTAAATATATCTATACACATTTTTGCCTAAATTATTCAAAAGAATTACACGGCGCGAGAAAAAAAATCGTGCGTTCGTTAGTCTCGAGGAAATTACACAAAAAAAAAAAAAAAAAAAGAGAAATCCGACAATGGAAACCACTAAAATCAAGAGCAATTTTTCATTTAAAATGGAAAACATAAAAAATTTTCACATTTTTCTACAAATTATCATTATTATTATTCTTTTTCCTGTTCTTTGTTTTTATTTTTATTACTTTTTGTTGGTGGTGGTGGCGAAGTAGAACAGGAGCATGACGAGAAGAGGTGTTTAGGAATAAAAAGGTTTTTTATGTTATTTGCTGGATGGTTCGTTTGTTATTATATATTTTCATTCAACTCGAACGGAAAGAGAAAGTAGTTTTTCCAAAAGAATTTTCAATTCTATTGTTTATTTATTTAACAAAAAAAAAACCTTTTCAGTATTATTATGATTATTTTCCATATTATGTGTACTCTCTCTCTTATATAAACATACACACACACTACATACACAAGATGCACTTATAAATTATATGGTTTTTGTTATGAGAAGAAGAACGTACCTTAGGTTTACTATCTTGAATTAAAATTTTCTTCTTATTCTTTTGTGTAAACACTACATACACACATTATGAACTTTTCGACGAGCAAATGGACAATTATTGTTATTTTCACTTTAATAAATTGAAAAGAATTTTCCTTTTTTCTGCTAACTCTTCTCGTCTAATTTACCTTTTCAAAGAAAATTACTATTATTTTACAAGACAAGTATGTGCATTTTTTTTTTATAATTAAATTAAAACTTAAGTATACAACTACGAGCGTTATGATACACATGTGAGTTAATACTACTAAACTAAACTAAAGAAAAATAATAAAAAGGTCAAAGTAAGGAGGATATCTGCCAATGTAATAAAAATTAAACAAAATATGAAAAGGACGCATAAAAATTCACACATACAAAGGGAATCATATTTTTACACATCTGCAGCTGCACAAGCCTGAAAAAGGTAATTCTTATAAGATGCAAGAAGATGCGCACATTAAATATTTTTATTTCAAAGGTTTGAGTCTTTGATAGTTCGAAACTTGGGGTAAGAAATTGTCGGTAAACATGTAAATTAACAAAATCGAGAATTACGAAACATTTCGAATATGTACCTTGCAAATTTCAAATCTAATTGATGTATCATCATAAATTGTATTGAGTTATGTTTCAATATTTTCACATTCTCTTTTGTTTTATGTAAACCGTTCTTATTATATTTAATAATACAAGTGGTTACAAAACATGTACAGACATGTACAGTCTTGATTGAAGCAAGTCGTTTATAAGCACTAATAATAAATTAATGTATATAAATATAAGCCTCGTGGTGTAGTTTATTAATTATATCGTCGCGTCCACGTATGTTTACAGTGAACAAGATGGACGTCAATCCGTTTAAAGAATTTTTGTAAGTGTCAATGCAAAATCAGAATGAAAAGCTGATTGAGGTACAATAGCCGTACCATAGTTTGAACCTTTCGAAAATTGAGAAACTGACCAAGTTGTGCAGTTAGAACAGCATTTTGTGACAACTGCTCCAAAAGCTATTCCACAACGATTTAATGAAAAATTATTTCAAGATTTAACCAAAGTGTTAACGCAGACTGGATTGACAATTTATGCGGAGCATAATATAGTATTTGTGCAAAATGGTCAAAGAAGGATTTCGAGCTGTCGTTTCCGATTCAGCTGTAGTTAATTAGACAATACCAATTGAGATACTTAACTGACCAATGTTCATACTCAACAGCGTACAAAACAAATTAAACAAAAATACGAAGCCGAGGCTAAAACCAGTCACGTAAGTCTAGTAATAAATATTGATGAACTGGCCGAAAATTTAAAGTGACTTAATTAATATCATCTTAAGGTGGCGAACACACAGTAGATGCGGAAAAGATGTTCCGGCAAATCTGGATGCACCATAGTCACCAGAACCTGCAACGAATAAGTGGTCCTTCGTGCCAACCAACAATGGGCGATAAGGCGACCCATCTGTCGAGATGCGAATATACTCGATTTCGTTAATTACATCAACAAATTGCACAATTACACGAATTAATTAATTAATTCAAACGATAGGAAAACAAAAACCTGTCTAACAAACAGAATACAACAATTGAAAGAAACTTATGTAAAGTAACAATACTAACAATAAACCAACAAACCAGATAACGGACATTCGACTAACACTAATTCAAATCTCAATATTTGCTGGGGATTGATTACGAGAAGTGGACCAGAATCCGTGATACATTCAGAAGGCTGATCCATGAAAACACACAGATCAGCGACTCCTATAAAATCAACAATCTAAAGGGTTAGTTGATAGGTACTGTGGCCAAATTAATCAATCACCTCCAACCAACACAAGAAAATTACCAGACCGCCTGGGAAATTTTGAACAGCACATATAATAACAGCGTTGAGAAATATTCACGACACAACAACTGAATGTTGCACGGGCAAAAATTGAACTGTGGGCTAGACAATAACGGAATTTTTAAAATTCTTAGAAGGATGGTTTAAATCATTAAAGGCCAATGGCAACGAAAAGCCTCGAACAGTTAAACGGACCTTTTTATCAAAAACTAGCATCTGTGTGTACTGCAGAGATGGACATAAGATTAATGAATGCAAACTTAATTCCAGCGAGAGATCGGAAGTAGCGGTGCTACTCAAAATCGAACTAAGAAATTAACATACAACGTTCCAGAAGTTAACTTTGACCCCAACAAGTGAGCACATTCGTAGCATTTACAACTTGCATATCCAGAATGCAACAAGTCCAGTAGCATTGATGTCATAATTGGCGTTGACTATTATCCCTTAATTCTAAACAGTAACAACATTAGAGGATGCACACAAGATCCAATTGCCCAAGAAACTGAACTTAGTTGGATCATAATGGGAAGCATAGGCTGCAGCCAGTAGGTCAACAGTTTGTCAATGATCGCCAGTAAAACACATACTCAGGAGGAAGCAGGCGCAGAAAAACTATTTACAGAGACAACAGCGCGACTACCACTTGGAAAATACATGGTACACTTGCCTTTGAAGGTACAACCATCTTTAGTTCGAGAATCCAGGAAGAAGGCAGTAGCACGGTTACTGCAGATCGAAAGGAAATTGCTGAGGGATAAGCTATTCATCAAACTCTATCACGAATTTATGGAAGATTATTTAAGGTTAGGCCATATGCAGCTAGTGAGAGATGAGCCAGGTGATAGTCCAACGACGAAAATATTACCACGAAACTGAGAGTAGTATTCGATGCATCCAGCAAAACCTCAGCGGGTCTCTAATAACATTAATGTTATTAGCAGTAGATGATCCAACAGCAGCAAAGATCATGTAAAGAGATTTTTACATGGATGATCTACTTACAGGGAGTGACAACGTTGAAGAGATTGTAACCATTCAACAACAAATGGCAAGGCTTGCATAGAGCGGAGGATTTAAATTGCACAAGTGGGCGTCAAATTCAGCTGAAATCTTAACTAACGTTCCGGAGCAACTATGAGCAAAAGGAATGATTAATTTAAAAATCAACCATCTATAATAAAAACAGACACGTTTGAATTTGACATGATTAAAGGAGAAAGACAACGAAACGTCTATTATTGTCCGACACTTCAACATTATTTGATCAGATCGGCTGGCTATCACGAATAACGACAGCAGCAAAATTGTTAATGCAAGAGACTTGGAGAACTGATATACAGTGAGATGATAAGCTGCCAGAAGCTATAGAACCAAAATGGAAAAATATAAGACCGGATTAGGGGAATTAAGCAGAAGAAAAGTACCTAGACGTCTTAAAACAATGTCACCGCAAAAATTGGAGTTACACGGGTTCGCTGGTTCATTTAAGATCAACGAATGCAAAAACCAGAGTTGCCTCAATCAATAGAAAACTGACAGTTCCAAGACTGGAAATAAACGCAGCGCTTCTTCTGTCCAGGCTTCTAGTGTATGGCAAGAACACCATGAACTACCAAGATGTAGAGATGCTCGTTTGGACGGATTCTGAGCTGATGTCACAAAGTTAGAAGCCTTTATAGCCAATCGAGAATCTCATTCGGAATACGTCCCAACAGATAAAAATAAGCCTAATAAGCGACCTTGCTTTGAGAAATTCACTTGTGTACTAGTAATTCAGAAACTGAGTATAATAAATAAGGGTAATCAATTACTACTAACATCTAATAAATAAATAATAAGAACGAAGCGGGGAATTTGTGAGTCAACAGGACTAGTGTTAGGTGGCATGTTTGGAATATTAACTCAGAGAGAAGCAAGCCAATATGACGAACATTTTCAAACTATAGAAACCAATGACGATCATTTATTACTGCAAATAAAGAATCAAAACTCAATAATTGATAACACTGTAAAACTCTTCAAACATAGGGGAATTGCTACAATAAAAGGATGATGGTCATCTGTTATGCGAAATATCTAAAAATACACACGATGAAATCCCAATATTACAACACAAGTCTTGTTTATAAGGTATATGTGAAACAAATATCAAAACGTAGTATCTAATCTGGATGTTGGATAAAGCTGTACACACCAAATCAATGTGTGTTCGTAATGATAGAGGAAACAACTGTCACAGTTACGTGTGGATAAGTTACTTATCAATAGCAATTATTCGGATCAGGAATACTCAAGTTAGTTTTGGGATGTATCTTAAGAGATTCGAATGCATCAATGAAAATTTGGGAATAGCACCATACTTAAAGGGGACGCGCTTAAAGGATTTAGCAATTGAGGTATCAAAAAGAGATTAGGAAGATAATGAGTTAATAACGGCTCCAGATACACGGGCTTTAGAAGAGTAAATCTCTAGTCTGATAGATAAAGCAAGAAGCACAACCAATTAGCACTTTTGTCATATTTAAAATAGAATGGTCAAATTTAAATGGCAAAATTTAAATCTGGTAAAAGAACAAAAAAAAAATAATATTAATTAATTCAGATCAAAGAATTGCTTTCAGTTCAACCTCAACGAACAAAAACAATTGTTGTAAAGATATTCAAATAAAATAATTTTTGGATAATGTGCATTAGCTAACCGAAAGATTCAGCATCAGTAAAAAAAATGATCATTAACTAGTTATTTAAGTCGCTTTAATAGATTTTTCGTTCGTATGTTCGGATAATTTATTTAACCAATCTTATTCGTTCTAAAGAAAAATAACGTAATTTGAAAATTTGCGAGGAATATGATCGGTTAAAAAAATTATCAGAACGATGAGCGAAGGGACGAAGGCAACCATGAAATCAGCATTACAAACTTTTTATATATGGTATGAATCATATTGTGTGAGCAAAGCATTCATAGATATACAAGCCGTCAGGATAAAATTCGAACTTAACACTTAATCGACGGCTCTTTTGTTTCGCCGCATGAGTCGTTACGACGGGCCGTTTCGCGAGAAATCCGCACAACATAATAGTTAAAATAGAGTTGTGGCGAAATTAAAAATATTTTTGCCTTGTAATACTTTTCCCTTGTAGTACAAACCTTCATTCATACATGGAAGCACAAAACGGTTTATTTTTTGCCGTTAGATACTACAAAACCCGACGTTAAACGTCAGAAGTCGAAAAAGGTTGTCCCTACCGGCCCCGTCGGTTACCATCAGCTGACGAGGCCATACTACTCGTCCCGTCGGTTAATTGTTAATATACGGGGGATGATAGAAAGAAAAAAAAAATTGGATTTTTCATACAAATCATATGAAAAGTTATATTTTTTTAATATCGTTTTTCTTAAATGAAAAATCTTACAAAAATGAGTTTTGATATCTACGTTATCAAGAAGAATAATTGAAATCTTGTTTATAGATATTTAATTAATGTTTTACTAAAACCTCTTTATTAACAAACAACGCGTCACACCTTTGCTCATGTTTTTTTTTTATAATAAAAAAATGTCAATAAATAGTAAAGAGTTTATACTAAAGAGGAGAAACAAACTTTTTTTCTTACATGTAAAAAAAACCATTTAGTTTTTATAGTTGTTAAAGAGTGGTTGTGCATAGTTTGTTTATTTCTGGTCTATTGTATTTTAAAGTCTTTGATAAATATTAAGTACGGTCTTACGTCATTGATATTGTTTTTATAATTTCTCTGCTCAAGAATTAAAAGGGCCATAAGTCGACTTTTGCCCTTTTAATTCTTGTTTAATTTTCAGTTTAATTTTCAATTAAAACTTCTTCATTTTCCAATTTTTATGGTAATATCAAAGAGAGTAAGATCTTATTCTCTTTGATATTACAGTAAAAATTGATATGAGAAGGAATTAATACAAAATTAAACAAGAAATGCCCAAGAGTTGTTTATACCTTAAATCGACTTACGCCATTTTAATTTTCGAGCACAGATTTTATACTGTATTTTTCACATAGCATACAAAGAAAAAGAAAATTTGTACAATTTTATTTTAATTATATTAATCAAATTACTAAATTTAAGTTATTGGTTTTAAAATATGTTATACTTAAAGGTTTGATTTAAATGTAAACCTAAAAAATTTTTCTGTTACGAGTATTTTTCATTCATAAAATTTTAATCAGAAATGTTCAATTTTACGGATATCCCCCTTAAATTAAGCTTCTTTTAAAATTGGTCTGAACCTGACGGCTTGTTTATTTAGGAATGCTTTGGTGTGAGTCATAATCCAAAACATCATTTGACTATAAATTAGACATCTAAAGTAAGAGGTTAAAAAGTCCTTCGGAACTGCCCAAAAATTTGAAAATGTACACCAATTGTAACGTTAAATCAAAGTTCCAAGTCTTTAATACTAGGAAGATTAATATTCTTGAACATGTACGTTTGAATAATGAAAATTTAATTAAAATTATAAAATATTAATAAAAAAAATTTATTTTTGTTTTGTTTATAATATTTATAATTTTCATATTTTTATAACTTTTCAATCTCTTTTCCAAATAAAAAATTTATACGTAAATAAAAAGAATTTCCTTTTTATTATTATTATTATTAATACTATTTTTTCCTTTTTCCTTGTTTTCCACATACACAAACACATATATAAACATGTACACTCGGAAAAATTTCAACTGAGAAATACCAAAAAAAATTGTAATAATAATAAGAGAAAAATAATAATCATAATTTTTATCACAACAACAAAAATTTGAAATTGAATTTTATTTATTAAAAATTAAGATTAAAATGTGATTTGAAATATTAAATTTAAATTTATTATACATGAAATGAAAACAAAAAAAAAAAAACAAAGATTTATAGCTTTGATAAATAATTCGGATGAAAGAGTATACATGGAAATGACATAAATCAGGGTTTTTAAACCATTTTCCAACTGTCCAATTTAGCAAAAATTTTCTCGTCAACTTTATAAATATATCATCATTTTGATATAAATAATTTACCATAATCGTCGTGTACGCCTGCTGGCTTATTATTATTTTAATTTAATTTTGTTTATTCCACCAGATAAGTAATACCTGGAAAATGATTGGAAAACAGGAAATTGCATGCGCGATATTAATAATAAATTTTGTTTTAATCCAATTTCTTAGAAGGAAATAAAAATGATAATAAAATAATATAAAAGATTAAATTTAACAGAAAAAAAAAAACTGTATATTTTTGTTGTATGTAATAAATTTTTATGGACGCCATTTAAAAATTAAAAAAAAATTACTATAAAGCTACCTATATAAAATATTCGAACTATAAATGACATTTTTGATGAGTAATCGAAAAATAAAAATCGTTTGTGTTTCGTATAACAACAACACCATAAACGCCAAAAGAAAATGATGACTCAATGTTCATTACATGGGAACAACATAACAGGAACAAGAATAATAAATCGATTCCGATTTGTTTGTATTTCTTACATAACAATTTTCTTATTTTTAATCATCTAAATAAATTAAATAACATACCAATTATAATATTTTATGTATGTGTACTTCTTATCGGCTGCAAATTCACGGTTTATTAAATAAATTTAAAACTGTAATTAAAAAAGACCACACACACAACTTATAATGAACAATTCTAATTCACGACTAAAATTTATCGTTGATATTATATTTTTTTTTGTCGTGTGTGGGCGTTGCAGTAATTCAGTTAAGTTTAAATAATTAATTTTTATTCAAGATCATAGATGGCAGATAAGTAAAATTAAACTAAGACGATTGGAAAACTGCAAAATGCGATACCTATCGGAAATAATGTAAACCCTATGCTCTGCTTCGCTCTCCATATAAAACATATGGAGAATGAAACTATCGGAATTAAATTAAACCCTACGCTCTGCATGCAAAATCATGACAGTCCAATCGTCAATTTGGTGATTGGAAAACTGCAAAATGCGATACCTATCGGAAATAATGTAAACCCTACGCTCTGCATGAAATGACATTTCTCTCCATATAAAACATATGGAGAGTGAAACTACCGGAATTAAATTAAACCCTACGCTCTGCACGCAATATCATGACAGTCCAATCGTCAATACCCGACCCGTAAAACTGATTAAAAAAAAAAAAATTATACATTTAAAA
The DNA here is from genome assembly GCA_958295665.1 of Tipula vernalis. Taxonomy (NCBI): domain Eukaryota; kingdom Metazoa; phylum Arthropoda; class Insecta; order Diptera; family Tipulidae; genus Tipula; species Tipula vernalis. The sequence continues at coordinate 456,818,218 of OY282558.1, read as the reverse complement.
CAAAATTTAGTACTCACAAACATAAGACGCACTCATTTTTGATTCAAATTTATATTAACCGATTTTCAAGTTTCAACATGTTCAAATAATTCAATGGCGCAAGTGTACATAGTAAAATTGTTTGTTTTAACGAGCGTTGTTTAATTTTCAAGACCAAATTTTAACTCAAAATGTTTTAAAGGTTAAATAGAATCTTAAATTTAATTTCTAATATAATACGTTTTGTAAATAAATAAATTAATTCGTATAAACTAACTGTAACAGCTGAGATTTTTTTGTAATCATTCTAGAACTTAGTTGGGCAACAGCCGATGTAGGCGGGTAGCTATTCTAAATAAAGATTCGTTAAACAAATTTCTCGCACCAGCCTAGCAGCCGTACAAACCAACAGTAGAAGCTGAATACATACTACTTAGGTGTAATTAAGGCAAAAACGAAACAAGACGACTTGCTCGTATGATACAGCACAGCCAAATTTCTTTATCAAAATCCAATGATGATGTTGAATTTGTCGCAAACCTAGAAACGGGTGATGACTTAACTTATTTTTTACGTGCAAACTTCTACGGCAACGTATTAGTTAGACCATAAATCATTACAGAAACAGTATACAGCTTCAATTGATAAATATGTGGTAAAAACTACTAAAAATGACAGTAATAAGTTTGATAAGCAGCTAGCTAGATTTTTTTTATGCGGAAAATGTTTGCTTTGAAAAAAGTTAATAGTAAGGAATTTATAAATTTTGCAACATTGTCCGATCTGGATATAACCCTCCTTCAGAGAACGATTTATCTAAAAAATTATTAGATTTAGTGTATGAAGAAGAGCAAATGAATTCTGGTTTGTCTTACTCGATGGTCGAATGTTGAAAACCAACCCTTATTGTGTGCGTATATAATAAAAGAGGTCGGAGCAGTAATTTTAATTGAAACAATAGACAGTTCTGGGCAAAAATATGATATTCATTATTTATTCAATTTAACGGATCAAATTATCAAAAATACTGAAGAAAAGTCTTTATGTAGACCCGCCCAAGTATTAAATTTACTTGCACGTTATTTGGGGAAAAGAAGTGAACAAATAACGCAGCATGTAGTGCAGATAGTAAATATTTCCGGAACCATCATCAACCGAAAGCTTGGTTTACAGCTGCTAATGGAAGTGCATTGATCGTTCCACAAGAAGTTCGCTGGAACTCATATTGCAACTGGCCAATATATGGAAATAATTAGAAGCCATATTGAAAAATCAACTTGATCTATCAAAAATTAAGTTATTTAATGATCGCTCAGCTTTTATACTTATGTACATACATCGTCAATGCAATTTCGAAATTTTAAATTAACAGAAGCTGAAAAATTAATGGCTATGGACGATAATTTTTCGCTGAATTTCTTGAGTGTATCTAAAGTTTCAAGCAAACATTCCTTCATTTGAGGGACCGCAGTTATGCAAGAAGAAATCATAACAAATATGACGTCCTTTGAATGGTGAAAATCGATGTTTACTTTGTACCAATGATTGATAGCGACGTTAGACGAATATAAAACCCAACAATTAATAACAGCTACTGCTTCATCAGCTGGAGTCGTAGTTCATTCAAAATTAAGAAATACCAGGAGAACAATAGGCACTCCAACGATAAAAAAGGAGATCTCCAAGAAAGTCCAGCAAAATTGATTCTAGACGTTGATCTACCTAAAGGAAATCCATTAGACCTGGATCCACACTTTAGGAAATCTAAACCGTTTCGAAGATGATGCAGAACCAATGCAAGAACATACAATTTATGGACTTGGAAGGCCTCATTATATCCTAGACAAATTTCGGTTTAATAAATCCAATATAGTTCTCGGAAAAATTCACTATGGATGGATCTATAAGATAAATCGACATATAGAGAACAATAACACTTGTGACTTGATAAACAGGCTAAAATATCGTACAGCTGCTGGAAATCGCATTATTTTGGTCTGAAGTAAAACACTTACAAAAACTGTAATATGGTACGGACCCTTAGTTTACCTTCCAGCTTTTTCTAATTGAATGTGTCACTTAGTGACTCATTGTTTTGAATATTGTGTAGAAAGAATTTCTAAATAATGACGAGCCTGGTTGTTATGGATATTCCTCAGCTCTTATAATTAGTTTCAGATTCATTTGCACTAAATAAGCAGCTTAGATAAAAGATTTTTAACAATTGTTCTTCTACCTACTTAAATCACTTCGTTTTAGTCGAGTACCATTGAAAAAATGTCTGTTTTGCGACTAAGTATGGAATACTGAAGCAAAAGCAGAGGTTACACGAAAAAAACATTTATTGATAACTAGAGAAATGTTGTTCAACTCACATAATCCTGCACCGGACACACTTATTTTAATAAATCAATTCAAAATTAACCAAATTTTTACTAACCTTCTTGACGTTGTTATAAATTAAGAACCGGAGTAATAACTAAACGACCAACACCCTATGCAGTGTTATCATTTATCTGTATAGCTGAACTTCTATTTGTACAGGTGGGACAGTTAATAAAATTTATTTAAATTTTGATTTAATCTTATCTCGGATCATACTCATTAGCCCTATGTACAAGTTTACCAGTATCCAAAACATACAGTTTTTCACAATATTAAATATAAATAATTTTTAAAAGTTGATCGAAAAAGAATTTTTAAGTGAAAATTGATTGAAAAGAATGAATTTTATGTTTTTATTGATATGTTATGGATGGGTAAAATTCTCGGTAAAAGCAATGTATTCTGGAACGGACGAACGGAAAAAATTAACGACTGGTATAAATCAATACTTAATTACTTTATATTTCGATAGTGGTTTGGATTGATTATTTTATTACTTTGCTTCTATTTTTCAGTCGAAACTTTTATATTCAAACTCATAGTTCTGACTTTATTAACAATGACTAAAGGTACTTCTACTTTCATTTTATATTTTATTGTTTGGTTTTTATTTTTATTCCATTTTTTGTTTTTTTTTCGACTTTCTCATTTTTATTTTAGGGCCCCTATTTCTGAATACGAATACGAACAAAAAATCTACGAATTCGTATCATTGGTATTTTTGAATACGAATACGTTTATTTCTTGTACGAATTCGTGTAAGCATGATTCGTGACAAAATTTACCTTATTTCACAATACGAATTCGAGCAATTTTTGTTCGTTCATGAACGAATCTTGGTTCGATGACATAATAGCTAACGACACCAATAATAAACAAGCAAAAAATGCAAGATGTACACAAAAAATTTAATTTTTAATTTTTTTTTAATTTTTAAAAGAAATACAAATTTTTAAAAAACTAAAAGCCAAATTTTTTTAATTGAAAATATTTTTTATTCAGCAAAATTTCACATATTTTATGTAAACACCAATTTGTTGACTAATTACCGGGTCCCTCAATGCCGCAATCACAATAAATTAAATAAATAAAACTAAAATTTTACGAAATATGTAGCTATGAATTTTTCTAGGTACAGATTTGTATTTCCTTTTATTAAATAAAATTATTTTATTTTGGTATAAAATAATATTTATCCAATATGGCGCGGATTCGTTTTTATTCACGTAGCCAACTAAAAACTGATGCCAAAAATTTGACATATTTACGTTTATTTTCAGTTTTACACTTAGCGTATTTCCTTGACAAATTTACAACAACAATTGCATATAATAAATCCCTACAAGAATAACATTAACCCAAAAAAAAATTGGGTTTAATTAAACATAATTCTAATTCTTGGTTATGATATCTGCCACCAGAGTCAAAATACATAGTAAATTTATATTTTATTTCAAAAGGTTGGCTTTTGTCAATTAAATCAAATTGGCTGTTTTCTTGGAAAACAAATTAACCCAAAATAATTCGAATTAAATTTTGGTCAACAAAATACGCTTATAGTCATTTTAAGGATTTTTCACGTAAAACAAAATTTCCCTTTGCCTACACTACAAAAATTAAAATAGGTCGTACGTTCGTATTCAGAAATACCAATTAATTTTCGTATCGAATAGCATTTTCGTTTCGTATACAAATTCGTATCGTATTCAGAAATAGGTCCCCTGTTTGTATTAAGTAGGAACTGTCAATTTTTGTTTTCCTTACGTCGGGGTATCACTCTTCTGAAATACGTATTTTGTAGCACGAGTAACGCACAATTTTGTTGTGAATTAGTTACATGTATGAATAAGAGGTGGCGGTATAACTGCAGTCACGAATTGGTTACAGACTTAACGACTTTTAACGCAGAGTATCTGACATGATGATGGTTCGAGAATTGTTATTTAATTATCGCAGCAATTCGAACGTGACATAATTCAGCGTAACTTAAAAGGGTTTTCTCAATATTATACGTATTTTGTTACATACCTAAATATTTTTAACGAAGGCTAAAATCCTATTTAGGCAGTAATTATCTATTTTTGCACCAACCAGAAAATTATAATTGTTTTACAAAAATATTTACATTTTAATACAAATTTACGTGTTTATGATAAATTATAACCACTAATCCGACAGCTGTATATTATACCTATTTTGCATATATTAGGACGTCTACTAAATCGATGTACATCTAAAATTTAATCAAGACATAATTGGATACAAATTCACCCAAAATTTATTTACTAATTACATTAATATGAAAATGATCGTAATTACATTTTCCTGTTGTACACAAATAATATTAAAGCGTATCAAGCCCTCCTCGAAAATAAAACAGCTGATCGGAATACAGTCCTGTATACATAAATGTGTACCAACTATATTTTGCTGTTGTATTTTCCATTTCAATAAAAAAATAAAAAAAAAATGGAAATTCATTTTATGGGTGGGGTTAAGAAAAACAAATTATTATACAAAATTTAATATCCGGAAAATGTTTTCCATACAACATACAAATTAAGTAAATTTATTTTATGTATTGATGTAGCTGGTCAAAATTTTTTTCGGAAAAATAACCTTAAACCTAATTTAAATTGGAAGAACCAATCATAGTTACGTGAAAAATATGTCAAAAACTTTCTTTTTATTAACACTTCATCATCGTTTCCGGTATAAAGTGTGTTTGTGTGTGTTTTCAAACAATATTTCACTTTTCAATTTTTGTTTTTCACCCAAACTAACTAATGTGATTTTTCCAACAAACAAGAGTGCAAAAAAGTTGTGTTATTTTTTGTTTTATTAAATCTATTATTACAATCGTAAATTTTCTTTTCCTTGTTGTAAAAAAAGAAAAATAAATTTTATTTATAAAATAATAACAAAAATCCTTTCTTTACTATTTCTTTCCTTTTTGGAAAATAAAAAAAAAAATGGTATTTGGAAAAGAAACTAGCAGAGGAGGAATGAGAAGAAAATTAATTTTATTTTCCCATTTTTTTTTTTAACTTTATTTTCATCTTATTCTTTTATTTAATTTTCTTTTCAACAAAAAGTCTGTGTTTTTTCAACCAAGCCAACACACAAATGCAATTTTATTTATTTTTTTTTTGGTTCATTCCTGCAAAAATGAAAATAACATTAGAAAAGTTTTTCAATTTAATTTTTTAAAATCAAACAGACAAAAAATTTTGTTTGAGAGAGAAAGGGAGAGAGGAAAAAAACGTAAAATGTAGAACGAAACTAATGCAGAGAAAATGAAGAAATTATCTTTACAGCATGCCAATAATCGTTTAAAAAGGATTTTCATTTTTTTTTTGCTTGCTTTTTTTCAAGTTAATTCAACTATGAAAATAGATGGCAGTGTGTTTTGGTGGTAGGTGCGGCAACGGCGGTAACACACAAAAAGTGGTGGACAAAAATGCAACTCGAGCTTAATATTATATGATTTGATTTTTTTTTTTTTATTAAATTTGCGCTTTTCGATTTTTTCCTATAAAATGATGAATGATTTAATTGATGAATTAAAATAATTGGTGTTCCCATGCCTACAGAATTTTCAATAAAAAACAAAAGCAAAATCAATTTAATGGACAAATTTTCGTGGAAAGAATAATATTTTATAACTCGGTCGGAGAAATACTTGTATATGAGAAATTGCATTTAGCCTAGATATTTGAAATTGAGCTCAGACTACAGTGCAAAGATTTTTATCGGTTTCATGTAACAATTATAAAACGTAAAAGCCGGTTTGTTTGTATACGGTGTGTATTTCACCCAAGAACACAGAAAATCTTACAAGCCAAATCCAACGAAAATTTTAGTGACATTCGTCTGTCACTTGGAAAAACCAAGTTTTCTGTCGCATAAAGTGAGTATAGACGTAACAAACGACTAACAGATTCGAAAAATTAAAGTGACGTGAACGTTACTATAGTCATGAAAATTGACGTGACACGACTAGATTTAACCCCAAATTTCGCCCATTTCGTCGACCACATGAATTTTATTGAATAGTGGTCTAAAGTTCGTATTTCCAAAATAATTTTTTATGTGAAATTTGCCGCGGTTTTCAAATATAATTTTAGGATTTATCAAAAATATGATTCAAATAAGTTATAACCGAATTTTTAAAAGAAAGGAGGATTTTTACTGGGACAACTAAATAAATAAGCCGTGTCCATTTTGAAACGAGCTTTCATGTAAAACTAACGTCTCTGGTCGAGTCTAAAATAAAGTTTTAGTGATATTAAAACAATTTAAGGGGACGTACATCTCGGGATTGTGCTAGCATTAAACCTTCTATTAAAAGAGAGTGAAATCGCGATCGATTTATTTCTTTTTTTAAAGAACGATATTAAAAATTCATTTATAAACAACTAAATACTGGAGAAGAAGCGAAAAATAAGAAACAAATCGTCCAGTTGACCTTCAAATGGCTATGATGATAAGAGTCAAGTTCACCAGCTCGGCACCTTTTGTCTTGATGCCAACAACTTTTAATTGAGTCATTCCCCATTAAACTTAACCTATAATTTAAAATTGAAATGCCCGCTGAAAGTCATTCAAAAAAAATGCGTTAAGTACCTATCTGAATGTAAAATTAAATGCTCTTTCAGAATCCGGGGTCAAAATAAATAAATTTACAAAAATAATAGTTGACCTTCAAATAAGCTTGAAATCAGATCTTAAGGTCAAACTTAAGGTAACCAATCGATTGCATCCGTAAAACTCATAAAAATTCCTGAGTCACAATCAATATTAACATTGCTTGGGTACCTGAAAGAAAAATCTTGCAAAAAAATCAGAGTTCAAAATAATAAATGATTTATTCTGCCCAATCGAACACGGAAAATGATTTAAAACTATATTATTCTTGAAGTCAATTCAGGTGATGTAATTGCAACTAAAAATGTTTTCACGTCATTTTCCATGACTATAGTTAGGTTACATCAATGTTTCCATTCTCTTTGTTGCCGTTTGTTGCGTCTAAAGTCACTTTGTACGAGAGGTGTTACGTGATTTTTGCAAGTGTCAGACGAATATTACAAAATGGAGGGGGCGCAATTATTTTATTTTTTATATTTTAAAATGCTATTTTTATTGAATAATTTTGTACACTATTTTAAATTTGTTGTTCTTTAAACAACACTAATAATATTGTTGATATAAAATGATTTTATTTCTAATTTGCCTTTTATAATTTTAGTTGTCGGCCTGCAAGAATATAAATTATCAAGTAACGTGACACAACTATAATCAAGTCACTTGAGATGATGCACAATTTCCTTAAACTCCAATTCTCAAAGTCGTGTCACGTCATTTTATTTTTATTTATTTATTTATTTATTTACAATAATTTTGAGATACTCATTCTGAGCATATGCTCATTTACAATATAGTATCAGTGTAGACCAAGAGGTAGACAATATGCTAATAAAACTTCTACATTGGTTGTTCGGCGTCATTTCAACTTTATTTCGATCTTTGCACTTTTGTAAAGGGCGATACCAGCTTTAGCTAACTGGTGGCAATTTTTTATACCACACGGTTCAATATAGCGTCACCAGTCCCGAAGTTGAAGCAATGGGCATAATTTGCAAATTTTTAAGCTAAAGCACTTACGAAATTTGCTATTCCAAACGGTTCAAATTTATTATTCGGCGTCATAAGTCCCCGAAGGTGAAGCAACGGGTATAATTTTTAAATCTTTAATTAGATAATAAAAAATAGTATTTAATTATTTTTGAAGAAAACTAAAAAAAACAGCGTCCGATTAACTCAAAAGTCAAAGCTGATTTTTCATGAATATAGTCACGTCACATCAATTTTTTAATTCTCTTAGGCTGGAAACACACCGAATTAGACAAAACGTTTTTTTCTTGTCTTAAAGCGACTTGCGGCCAAAATGCATACGATTGTATAGCGCTATGCACACTGAATCAGGCAAAACAATTTTACGTCAAACATTTTGTTTCATAAAACATAGAACGGCAAACATTGTACTGTGCTTTATGAGTCCATTCACACATAATAAAGCAAAATTGTGTTAAGTCAAATTTGACTAATGAAACATGATTGAAGGTGTTCATACTCCATAAATCAATGTGTTAATTCACACTGACACAAATCAAAGCAACACAACACAAAACTGATTGAATCAAAAAAAGAAAGTGTTTTGAAGTCGTTTCATGATTGCTGTTTTAAAAATCAAATTAATAAGGATTTTTGTGGTTCAAAAAAACTTGTATTAAAATACAATATACCTACTTACAATATATATATACCTACATTATACATACTGCCGAATCTTTAGGGTTAGTTTATCATATTTATATATAAAATAATAACCATATAATACAAAATCAATCCTCTGACTCCGACGACATTTTGTATTCTATGAAATCAATTCACACCAACCTATAAAGCAACACAAGACAATTTGACTAAAAACAATTTGTTTGATTGAATGTGCAACTATGTTTAGAGAAATCGTCTTGCCTACTCGAAGCAAAAACGTTTTGTCTAATTCGGTGTGTTTCCAGCCTTAGGTGTGTGTTACGACTAAAGTCACTTTATACGATAGATGGCATTTGTTTTTTCCTAGTGGCATAATACCACAAAATGGGATGTCATACGACTGTACTCGTGTCACGTCACTTGAAAATGGATATTCTTGAAGGCGAACCAAGTGACACGACTACAACTAGAAATACAACAGGCAAATTAGAAATAAAATCGTTTTTTAATAACAATATTATTAATTTAAACAATAACATACTTAAATTAGTGTACAATGTTACTCAACAAACAACATGTTAAAATAAAAAATAAAACAATTACGTCTTCCGATTTTGAAGTATTCGTCTGTCACTTGCAAAAATCTGCCTTATAACGTGACTTTAGACGTAACAAACGACTAAGAGAATGGAAACATTGATGAGACTTGGCTATAACCATGAAAAATGACGTGGCACGATTATGATAATTGAAGTATAATTTTTGCGTGTTGTAGAGACTAGTGAGATTGCTGTTGAAAATATCTTGACCTAGCAACAAAGAACATGTAAAATATCAGGAAGTCTTCTGAAAATTTATTTTGGAAAAATAAAACCACAACAAAAATAAGTGGAAATTACAGTACAATCGCAATAACTATATGTCGGCGAGAAATGCAAAGTCCGTTTGTCTAAAAACAACTTTTATCGGGAGACAATGAAAACGATTGCACTCTCCGTATTGTCTTTAGACAAAGATTTATTTCTTTCTAAATTTCTTCACTTTAACATAATTTTTTATGATAATAAGGAAGATAATAGGAAAAAATTAATAGGTACGTGTAAAAATTATCTGCAGATCGTTTTCTAACCCGACCGTTTTGTTTGCAGGTTATATATACAGTAATTATAGTGGATTTCATTTACAGCGACTATGATTTTGACATGCGATTCAACATTTCATGACTCCAATTTTGGATTAAAACCAATATTTTACAAATCTTTGCTTTGTGAATAACTTTTATAGCATATTAGCCATTAGTTGGATTTTATTAAGCTACTTAAGATAAAAAAGAACAAAAGAATTTAAGCCATTTAAAGTGTTTCACGATAAAAATTTTAAAATCGTAGTCAAAGTCAGCGTGTATGGATTTGTAGAATTTAGTTGTCAGTACCGTGTTCCATAAATGTTTGATTTTAGAATTTATATTTTAAAAATTAAAATATTTGACCTTCTTGTAATTTGATTTGAAAATTTGAATTTTTCTTATCTGAAATCCAAAGGTCATATTCTGAAAATCAATGGAAATTTACTCATGAAATTTCCATATTCCAAATACATAGTTTTTGAAATCAATCGGACATAACAACATCCAGTCTAATTTTCCATCACTTTCAAATCTTAAGTTTTATTAATTTTGTTGTACCATTGTTGTGGTCAAAATATTTATCTCTTTAGGCGCAAAAAATTATGAAATAATACGTTTGGTTATATGAGCAAGTACGCTGAGTGAATTGACAGTATAATTGAATCAACATTAAGTAAAGAATAATTTAAATATTTGGTTATTCCGGATAAGTGAGCCAGATAATTATTGTTACGATGAAGGTGAAGGGAAACGACGCTTAATTCATCACTCCGCTTGTCTTGGCTAAAAAACTGATTTGGATCTATGCTAAATTAGTTTATAAAAAGGTGTTTATTTATAGAAATTCTCTAAAAACATTCTGGAAAAGGAGAGAAATTCTTTAATAGATCTTTTGGAAAATGGATAATTTATTCTTTTCTAGTTATTCAAATCCTCGCTACACTAAGGCCTAAATAAAAAATGTCTAGATACAAAAGTTGCACAATTTTTAGGCAAAAATCAAATGATGACCTTTAATTTGACATTGAGGTCAAATTTCAAGGTTAAGTCGGTTTTTTTAAAATGGAAAAACCTGTTTTTGACTCTGGATTCCATTAGATAAATAATAGAATTTTAATGAAATTTTTCCTCTTAATCAAAAAACTTGTATTTGTTTTTTGAGGTTTGAAGCATAACAAATTTTTAAAGAGGATTCTTTTTCAAGAAAAGATGATTTTGGATAGAGCAGCCCTACTTAAGTACCGTTTCCTGCGTTCAGTCATCGGTAAGAAACTCAATTTCCAAGAATCAATATCAAAGAAATTTGATAATTTTAACAATTTTTTTTTTAAATTAATTAGCTTTATTTTTAATTAATTTTGTGATAATTAGAAGTACGGTAAATAAATCAATTTTAATAATTCATAATTTTAGAAATGTTGATTTTTTAAATTTTGCTGCTCAAGCTCGTTGAATATTAGTACTGATCAGTGATCGGATGATTACTAACATTTATTTTTAACCAAACAATTTTTCTATTACTCCTTCCAGAAAGCGAATTTTGTTTTATGGTTTTAAGTAAATAATTAAGGGTTTCACTGTAAGGCTCGAAAAATAATTTGGATTTTGCTACACCTATCATATGTAATTTTAGTGTATACTAATTTTAGTTTATGCGACACCAGACCTCCCTAAGTAAATCTGTTATATTTTATGACAGCATCCTCGAGATTGGACCATTAGGCGACCAAGGTGGAGCTCCTAGTTTTTTTAGTAAAGCTAAAGAAGTATTACTTTAAAATATTTCTTACTCCGAATACGTCCTAAATGTATTTTGTGAAACCAAAAAAAAAAAAAAAAATACAATCGAAAAATCATTTCCTTAAGGAAATTTTTTCAGAATTTAGTGTAGCACCCAATACAACAATCCAATCACAAATTATGCATAAATGACTTTTCTAAATTTGATTAATATATTGGACAACATTACTATTATAATGTAATAACATTATAATTACAAAACATAATTTAAAAATATTTTTTTTATTATACTCGTACATAAAATATGTGACAGAGAAAAATGACAGAATTTTCATTTTTTTTTTCTGCAATTTTCATGCCCAATGAATGTGTCGTACGCATACTATATTATACGACATGGTATAAAGATTATATTCTAAATAGGATATGTACAAGCATATATTGCAAAACAAAAATGTGAATTGAATGTAAAATAGATTTTCACTTTTCCTTAATAATGAACAAAAAAATAAAATAAATTGTAATGGGTTGTTATTTATATTATGATGGTGTATAACCTAATTTAAATAACTATTTCCGGTAAACTATATAAATATAAAACCCTTGAAATAAAAGTTTTCTTTTCCATCATTAACATTTTTACGAAAAAAATTGTACAACAAATAATGGAAAACGGTAATAAAAAAAGAAAATGTATAAATAAATTCTTTCATTTTTGTTTCAAATTAATTTTTATTTTTGTTTTGTTTTTGTTTTTTTTTTGCATAACATTAAAGTTTGCTAATTTGAATTTTTATTGTTTGTTAAAAAGTGAAATAAAAATAATAATAATAAATGAAGAAAATTATTACTTAAAAGTTTTTTTTTTCCTCTCTTTGTTTGTGTATGTGTGTGTGTGATATATTTTTAGGAAATATTTAAAAGTTTTTCCGTTTTTTCAAACTTTTTTTTTTTTTTTTCGTTTGTTTTGTTTTTGTTTCGGGGTAATATTAAATTATTTAAATTTTTGTTTTTATTTTTAATTTAATATATATTGTTTAGTTTATTGTTAAATTACAAAACAACAAAAACACAAAAAAGTTTATTTAATTTTTATTTTTAATTTTAAATTATTAAATTTATAATGGGAACAGGTAGTTTGTTTTAAAGTTGGAAGTTTTTTTTTTTTTGTTTTTGAAAGATCTTTGTTTCTGTTCAGAAAGGGATGACATTAATATAATGGCAAGACTTTTATTAAGAAAATGGAAAATATTTCTGCATTCAGATTACTGAGCACTTTCTCAAATTTAACTTGAAACATGTAAAAGTGTTTTATGTGTACATACCTCCTCTTAGGTTAAACGTACAAAACGCTAAAATACTAAGCAAATTCCATTTGATTTCTTAATTTTGTATTAAAGTTTGGCTCTTTATTGGATTAAGGTCGCCGACCTTTTGCCATTTTATTATTATTTTTTTTGGGGTTTTCGTCTGTTGTGGAAAATCATAAAGAAAACGCAAACAAAAATAACATAATAACAGTAAAACTAGAATTCACAAAAGATTGAAAATATTTATTTTTCTCTTTATGTTTGTGTATATTATATGTATATGTATGTATTTATGGTTACTGCTGCTTCAAAAAAATCATGAGATTGGAAACCTTTCTTATACTATATATCGCGAGTATATATCATAAAGGAAAATTTATTTGTTTTTCCACCAAGAAAGTTAGAAAGTAAGCTTAAGAAGTGAAATTCATATTTTTATATTATCAGCACCCTGTATGTCGTCGTTGTGTGTATGAACCGAAACAGCCGCATATTCATAAAACATCAACACACACAGGAATAAAATCAATACAACATTTAATTTTAATATTCTATTGTGTGTGTTATATTTTTCTAGAAAGCTAAAGAGGAGTATAATAAATTCGATTGAAAATTATGAACACCTCATAAATTACATTAAAAGACATGGCGCGCGTGGGTATATCCACCCTTTTATCTTAAACGCATCTCCATATAATTCTTGTTCATTCGCTTTTTTTTTTTTTGTTTTTCTTTTTTTTTTAAAACAATGATTGAATTACATGCGCATTGTGTATTGAATTTATAAATTTAACTTATATAGTTTTCCTCCAGTAAACCAAAATAAAAATCTATATACCATACATCATTATTTATCTGTACGAAATTTTCCAGAAAATTTTTTAAACCATAAAATACAAATACAAAATCGTATTTAAAAATAAATATAAAAATTGTATATAATTGTGCTCCTATTTATAATTAATTTAATTAAAAAAAAAAAAAAGAATTTCAAGAATTAAAAATATGAATGAAATTCACAATCAGAACAAAAGCTTTTCATCTAATTTTTTGATTTTTTTTTTTTTTTTTGGGAATAAATAATAAAAAAATTTATATAAAAGAAAAATTTAATTAAAAATTTGATATACTGATGTATGTAATGAGTATGCCTATGTGAATGTGTGTCTTTTTGTACTTGAGTTTTTTTTTCATTTGATCTTTTTTTTGATGAGAAAGTCAAGGAAAATTAATAAATTATGCATGTAATGATTTTGTACTTGGAAATTATTTAATTAAATAATACAATTTTATGAATTTAGCAAGCAGACAAACTAAGGGTTATTTGCCAGTGCCTCTAATATTCAACTGACGGGGATATCCTTATGGTGTCAAACTAGGCACGCGCCTAGGGCCCGTGGATTTTATGGGCCCATAATTTTCGTGATCCGCTAGTGGGATAGCCTAAAGTTTTTTAGAACAACCGGACAGCGTCTCGAAAAAACTAGTAAGTTTGCAATTAATTTTTTCGGGTGAACTTCAAGAATGCGGGCCCTTGAATATTTTTCCAGATTCATGTAATAGAACACCATGCCTAAATTCCTGCAACTATTATTTTTTATTCCTTGTTCAACTTTTGGTTAAGGTCATGGCCTTTCCCCCAAACATGCTTGCAGTATGTTATCTTTTAACATATGTGCTGGTCAATTCGCTTATTAATTCTAAATAGTAGTCTATATTGTTCCCACTTCCTTGTTTTATGGTCTTAATAGTTTATCTGGGATCCAATTCTGTATTTTCTAAGCGTCTCACGTACACCTTGCTTCCAACTCAAATAAACTAAACCTCGATTCGTTGCTCCAGAAGACTTTTCCAAATCGCCAACTGTTTGTGCAGGTATTATTTTGCGAAATGTATCCTTCGTTTTAAATTTTGTTTGAAAATAATTCGCTCTTTGCTTGTAATGCAAATTTTTAAAAATTCCCTTACTGGTAAATAAAAAAAATTAAATTTTTCCTATGTATTCAGCTATTTAAGGCCATAGTTTTTTAACATTTATTGGCTAAGCAACCAATCAACGGTTAATAATTCTTGTTCAGTTGCTCGAGCTAACAAAAACTAACAAAACAAAATTGAAAACAAATTACGGTAAAATTAAGGCCCGTAATTTTAAACGAGGATAGTGATAAATCAGCGAATTCATCCCCTCTTTCATATTTGTAAACGAAGATAAATCCAATGAATCAAACCTGGATTAAAATTGTATCCTCGGATTTATACCTCGATATCGATGGCTAAAACAATGGATATGGCTATTTTCGAAAATTGGGAAATATAAAACGTCATTTACGATCTGTCAAATTACATATACAAAATTAAATATTTGTAGATAATGAATTGCAAATTTAAATTTAAATAAGTTTTTGAAAATTTAAGTTAAAAATGGAAAATATATTTAATGGGTCTTCGTCATCAGAATCTGGTGAATCAGATTACTAGATAATATTGTCGATACGATCTAAACGTCCTAAGGTATTTCACGATAGAATAGACGTGGAGTTTTACAATAAGGAATAGTTTCGGCGCCGATCCCAGTTTTCTAAAGAAGGGGTTCGTTATTTGACCAACACCCCCTGACCAGATCTGGAACCTTTGGATGCATATTATCGCTTACGCATATTACGTGCACCATCCGCTTTCCATTTTATTTGTTTCTTGTACAGGAATGCCACAAATGACGATATTTACTGAATACTAATTCCATAGACAGACTCAGTCGCGAATTCGACATTATTTAGTTATTTTTTCAGTCTATGTCACAACACGATTTACATGCTTTTAGGCTTGTTGCGTTTCGTACATAGCATGATTATCGTAATCTAGAATTTGAAACTCGATGAATTTGAAATTCAAGAAAAGACGGGAAACTTACGGGAGAAAGAATTATTTTATGTCGTTTTCTAGTGGCGTAACTAGGTACCCGCAGCTGCGGGGGCCCATTGGGGCCCACGAGATTTATCGAGCGTTTGAACATTAATTCAAAGTCAAGATTAGATTCATTGTAGCTCAGATTAAAGAAGCTCACTATTTCAAATTTACAAAACGAAATTTTTAAGATAAGGTGGTTGTTTAATTTTTAGAGAAAGAAGAAATGATTCCTGTTGCTATTAAATTTTTTTGTTAAGACATGCCCAATAATTTCTTTTCGATTGCTGAAGGTGAAAAAGTTCGGACTATATAACCATATGATTCCATAGAAATAAAAATGCCTTTAGATTCTGACAGATATGTAGATTTAGAAGACAATTTGCTAAACTCGTTTGAAATCAAAGCTTTCGCCATCAGAGGATAACGATTTTAGCGTTTGGGTTAATTTATTAATTTATTTGTAAAATACGTTTTGTACTCCAAGTTTAACCCTTTTGCACTTCAAATTTAACCTTTTATAAATCAAATTAAGCATTTAGCAAAACAAATTGAAACTTTAAGAAATCAAATTTTGATTAGAAAATATTGAATTTGATTGTAAATGGAAGCAATACTGTTAAGCAGATTGCGATGTACCATTTTGATGTTCATAAAAATCAAGAAGCAATTCTTGAAATTTTCTTATTAGAAAAATATCTAACCGCGACTGAAGACAATTACATGTTTCCTTCATTAGGAGTGCTTTTGTCTTTAGAAAGGGAATTAACAGATACTTGAGCCAAACCAGTTAGTCAATTAGCGTTCCAATTTTGCAATTAGTGCTTGTGTTTTTTTTGGTTATTTTTGGTGGGATTCTCCCGATTTTGGAAATTTCCGTCACTCCCCGATTTCATACCTATCATACCTTCTATTTTTTAAAATTTCTCGAGATTATTGGAGTTTAGCATGGAAGTGAAATTTTGATATTCGAGCCTTAGTTGGTGATTCTTTGTTTCGAAACTGTCAGGTTATTCGAGATGTTTTAAGATTATTCGAGTGTGGTTCGATGGTACTCAATAATCTTAGAGTCTATTCTAAGAATATGTTTCTTCGATATTTAATAAATTATCCGATACTATTTGAGGGTTCCATTCTTATTTACAGTAGCATTTTGCTTAGTAGTATTAGTAACAATAAGTTATATTTACATGAATTTTCGAAATATTTCAAAATTGTCGTGGATTTTTTAAATTTTGACAGGCTTTCCGAAATTATTCATTAATATTCAGATTTTTCGGTATTATTGAAATTGTTCGAGATCAATCGAGGTTCACAAAATAAAGAAATTATTCCAATTTTTCTGTGATTGTTCTGCATTATATTCTAGATTTTTTAAGTTTTCCGACATTTCTAGGATTAATCGAGATTGTTAATGATTTTCAAATTTATTCGAATTAAGTTTGAGGACTGGCAGAATTACACATATAAATAAATCTGAATCGCAATATTTAGTCATTTTTCGAGATTATGCCAAAATTTCGATATTTCTCCCTAGGCGAGGATCTTCTTTCGTTTTACATACTTACGGATAATTCGATATTTGAGAACTTTCAGGAATATTCAAGATACATACTTTGAAAATTTGACATTTTTGAGATTATTTCGATATTCTTGAGATTTTTCAATTATATTCGAAATTTGTGATGCTTCATTGATATATTTAGAAAACGTCATAGCACTGATAGTTCCTGGATGTTTCGTTTTATTTTAAGGCCATTGAAATGAATCACGTTCTCTTTCGTCTAGTCACGAAATCAGATACTTTTAAATAATGCGAGGCTCGACAGTAGAAAGAAATAAGTTTTAAGTTTTAAGTACAAGAATTATTTTTGGGGCCCGGGATTTGTAGTTTCGCCACTGGTTCGTAGGTTTATTCTGGTTCTGTTATTTGGCTGATTGGGTGCCGATTTCAGTTTGAAAACTTATTATGGTCATTGTTCTTCGAACACGAATTTTTTAGATTTTATATTTGCAATTTTCTAGTTTCTTATATTTTGACAGATAACCTACAAACATAAAAGAGCAATAAATTGTTCTTGTTCGATTGACGCCGAAATTGAGATTGATTTGAGATTGACATTAGAAAACAAACAAAAACAATGCCTAATATCCCAGCAAGTAGTTATTAATTCGAAAATTGATTTCGAAAATCGCCGGTTTTAGCTTCGTTCAAAATTACGACACAAAAAATCCACGGGTCCTATCTACATTTAAAATTACCAAAAGTAACCTTGGCTAAATTAGTGGATTTTCAAAAACTGTGGATTAATCCGTCGATTTATCCTTGTTTAAAAATACGAGCCTAAAAGCCTAAGCAGGTTAAAATGACCGTTTAAAAATATCTAGTTGCCTTTTAAACAAACCAATTAAGTTATGTCCGCTTTAAGTGCCGCATGAGTCGATTTTCACACAAGCCAGAGGAGGTGAATATTAATTTCTAAGCAAAACTGGATAGGAACTTAGTTTATTGTCTGAAATTAGTGATTGCGATCGGGAATTCGTAATGGAGCGGGAATTTAAAACAATTGTTAAACCTCATTTCACGAGAAATATTTTTTCATTAATTTCTGGAATTTTAAATACATTAATTTAATGTTAATTGTATTAAAATATTTAAACATGGTTAAGGTCCAGAACTGACCGTATAAGCGAAAGGGAGGACAAGATTCTAAATAAAAAATAATTGTCGGGTTTTTTGAAATTCATCATCGTTACGCATAACTCGATAAAGTAACAAAATCTCATTTTATTGTTTTTGCTCAATTTCGAAATCATTTTTCTCCGAAAAACTTTTGACCGAAAGGGCCTTTTGACTAACCCTAGGAAGAGTAAAAGGTTCGCCTTCTCCATCAAGAGGCCCGGGAGCAAATAATTTAGTTTTTTGTGATAAGATATTACAGTCATTGCTCAAAGCTGACCCGTATGCTGGTAATCGCAGTTATTCCAATTTCCAATGCTTATATCAAAAACTCAAATATTAAATTCCACATCTATATTTACACGGGAATTTCCATTCCAGTCCTGAAAACCTGAATGCCAGTCTGCCTTAATACCTCAACCAAAACCACTTCATCGGTAGTTACTGCAATTGGCGATAGTAGCTCCCGATGGTTATTTTTTTTGTACAATTTTTCAGATCTTCGGTCTTGGGAGAGTATAAAGAGAATTTTGACTACAAAACAGTAGAGACAATAATTTTATAACTTTTTGAATTCCGAAATATTGTAAATTTTTCGGATACAAAATTCTTGATTTCTTGGGAAATACCTAAAATTTCAAAGGAAATCGAAAAATCTAACTGTAAGCATTGCTGATAAATTTTGTTCATTTCATTAGAATTTAATAGCCGTAACCTAAAATTTAATTTGTTTTATGCGTAAGGCCATTTGGATTAATTTATCTCATTACCTATTACGATTGCAACCTGTTATGGGACGAATTTTGAAACGAAATCCCAATGAAATGTAAAATTTTATGAATTTTTGATCCCTTTGATCTCTATTTTTAAAACCATTGAAAACAGAGAGAAATCCTACTTTTTCGCTTTTTTGTAGGAAAATAAAATTTTGCATCCGTAAAACTAAAGCTTGCATAGGGGCCGGGCCGTATTTTCTGATTGTTTCGAGGGGGCCCGGAAATGAAAGCCAGATTTTCTTTAATCCGTCACTGGCCTGATACCGATTTTTTTGTCTTTCATTCTAAATATTGTTGAATAGTTCAAATCAGTCATATTACAATCAGTCATATCCATTATTGTGCAGTAAAAGTCGGGCATAAAATGTTGATCTTACCAAATGCCTTGTAGAATGATCATATAGGCATCCAAACAAGCCGACTACCTAATTTCGTTTGATCTATCTAAATTGAATATTTAAGGCTTAGTACAAATTCAAGCTAGGCTTTTAGGGAAAAGAGAGAAGGAGAGATACATTTTGTAAAGCATTTTTCATTCTCTACTACTACAATTATCATTTTGATTTTTAAATATTTTTGCAAAGTATTATGAACAAAGTCATTTGATATGCTTTTAATCTTCTAACAGGAAATCCTGCGTCCCTTGTGTTCATTGGGTTACATCAAAAATCACCAAGCTATTTATAAATCATTCCAAGTTGTTTTGCCGTTTAATGTTGAATGTACTTTTCTTGATTTTCTTTGTGCAAAATTTTATTAAAAATGTAAAATTTCTCTGTGAGCCACATTATTATAAATATTACCCTAATATCGATAACCTATACATTTTAAATCGAAACCATCACAACGAATCTCACTAATAAAATGTATACTTAACAGCAGACAAAAACCAGGCCGAATTAAGAAATTATGCGTTCTAAATTAAACAGTTTATTTCGAAGTTTTATCATGTGTGACAAGGTTAAAATTTTTAATGTCAAATGAAGCTTGAGGTGATACAAAATTCGTAAAAAATTGGAAAATATTAAAAAATTCAAAAAAAGCGCTGTAGCACCACGAAACCTTACTCCGAAAAAGTAAATGTAAGAATGTCAGGTCTGACGGAAAATATCAATATCATAGTATCAAATGTCCGCCCTTTCGCAGGTTTCACTCAATTGATGGTGGAAATTTTAATAACTAGAAATTAGCTTCATTTCGTTTGAAATGGTTATTATTTAAACTAGAATCTTACAAATGTTATAAATTAAACTGAATGACCTGCAAGATACTCTGTAAATAAAATGATTATTTATGTAATTGCATATTTTCAGTATGTAAAAAATAATTTTACTGTGTAAACCTACATCCGACGTTTTTTTTTTAAACTAAATTTTGCTGCTTCCGGCTAAATGGCACTGCGATCGATTTTTGGCTGAGCGAAGTTTGTGAAACGTCTTACATATTTTTACAAGAGGACAAATGCAAAAGAGCAAAATAAAAGATGAACTTTTGAAATTAAATCACAATCAAAATTACGAGAAAATTGAACAAATGAAGGAATGAAAATTAAACAGGTGTTTCATTACTGTAACATGTCGTGTTGTTTATGTAAATAATTTGTTGTTGTTGGTTATTTAAATAAAAATATTAAAATTAATCCGAAAAAAAGATTAAATTAAGTTTAACACCAATAACTGGTGACTTTTTAAGTTATTTCTTAATTATTATTTTAAGATTTTAACTGTGCAGTGTGTTCCAAATTTAAAGAGAAACATTTCGGGAAGTGATCGATTATCTAAACATTAAGCTCCAAACCCATGTAACGTTTTATTCAGTTCTGCTTAGTTTACGAGAAAACAGCAAAAAACAGCGGAAAATCCGACTTACAGATGAAAATGGAAAAATACGGAAATGTTGAAAATTTGAAATGCAACGAAAAGATCGCAACAATAATTTTTTTCTCGTTTCCTCCTTCAGCAAAAAAACCGAAAACGTGCCTCTTATTACACTTTATAACTCCCATTTCGACGCATTACAAATTTTGTTTACATTTGAATTATGCATAATCAATTAATGATTTTACACATTTCAGTAAAAATTGTTCTAATACTAATCGGTGCAATATCATCAAACCGCGTATTTACTCTAATTCTGATATTCAGATTTAATGTTCATTTGCGGTAATGAGTATGCTTTATGAGGCTACCAAAAAGTAGAGTAGCGCATTGAGCTTAACTTTTAGCTAGTCGGTATGACCCCTGAATGAAAGAACGGCATCTGATATTTTAACCTTTATCCGGCTAAATAAAAAAACCACGTATTTCGGCTGGATAGGTACAATTGTACGTTCATATGTTCTATATGAAAATTAAACGAATTTAAGATACTAACATGGGTTTTCATTGCATTATGGGTTATTTGTTGTACCAAGCCAGGAGTATACATTTGATTTTTAGATGAAGTTCTGGAAAATGGCCAAGTAGGATAGAGCTTGGTTTTTTCTTTACCGATCATGCTGATATTATACATGCACGATGGAATTGGGATTCTTAAATTATTTTAAGTGAAGTTCTAAAATAAGGCCGATTAGTACATATGTACATATGTTTAGATGAAATTCTGGAATATGGCCAAATAGGATGGAACTTGGATCTTTCTTAACCGATTAAGATAAAATTCGACAAGTACGATGGAAATGTAATTCTAAAATGATTCTAGGTGAAGTTCTGGAATGTGACCAATTAGAATGGATTTTTAGATCATGTTCTGGTATACGGAAAATTAGGAAGGAACTCGTCTATTGCTTAACCAACTATGAACATTGGCCGATTTTAGATGAAGTTCTGAAATATGCCCAAGTAGGATGGAACTTGCCTATATATTATATTTAAAAGATGTTCTGAAATATAGCCTAATAGTGAAGTAATTGGTTATTTCTCAACGGAATATGGTGAAATTCGACATGTACGATGGAAATGGGATTCTAAAATGATATTTCGAAGAAGTTCTGGAATATGGCCTATTAGGAAGGAACTCGGTTATTACTCCACGGATTATGGTGAAATCCGACATATAATATTTTAAAGAAGCTCTGGAATATGGCCAAGTCAAGCCAAATGTCTCATAAGGAACTCAGTTAGTTCTCAACCAATTTTTGTGAAATTCGACATGTGCGATGGAAATGGGATTCTAAGGCCCTTTCCGAAAGTTATACTTATTTATTTAGACCTACTTATTTAAATAAGTATGTTGGCGAGGTAACTTAAAATAAGTATGTTCTTACAAAAAAAAAAAATCTTAAACGAAAACCAAAATTCTGTTAATTTCATTGCATACATAGTTTTATAAAAAATTTAATTAAAAATTATTTTATAGTTACAAAATAGTCAAAATTAAAAATAAGTATGTGAAATCAATTCGGATGATTTTACATACTTATTTAAGATGGCGGCAAATAAGTATGTCTAAATAAATAAGTATAACTTTCGGAAAGGGCCTTAAATTATATTTAAGAGAAGCTCTAGAATATATGGTCTATTAAGAAGGAACTCGGATAGTTCTCGACCGATTATGGTGAAATTCGACATGTGTAGACGACGAAGTTCTAGAATAAGACCAATTCGGAAGGAACTTGGTTATTTCTCAACCGATTTTGATGAAACATGTGACATGTGCCATGGAAATCGGATTGTAAAGTGATTGTTAGATGAAGTTTGAGGCCAATTAGGATAGAACTCGGGTATTTCTTAATTAAGTATTGTGAAATTCGACATGTACGATGAAAATGGATCCTAAAATGATTTTTAAATTAAGTTCTGAAATATGCCCAAGTAGGATAGAACTGGCGTTTTTTTTACGATTTAATAAAATTTGACATGTGCAACGGAATTGGCATGCTAAAATGATTATTAGATGAAGTTCTGGAATATGGCGAATTAAGATGGAACAATTAATCTTTTGCTTTAATCTTTGGGTTGTGTTTTTCGAGTATTATTGCCGTCAGAGCGGCAAGATCGGCTCGTGTTTAAGCTGAGTCCGGCTGGGTAGGTATTTTGAATTCTCGTTTTTTAATTTAATTTTTATTAAAAGTTTTTTAATAAAAATTAAATTAAAAACAAGCTGCATGAGCAAAATGATGCTAAGCAGGGTAAACCATTGTTTTTAATTTAAAATTATTTTATTTTCTTATATAATTATATGACGGTATAATTGTACCATTTTCATTAGGAAACTTGGTTTCTTTTAAATCAAGCTAAAATAATCTACTCCAAAATTGTAGAGATGTGACGAGAATCGATCATTGAATTTCATCGTATATGTCGAATTTCGTCAAAATAATTTGAGAAAAAGCCAAGTTTCGTCTTTCTGGGCTCCTCCTTTCGCCTTCCATAAGATCTCATTTCTACTGCACGCATCGAATTTCATCAAAATCCGTTAAGAAATAACCGAGTTCCTTCCTAATTTGCTATATTCTAGAAACATCATCAAACAATCGTTTTAGAATCCCACTTCCATCGTTCATGTCGAATTTTACCAAAATTGGTAATCATAATTAGCCATATTCCAGAACTTATTCTACACATAAATTAAAATTCCATTTATATCGTACATGTCGAATTTCACCACAATCAGTTGAGAAAAAACTGAGTTCCTTCCTAATAGGCGATATTCCAGAACTTCTCCTAAATATCATTTTAAAATCCCATTTCCATCGCGGATATCGAATTTCACCAAAAACCGGTTGAGAACAAACTGAGTTCCTTCCTAACAGGCCATATTCCAGAACTTCTTCATCATTTTTGAATCCCATTTCCATCGCACATTTCTAATTTCATCAAAATCGCTTAAGAAATATGTAAGTTCCATCCTACTTGGCCATATTCCAGAGCTTAATCTAAAAATCGAATTAATCGAATTTCATCATAAACGGTTAAGAAATAACCTAACTGGCCATATTACTAAACTTCATTTAACGATCATTATATAATCCCATTTTCTTCGCGCATGTCGAATTTCACCAAGAAATAACCAAGTTCCAAACTATGACGTGGCAAAATTCCAGAATCTCATCTAAAAATCAATGTAGAATCCCACATTTAGTCCCCATTACACGATATATGAAGAACAAAACATATGAAGTTACAATTGTACCTATCCAGCCGGATAAAGGTTAAATAAATTTAACAATAATGGAGCAACCAGCATTCATTCGAGCGGTGTGTTGCGAATTAGTAATCCGAACAACTAGATTTGAAAAATGACCAGTAGCTAAACGTCACCCGTATCATTTACTAATGGTATGGTACAATAATTATTGCCGCAAGGCACTCAAGGAAGAAAGACGTTTTGTGATTGGTTGGTGAATAAGGATTTGAAGAATGTCAAGTCGCCACACAATCTGTGATCCATAGATCTCATATCTCTTTGCGAGAGGATGGTCAATATTTCGAACAGCACTACCAAAAAATGTTTCATTTCTCAAAATTTTCACGGCTGACGGTTTTTGGCTGTTTATTTGAAAATCGACGGACGCAAAGGGACGGTTATTACAGTTTTGGCTAGTATTTAAATTTCATGCAACCTCTTGTAGGATAATAAAAAATATTATGCCATTATGGGAGTCCATATCATAGCGGTTGCCGTTAGATAGTTTATATTTAACGATTGCAGCATCCTTGACAACTTTTCTAGCGAAACCTGGAGTTGCCAGTGTTGCGTTCAGATTTGGAGGTTTGAAGGCTTATCTATTATGAACTCTCTATTTTAAGCTACTGAAGGAAAATCAGTTTTATTTTTATACCCAATACACTTATAATAGGACAAACATTTGTGGATTTTGGTGAATTAAACTTAACCCCTACTCTTTATTATTAATGAGCAAATTCATTTATGCAAACCTAAAAGCACTTTAAATGTTTTAAAGGATAGTTTACAGAGCGTTTAACAAAATATCAAAATAAACAATTCAATTTTAAACTCTTAATTTAAATTTTTTCAATTATGTATTTTCAAACAACAACAAAAAAATGAAAACACGCCATTTTTTATTAAATTTCCCCGAATTACCAATTCCTCTTCTACATAAATAATAATATGCAAAAAAAGCTCAACAAAGAAAAAGTAATCCTGTAAAATCTAATAAAAATCTAATTTATCTTATTTTATTTTTTTGTGTGTTGTTAAATTTAATTTAATTTCTTTTTCTTAAATAAAAATGTTAACAAAAAAAATAATAATAAAAATAAATAAAATTAGATTATATATTAGAAATTTAAATATTTCATCTTAAATCATTTTTATCTTCTTAAAGTGTTAAAAATAAATATAAGAAAAAATAACAACAACAAAAAAAACCGAATTATTATTTTTATATATATTTATAGAAATATACCACACAATTTTCTTTGGTTGGAAAATAAGAAAATTATATTTATAAATATGTATTTATGTATATAAATAAATAAATAAATTTTCATTTTATGATAATCGAAAATCAAATAAAAATGTTAATAAACATTTTCCATTTTATTTAAGTAAGCCTCGCACACAAACACACACATCACACACATAAGGGTTGTAAAATTTTAAAGTGATTTCTTCATTTGTCTTGACGTCATATATTAAAACAGCTTGTGTGCATGCATATGACACAATTTTCGTGTTTTGTCTATACGATATTTTTTACAACCAAACATTTTACACAATCTACTGAAGTCATATAATTATTTGTCATTGTTATATAATTAGCAACACAAATTATTGTTATTGTTTTGTAGTATACACAAATATAGTGGAATATAACGTGACCAAATTAAAATGTTTTGGCATTGTTGTTATTGTTGATTATTATACGAATGAGCACATGTTGCTGCCTCAGATTCTTTAATTACAATTTGCGAATTTTTATACAAATCACAAATATTGCCACTTTATTAGAATATAACCGAGGCGGGGCGGGGCAATACGACGTACACTTAAATCATTTAAAAACGCATAACATTTTCTTAAGGAAGAAGACATTGAATGGTCGCGATAGTGATATTGAACAAAATGTCATTGCCCCTTATAAAATATCGGAAACGACACATTTTAACAGGTTTAAACATTTTTGTGTATTTTTTTTTTAATACCCGGTAACCCGAGTTATCCGGCTATTCAAATAAAAAGTACTCGACTACCCCAGTACTTTGAAATTCGAGTAATTTGGCTACCCTATGTAGAACCTAATTTAAAAACTTCAACCATGTTACTACCGGCTTGTTTTCTAGCTTTTATAGTTTAATAAAGAAAATATCAACCACAATGGTACTTCAGTCAATTTGTTTTTATTCGTCGTTGGATAGAACAGTTGTGTACAAGGCTTCAAATCAGTTCGGGAATGTTTCGGGTTGATGGATCATTTTTTTAATATTGGTGAAACGCAAATAAGGGTCGGCATTGCGGACGTCCGGTATGAATACAGGTTTGAATTAGGACTTGCCAATGGTTGCTAAAGTGTAAAAACCTGAATACTAAAATTCACATGAATCGCAAAATATAAATAATTGTCCCTTATAAAATTTTAAAAGGTTATAGTAATTATCAGAGAAATTTAGATTCCTATCTTTCATCATCATTACATTATCGCTGTAGCTGTCGTCAATTCGAAGCCGAAGTCAACTTCAGTTAAATAGAAAAATGAGGTGTGACCTTATTTTAGTAAATTTTAGGTCTGAATCATTTTTGGGCCTATTAAAAATAACACGAATTTAACCCAATATCAGGTGGTTTGGCGTCTATTGGAGGGGGACCAAAGTTGAGTAGATTAATCTACCAGCTCCGTAACCTTCCAGTAGGGGGCGCATCACGTGAGCTGTTCTAGTCTTGTCATTAGGCAGCTGCGTGATGGGTACAATTGTGTAAGAGGTAACCTGTTCACAATTCGCAAGTGTACGTACTGCCTCCTCGTGGCAACCACTGGTAACTAAGGCCATTTGGCACATTTTTGGCCATTGGCACAGGCTAAAGTACGGCGCTAAAGGAGAAAACCTTGACAAAAAACCCTAATCTAAGATGGAACAGCATATGCCGATGGATAGGTTAATCAGTCCAAAATATGCGAACTCTGGATACCAGGCATCCTCCAGTTTTATTTAGCCTTCCTGTAGTAAAGCTGGGTGACCTACAGGCGATTTGCAATTCCCAGCAACTCGTAAGAGTAAAAGCAAACGGAATACAGGGCAGGAGTAGGTATATACGGGAGTGGAACAACCCTCTCGAGGTCCTTGGGCTCCAATGCTACCGTCTTTCCAGCGGAACTACATGCTGTAGTAAACATCTAGGAGGGAGAGCAATAAGCCCATACAGTATGTATCACGTACCGGGAGGTACACTACTAATGTTTACACAACTATAAACGAAGAAGTGCTACCGAATATCATGAGATACTAGCCAATCGATCTACAACTTGGAGAATAGAATCTGCAATGCATTTCATTAATAATTATAAGACTATATAGTATACCTGGCGACACGAAAAGCATCGACCAATCCAATTTCTACTTCCGACATTATTGTGTGGAACATTTAAAATTTGCTCAATAAATTTCCCGTGTTTATGATACGGTTTCTCTACGGCTTGGATTTGTAATTGTATATTTTGATAATTTGTGTTGACATTATTAGTAGTCTCTATTTGGTTACGTTTGTGCATGAAACAATGCAATTTTTAAATAAAATAAACAATACCATCTTTTTGTTGTCCAGATTATCTTTGTTCTGATTTTTATTATCGTACAAAGGCTTGGTATATTAAAAACAAAAGTCAAAAAGGTTTGTGCTCCATAAGATATTCTATAAAAACGAACCATTAATCTAAACCACTAAAATATTATAAAAAATCGTGCGGCAATATAATTGTAATATTAGTTTGGCAAAGCATCATTTTCTGTGACTACATGCATCACCACATTTCTAATTTCAAATATAGCTTTCAAAGTAAAAATTCTTGAATTTTATAGGAAAGTTACGTATTCTATCAAAAATATGTAATATTTACTAAAAGTTGTACAGAACTTAAATTTTTAAAATCAACAATTTAAAGATAACTTTTCTGCAACAAATGTTCACTCTCTAGTTATATAAACATTTTAAATTATAAAATATTTATACAACTATTATGCTTTTAAAATAAATAGGAAAAATCAACAAGCAGCCCAGAAAAAAAAACATAAAATTTATTTATATAAAACTTGCAAACGACAACTAATTGAAAGTACCGTAAAATTAATTAAACGTTTTGTTTTTATGTAATAATAGTATTTTTCACATTCAAGTAAGTACTGTACAATCAAACAGTAGATAGTGCAGGAAAAACTAATCTTTAAATAAGTCGAAAAAAAATTAAATTGTGTAATCAAATAAATCAGGGTCACCAGTAATTTGGTTAATAAATTTTATGCTTCCTCAAAAATAAAACATTAATGTAATAATCATAACCATCTAAAAATAGATAAAGTAATCCATATAGAGATTTAAGAGATAAACAACAACGAATAAAAAATATTATTTAATTGAGAGATAAAAAATGAAACTATTTTCGAAGTTTGTACTAATAAATAGTAAACAAGAAGGGGAGTGTCAGGGAAGTAATCCAGTGCACATCCAACTTGGTGGAGGGCGATGGGGGGAGAAAACTTCTTAATCAGGTCACAAACGAAAGAGTATAATTTCCAAAATCATAAAATATAAATTATTTTTTAATTTATTTATTTAATTTATAAAAAAAAAAAATTCATTAAAAAAAATTAAATTAAATAAATAAGCAATAAAGCCAGTTTTAATATATACAATTTCCGCTAAATTTATTACATTTTTTTTTTTTTTTAAATTAAATCTTCAAAATGAAAAAAAAAAATGGAAAAACGACGACAAAGAAGAAAATGAGAAAAACTTAAATTACACCATAAAACGGAAATTATAAATATTGATTTTATGACAAGAAAATTATTATTTTTTAGTGGTTTATAATGGAAAATTTGTTTTTATGGAAATGTATTCATTTTGGTACTCTGCCGAAAACCTACGTATATTTTAACTATGTGCGTAATTAAATAATTTGATAAAATTTCCCGATGAAGTATTGCAACTAAAACACAATCACATAATACTTTGGTTTCGTGTTTTTCCGCCGTATATTAAAAAAAAAAAAAGGAGGAAAATCTATATATCGAGAAAAACATAAAGAAGAAGAGAAAACTATTTATTTTTTCATTTTGATAAAAAAATTGTTTTTATTGCTATTATATTTTTTTTTAGGAATTTTCATTTTTCGTTTATTTTGTTTTTTTTGTTGGTGCCTTTATGTATAGAATATATAGATAGAACCTCGGGTTGGGGTATATTCGTGGTGGAGGTTTGTTATTAAAGTTGGAATTGGTTATTTGTTTGTTTCGTTCTGCTATACATACTTACGTATTATACATAAAAAGCAGTGGGAAGGATGTTGATGATGTCATTTTTAAAGAAACATTTTTTTTTTTGTTGGTTAGCGTGTGCGCCAACTTTTTTAAAGTACGATGTACTACTCTACTACTACACTTTATGTAGTAACTAAATTATTATATAAAATTATGTTGTACTTACATTTTTATGATCTGTTGGTAATGAATCCCACATCGATGCAACAATTTTTGATACTTCGCCAAACGACGCTGTTGGATTTTGACCTTTTATTGCTGCTTGAGTATCACGAAAAAATAATGCATACGCTGATACTGGTCTGTGTTAAAAAAAAAAAAAAAAAAAAAAAAACAAAACGATGAAAATTATTTTATATAATAATTGAATTTTTTTCAACATTTTATTTAAATTAATTTATTGTACAGATAAAAATCTATTTCATTATTTATGTTAAATTAATAATAGCGTGTTAGAAGATTTATTGTATATTTGAATTTAATTTAAAAAAAATTAATGTTTTCGTTTTTTATAAAACAACAAAAATTTAATTAATGAGATTCAATCATGCTAGAGGCTACCGTTTTCATTTCGTTTTAATATTTTTTTTGTTGTATATTTTAGTTTGATTTAATGGGACACACAACTAGTTTTGTAAAACTAATTAATCCTGTCTATTTTTAACATTAAACACATTTGATTTATTAGGGGAACCAGATGTCCAGATTTTTTATACACTTTTATACAAACCTTTCGTAACAAATTTTAATGTGATGTTATAAAATTTTGATTTAATGTTTCTACATCGGTGCTAAACGAACAACAGTTTAGCCCTTGATTCATGAAGAGTAAGTTCAGTATGCATTTGGATATAGAATATTTTTGAGACAAGCACCACTGATAACTAGGAGAAGTTGCACGCAGATAATCTGCAAAAAATCTCCATTTGGAACAATAACAAGAAATATTGCCATTTTCATCCGATATTCTCGTTATGGTTGAAAAATCGAGAAACATAAAAATAAATTAATGTATTTTTAATTTAATCGGTTCGACTTGAACTGTAACAAATTCGATTTTAAATTGAATGAAATGAAAAAAATTATCTTGAATTTTTGTTCTGCTGTGTTAAATAATTTATAATTGAATTAATATTTTTTTTAAAGGTAACAAACAAAACCAAATATACACGAGTCTCTCGCATTACGCGTTCTTTTATTAAGGGGGTTTCCTACGTGATGATTTATGGGTTACGATTTCCAAAGTATTTGTTTTTAAGGGGATACCATCATATTCCCGAAAATAAAAATCCCGAAAGACAAAAGGAAGCATCATATTTTCTTTCGGCTTTAAGGAGTTCTCCATTTTAAAAAAATTTAGTTTTCTATCATTGTTGCGAAAAAACAATTTTTTTTTTAAACATGTTCAAATCTCTACGGATATTGGAGTTTCTATAAATCGTCAAAGCAGGGTCTGGAAGCGGCAGCCCCCAGAAGATGGGTTAGGTATAAAACTAAATAAAGCTTTTCTTGTTACATTTAAAGCTCTTGCTTTTCCAGTTTTTTTTTTGTATTGTTTTGGGATAACGATACCAACAATTTTTGAAGTAGTGTCTGGTGGTATATCTAACTGCTGGTCTGTCGATTTGCTATCTCTCGAGAGCCCAAATGAATATTTTGGCACAGAGTATTTTGACCAAAATCAGCCCACTTAAGTGGCAGTTTATCGGATTATCCTCGATTAGACAAACAAAAAAATCCCCCAAAAACTAGCAATGAATCTGTTTCACATAAACCTGCTTTCGGAACCGGAAGGGAAGGCCATGATCCTAGTTGATCCACATTCTCGTGAAGAAACTAGATTTGAAGACGCAATAATTATGGGCACAGCTCGTAAATGATGAACGTTCTAAATACCAAGCAATTGCTGGATTTTTTGACCTATAAATGTGATGCTTTGGAATCGTGCTCATCGGCAAAGTCAAATACCCCTCTGCAACAGAATGCAGAATTAAAATCACCCAGCGCTACCATGGATCGCGTTGGATGTTCAATGTGCAAAAAGGCCCATTTGCTGTATCACTGCTTTAATTTCAAACGCTGAAAAACTACTGATCGAATCCGATTTTTAGAAGATCAAATAAAACTCATTTTTTCTTCGAGAAACATTTACGAGGGTGAATCAAAATGTCTTGCAACATCATATGCAAAAAAAGAGTGAATGAGACAACTATATATTTTTTTAAAAAAAATTTTGTCGCGGTCAAACTTATAGAAACAAAATTCGATGTAAATTTTATAGTTCGTTTGTTTTCTTCAATTTAGTAGCCCGTGTTTTGAAAAAAATTCTAAAATGAATGAAATTGAATATCGTGCCGTTATTAAATTTTTCTGTAAAGATGGACGCAATGCAATTTATATATTCAATTACATATCAAAAGTTTACGGCGAATTTGCACCATCATATTCCACAGTAACAAGGTGGGTAAAATTGTTCAAAAGTGATCGCGAGTCATTCAGGGTTGGAAAAAACCCGGGTTTTTTTTAAAAAACCCGACCCGGTGGGTTTTTTCGGGTTTTTTAGGTGGGTTTTTTTGGGTTTTTTATTCAAGTGTTAGAATTCAATAACAAAATTAACTTGTTTTCACTCATTTGTATGTTGGTTTTATATTGAAAAGACAAGGATGATTCTATTTGTTTACATTTTTTTATATTAGGATTTAATGGTTTGTGTGTAGTTGTTGAAAATGGAAAAGTTTTTGTTTTTCAATTTATTTTAAAATCTAGAGATATTTTCTTCTATGATTTTAAAACCAAACCTATGAAACATATTAAACATGCAAATTAACAAAAATTTTATTACATTAAATTGAATTTTCATTATTAAACTTATAAATCAAAACTACCAATTTTACATTGGGTCTTATGGGAAACAAAAAAATGTTCACCTCTCTTGTAGAAAACTTATGTATATTTCTACTTTACGGCTATGATATATTAAGATGGCTATGCAAGAAGAAAGCAATATGTAATCAGAAACAAGTTTATTAATCAAATTATAAAAATTTTCAGTTTGATTTCGCACGATAAAACACGATTGCACAGGAATCAGGAATATTTTGAATATCGAAACAATATTTGCTTCTCGATCATATTTTACTTTGTGCCTGTTCACACAGTATGTAGTTAAAATTTACATCATCTTCTTGTTTCTGGCTTATAAGCTATGGTAGAGGAACAACTATTTGTGTTTCATTTATATACATGCTCCTTCCGTTTTCTAGTGTTAGTTCAATTTTTTAGAAATCATGTTTAATCGTGTCTTGAAAAGGAAAATACTCCAATCATTATTAAAGTGAATTTTAGTGAGCAATGTTGTGAGTTTATTGAGTCGTATATTTTAAAACTAAGTAAAACTATAAGTGTGTACATCTAATTAAAAAAAATAAAAATTTAGTAGTAAAATACAGGATTGAATTTTGAAATATTCCCCATAGAAATATAGAATGCCTCGAGGAAGTCGACGTAAAAATGCTGCTGAGTGGAATAACGTAGTCCATATCGAAAATTCTACAAAAGTAAAGTGATCATGAAGTTAGCAACAAAGTAGAGCGCATAAGAGCACATTTATTAAATTGTAACAAAAATGTTACAACATGCGATAGTGATACGGATACTGATACTGACATTTCAATTGGAAATACGTCTCTTACTGCCACTAGTAGTCATCAGCAGAAGAAACAAAAAACCAAACATTATACTCAATCATCTATGATAGAATTTTAAGTTAAAACTACTTTTAATCAAAAAGAAAAATTAGACAAAATTGTGGCAACATTTTTTTCGCAAATAACATTGCTTTTAACGTGGCTGATAACACATATTTTAAAGAAATGATAGAATCTCTACGACCTGGATATTCTGCCTCTAGCATAAAACAACTAGCTGATAAGCACTTTCTTAAAATTGATGAAGAAATAACCGATCATTTAATAACTGAATTGAAGGGTTCCAGTTTGACACTCATTTTAGATGGATGGACGAACACTTAAAATGATCCACTTATCGCGTGTTCAGTCCATACCGGTTGTAATAGTTTTTTAATAAGTGCAGAGGACACCGGGTCCGAAAAAAACTGCTGAATATTATGTTGCTGTGGCAGAAAAATCAATTGACTTCATAAAAACTAAATACAATAAAGAAATATTCGCCTGTTGCACGGATAACGAAAACAAGATGAAAAAAATGAATGATATTTTAGAGGAACGCCATGGGATTTTTTCTTATGGGTGCTCAGCACACATGATCAATCTTCTATACAGAGATATAATTCCAGTAGAAGTTACCAAACAAATAATAAGTGTACCGAAATACTTTAGAAATCACCACCAGCCACATTGATGGTTAAATGAAAAACATGGAGTTATGCCTCAACTACCAAATGATGTAAGGTGGAATTCTTATGATGGATGATTGCTTAACAACATTTATTGCAAATTTTCACCTCTATTCACAAATAAGATCAGAGCATTTAAATGAATTTCATAACGATATCCACAAAATTTTAAATAATGTACAATTGTACAACGAGGCCTTAAATCTTCAACAAATGTTATCTCAAATAAAAATAGCATTAGATGGTCTGCAAGGTGATTCCACTTCAATTGCCACAGCTGTCGAATCTGGTTGAATTTGCTGAACAACGAGATCTTATTAACAAAAAGGCCTTTAATTGAAAAACGAATGAAAAGTGTACTTATTCCGGCTCGCTATTTAGCAAACATGATGCATCCAAAATATATGGGCAAAATGCTTAGTGAAGAAGCAGAGAGCGCAGTAGAAGACTGAATAAGCCAAAAACACCTTCCTTTTTGGCACACTGTTTGGCATTTAAAATTAACGATGGAGAATACTTCCCAGAATCTATGTTCAAACCGGAGGTGCTCGAAAAATTAAGCGAAAAAAATGGTGGAAAATATTACACGTCAAAAACGAAAAATCTTCAAAGTTGCCTGAACATTTTTGCAATTTTTTTGTGTCACTAATGAACTGCCCAGCGAGCTCGGCTTCAATTGAAAGAATTTTCTCAACCTACGGTTTAATTTGGAATAAACTGAGAAACCGACTTGGTTTCGAAAAGGCGTTATCTCTAGTCAAAATTTATCGGCACTTAAGATCTGAATCACAAGATTGGTAAATTGTAAAGTTATTAATTTGAATTT
This sequence comes from Tipula vernalis, assembly GCA_958295665.1. Lineage (NCBI taxonomy): Eukaryota > Metazoa > Arthropoda > Insecta > Diptera > Tipulidae > Tipula > Tipula vernalis. The sequence goes on along the minus strand of OY282558.1, from coordinate 456,783,399 downwards.
ATTTATTTTTTTATTATTTAGTGAATTATTTATATTGTACTGATCAATTTTGTTTTTAATTTTTCATATCTGTGATATGTATTTGTTCCTTATACATTTATTATAGTTACCTTATTATTAAGTATTCAATTTAATAAATTAATTTTTGGAACACCTATCCTCTTTATGTTCTAAAGAATGAATTTTATAAAATCTTAAGTTCAAAATATGTAATTGAATTTTTTATTAGAGAAAAAAAATAAAAATTAAACAAAAAACATACGTTTTTTAAGAAGTATTATTACCCCCAAAAAACCCACCCGGGTTTTTTTTTAAAGTATTACCCAAAAAAACCCGGGTGGGTTTTTTTGGGTTACCCAGTGGGGAGCCAACCCTGGAGTCATTATAAGACGACAACCGCCCGGGTCGTCCCGCAGATGCTATTAGCCATGAAAACATACTTTTGGCAGAGTCAATTGTATTAGAGGACCGCCGTATTTCTGTTTCGCGGTTAGCGTAGAGACTTTCCCTTTCATATGGTACCACTTATACCATATTACATGACCACCTTCACATGTCAAAAGTAAGTGCGCGATGGGTTCCCTGTTTGTTGACTGCACAACAAAAGAAAATTCGTGTTCAAACTTCAAAGGCGATTTTAGAAATGTATGAAGACGATCCAGAAAACTTCTTGGATAACATAATAACAGGTGATGAAACATGGATTCATCATTGGGATCCGGAATCCAAACAAGAATCAATGCAATGGATTAAACGTAGTGAACCACCACCAAAGAAATTCAAAACTCAACCGTCTGCTGGTAAGGTTTTGGCAACAATTTTTGGGATGCTGAAGGGATATTGATGATTGATTAAATGCCACCGAAAACCACAATTACAGGCATCTATTACGCAGAGGTTTTGCGAAAATTGAAAAAAGCGATCCGGGAAAAACGGCCAAAGAAAGTTAGAAAAAAAACCTTACTTCTTCACGACAATGCACCAGTGCACAAGGCTAAAGTTGCTCAAGCTGCATTAAAGGACTGCGGCTTCGTAGAAATTCCGCATCCACCATACAGTCCAGACTTGGCACCCAGTGACTACTTTCTGTTTCCCAATTTGAAAAAAAAAAATTAAGGAGCCGAAAATTTTCCAGTGATTCTGAAGTACAGTTTGTTGTAAATGATTATTTTATGGAGCAAAAGAAAACTTTTTTTTTAGAGGGCTTAGACAGGTTAATTGATCGATGTAACAAATGTATAAACCTTAAAGGAGATTACGTCGAAAAATAAAAATATTGCTGTCTCACTCACTCTTTTTTTTCATATGATATTGCAAGACATTTTGATTCGTCCTCGTAAATGTATCACACAGACGTGCGTTTAAAACATTGGTGGCCAAGGAAAACAGTATTGTGGTACGAGAATGGTCGTCGAATTATTAGAATTGGTAACGATGACGTGGATATTGTTTAAAACAAATGCAGGAGGGTTTTATGCCTAATGATTGTAAAGTTTTTAATTTTTTTTTTGTTCGGATTTATTTGCTTCCATTTGCACTTTTCCTAATTATTGTTAATTATTTTTTTCCTAATTATATATACAAACAAATCTGTGTTTTTTCTTTTATTTTGAAAAACAGATTAACCGTATTTTTCGTTATTTTGAGTTATGAACGGAAATAACTCGACAATTTTCTAAATTTAAAAAAAATAAGTTTCAGTTTTTGAGTCAACTTGTTTTTTTTTTTTAAGAAACATGAAAATAAACGAAAGGTTATTGGTTGCCAAAGAGCCTAAAATGTCATCGATTTCTGGCTGAAATTGCAATGTTCCATATTTGAGTTGAATTCTACATAAAAAAAACTTGTTCGAGTATAGCTATTTCCAGCTTTAGAAGAATTACGCTTAGGATCGCGATGAGAGATTTTGAATAAGCGTTGACTATTTTGCAATGGAACTGTTTATCTCTTGAAATGTGATGAAAAAAAATTAAATTATATTTGCGTTGACCCAAACTTCTCCCGAAAATTTTAAAAATAATATTTCTCGAGATTTCGAGATTTAGAAAAGACGAAGATTTCTCAAGAAAAAATCCTAACTTTGGCTAATCCGATTTGGAATTCCAATTGGAACTGCGCTAATCCACATAATATAATAATTGCGCTACGTAGGATAAGAGGAAATCAGGAATAAAAACAAACCAAAACCCAGAGCCGGAGTAGGTCAATTCTACATGGTTACGGCTCCGACTCTGGTTCCAATTCCCAGTATTTACATTAAATCGCGGAAAGGTTCGCGTTTTGGTCAATAACCAAATGGTTATTGTAATTCCACGATATTTCTGTTTCAATTTATTTCTGATATTCAATAGAATCGACAAATTTTTTTTCAATTGTAGCATATCGATCGCCAATAAAGCTCGCAAATTTGGAAACTCTTAAATGGTCTTTCGAAATTATTCGTTAATTTCTAGATTTTTCGACGCTACTGAAATTCTTCAGTAAATTTGAGATTATTTGAATTGATTGTCGAGACTACTTGATTTTTTTCGCTTGTAGCATTAGATTGATGCTACTGACTACGACAAATTTTCGATAATATTAGGATTTTTCGGGATGATTTGTGATATATCTCATAATTTTTGATTCGATATTTAATATAAAAAATTGAAGTTTTGTATTTTAGGAATGTACGAGTATGTATGTATGAAAATACAAAAATACAAAACTTCAATTCTTCATGTCGGTTGTCCCTTATGTTTGGCCGCAAAAAAAATAAACTTACAGCTCTCGGAGATTTCATCAAAATGTTTTGAGTGATTTGAACATTATCTACAAAACAAAAATTGAAAAATTTTCTTCAAATAGGGCACGGTTTCCGCAAATAGCGGCTTACTCGGCTTTAAATTGCGCAAGTTAATTGCCTTTCAAATATAGGAATTTAATAACCGCACAATGTTCGATTTTTTCTATCCTGAAATCGACTAACACGAACGACTGTCAAAACTAACTGACTATGAAAAATAACTAACACCATCTGTGGCCACCAGCTATTAATGGCATAAGTCTAAAATTAGCATTTGTCAAGAAAACGTTTTTGAAATTAAGAGTCACTCAAAATCGTATAAGGTTTGAGAATTCTTGTTTTTGTAAACGCTTATTGCGGTTGTTTGTAGTTGCCGGAATATTACAAAAAATTGATTTGATATGAAATCGATTACGGAGATTTTGAATTTGAAATAATACGTAAAAAAGCATAACTCGACTTACACCATTATAACTTATGTGGCCACAGATATTTTGCTCAAAGCCTTACATTACAGACTATCCTACATAAGAATAATTAAAACTAACGAAGTCTTCTCATTCTTTAAATTCAAAGATTTTTTTCTTTATGTCAAGTTTAACATGTTCGAACAAGAAATTACAGAATCCCACCATTTGAATATGGTTTGTGTACGTACAATTCTTTATATTTGGTATGTTACAAGTAGGTGTGAAAGAGATGGGTGAATTCACGAGTCTTTGCGCTCTTTCATTTTGTTAGCCTTTTCGTGTTTTTAGTTGTGTCGAGTACAGCTTGAAAGTTCGTTTCGGTGATTTGTGTTGTACTCGTTGTGGGGGCCTTCATTGTTTAGTTGGCTGTTTTTTGATTTATTGCCCAGCTTTGCTGGCCCGAAGTGGAAAACGCGGCAAAGTTTAAAAAATAAAGAAGCGAAAAATAGGAACATTTTTTTTAGATAAATTGTGTTGTGAAGTGACAAGTGACGAGTAGTTTGATTTTTCAATGTGGACTTCTCTTTAGTAAAACAAACCTTCGATAATAGTTCAAATTTTCGAGTTTCTTTCATTAAGTAATTGAGTGAGGTGTACGGCAAATGATTGATTTTGATTTTTAGAACTGATCCAGAAAAGTTCTGAATCATTTTACTTGGAATTTAATAGTCTGCTGCCTCTGCAACCTACGTTGAATTCAATTACATTGTTGTTAGGATTAGTCCAAGTTCTTTTTCAAATTAAAATCAAAATTGTAATCCGATTTTAAAGTTTTAAATCAAGTCTATCTACAAATTCTACGAATTTTGTTGATTAAACGTGAATCTGATCGAGTATTTGTAAATTGGAAACAATATTTTGTTATTTATTGCTTTTAATGGAGTCAACTTTGCCTTTGACAAGAATTTTAATGAGCTTAATTAAAGAAAATATTCTAGTATCATAAGGTACCTATGCGGTAAATAACAGTTTCCTTTTAAATGCCACGCTCTTATAATAGTTTACCATCATTCCATGAATAATTTAATTTTAGATTGAGCGGTAAGGAACTAATACTTGTATCGTTCAGACTAACAACAAATTATTATTTTTTAATTTAAAAAGCCTTTCAACTAAAAATAAAAGGCATAAATAACCAGCAAGCCGAAAGAACAAAAAAAACAATAAAAATAATAACAATTCAAACCCTGGTTAAATGATCTGGGATTTTTGAAAAAATTCACGTTCCGATCATAAAAATTCAATGTTCTGGAAATGACAAATGGGATATTAAATTTATAGAAACAGAATAACAAAAAATCTGCAAACAAACTAACAACAACAACAGAAAGTACGTTCGTTCATTTCCATCCAATCGAAGTTAAATGGAGATGTGGAGAAGATGGAAAATGTATTTTTCTTCGGTATTGCTACTCATTTGATTTTAATAGGTTTGTTTTTTTCGTGTTATTCATGCTTTTCTAAATTAAACAAACCGTAACATATACCATATACAAAATAGAAAAAAAATCTATTGTCAATGTTTTTTATTATTAAAAAAAAAACGAAAAAAAAATGTCTTCCACTTGTCAACGGTACTGAAACGAGGCCCCGTCACATTACTTACACATATAAAAACACAAAAAGCCAATTAGAGACATTTAATTACATTTCAATCATATAATTAAAAATCTCAAAAAAGAAATCCATGTATATACACGAGATCTATAATCAATTTTCATTTTTCAATCAAACAACCGAACAAAAAAAAAAAAGTTTCAATCAAACTGATTGACAATTCAAATTAAAAACCAAACCTAGAGAAGATAAACAAGCAACAGCAGCAGCAGCAGCAACACAAACGATAAAAAATCGAAATTAATTTTAATTCTTCCCAAAACGTCATTGAATCCGATTTTTAATTAAATTTTTTTTGTTTTTAATTGAATTTGTGTAAATTAAACTATAAACAAACTACATCTTATTTCATCGCGGTTTAATAGTCAAGGATATTCTAATTAGAACGTTGATATGAATATATTATATCTCTATAAAATACAAAGAACTTGACCTTCTTCAATGAATTATTTTAGATTTCTTTCAAGGTTGGTGATTTTGTATTTCTTTATCTTTAACTCCACATCTTAACTCTTGCTTTTATGTATGTTAGTTAACACATAATGTATACCGGAATTCTATTGTTCTAATCGTAGTTCTAATAAACAAACTATAAAATTTTTTTTTTTTTTTTTTGTTATTAGTTTTTTAAAGTAGCTATACTCAGTTCCTTTCTAAAACTTGTTACAAAAATTATTATTAATTTTATTGTGCAGAATACTTGCGCGAAAAATGTATTTTTCGTATAATAAATTTTAATTTCCTTTTATTTGTTTTATATATGTCGTGCACATACATAATATACGTTTATGAAAATTAATTTGAAAATGATTTTTCTCTTGTATGTACAAGATTTCCACTAAACAGTCAATGTATGTGTATGTACTAAACAAACAAAAAAATGAAGAAAAGACGTTTTTAAGAAAATGATATTTCTTTTAAGAAAATGTATATGTAATTTTCTTGATTTAAAAAAATAATAATAAAAAACAATAACCAACCATTTTCCATTTTTCTTGTAATATATATATTTATTTATTTTCATTTCGGGGTTTTTATTATTGCAAATTTCCTTTCTTATTTTTTGCTGTTCTGTTACGTTAATAAAAAAAAAATGGAAAGAAAGTTGATGAAAACTAACAGCATTCATTTTAGTGATAGCAAGACATTTAATATTGGCAGTCGTCGGATATGTCAGTATATGTATAATAAAGAAGCGTGATTTATCGTCTTTATGCAGACGAAATTTATAAAAAGAAAAATGCATGAATAGGAAAAGATGACAACAAGAAAAATTGATGTAAAATTATTGGATGTCACGTTCAGTCTAAACGAACGGTGGCCAACTCCTAATTTATCAAGGGCGAATTTCTGCTTTGGAAATGACCTGAAGTAGCGCAGTTCCAGTGCTTTAACTATTTTATTATTCTATTCTGCAGAAGAATTACAGACTAACGAACCTTTCCGGAGGAGTCGTGCCTAATAATCGATAGACCTCCAACATCGTTGTGTCTGACTTCAGATAGCAGATGATTGGCAGAAGGCATAAAATGTACAACTGCTGACATGATACGGCAACGGGAACAGCCTTGCAAGAAAATCCACATTCTTCGGTGGAGCAGGGGGGGGGGCAACTATTGTCAAATACAAATTGTTAACTTGCCAACCCCCGAAGATATGTATTTTCACACCTACCAAATAGGGGATGCAACCCGTAAGGCCGGTTTGATCATGGACTATTTTTGATGAAAAATACGTCAAATCACATTTTTTTGGAATTCATGCTTTAATTTTATGATTTTGATGTGTAGCACTAATTAAAAAAAAAATATTTATGGGAAATGTTTTTTGTGGTTTTTTAAGGTACAGGGTGTAAAATTTTAAAAAAATTTCATGCACTTGGTGTTGTATTTATTGCTATAGAAAAAAAAACTTAGTTTGTAATATAAAATAATTTTAAAAATGATACCATCTTTCATTTATTCCTTTTCAAAATGGCCGCCGAAACGTTCTTTTTGAATTTTCTCCCATGTTCATGTTTTTTTTTTAAATTTCTATCTTCTTCTCCATTTAGTTCTATTAGCCATACGCAAAGCGAAATCAGCACAACATCTCGTTTCTTTTTCTTGCAAATTACGTTAAGTATGTTGATCTACCTTTTTTGGGAATAAAAATCGAATTTTAATGATGTGTTTTTTTCAATTTTCTGAAAACCTTTTTTTTATGGCCAACAAGTATAATAAACGGGCCAACAAGTATAATAATTTTATGGCCAACAAGTATAATCAGATATAATCTTTTAGGTTTAAATTAGTGTCAAAATTAATTTTTCAAGTAGGTTAATTTTTCATGTTGTGTTATTTCAAGTGAAATAAAATTATGCATTTATAATGCAAAATGCAGCACAAGGGTTTCATTCGAACAACAAACAAGGGACTATTCATCCGTTTGTAATTTACAATAAAGTAGGCGAAAAATTTCTGCACTATACTATGCCTTCACCCTGAGGCTATAGCAGTTTACTTGGTCCTCGAAAAATTTATGAAGGTTTTGAAAACTAAAACTAATCATTTATCTAAAATTTATTATATACATAGTAACACATACAAAAATTATTAATATATCTAAGCACAAAGAGGATTTCGCCGTCGGTTTTGAGTGGTATTTTTACGCAACGGTTCATGGAAAGGGACCGTGCGGTGGAATGACGTCCAGAGTCAGCCTCATCTCAGAAGAATTACTCAAATGATCAAAAACCTTGAAGACTGACATGATTTTTGCTGCAAAGCACATCGAAGAAGAAATAATGCAAGTTGTAACAGTAAATGTATCCGACACAATTTGAAGTCGGCGGATTATGCAACTCCTTAAATCACTAGGTCATAGCTAAATGATTGGAGGAGATTTTAAGGCAAAAAATACATACATACATTGAAATACTGAATCTTTAGAATTTTCAAATGTGTACTGAAAAAATAAAATTTAAAACCTCAAATTTTTAAAATTAAAAGAGAATGTCGAAGTTAGATTTTAAGCAGTGTGTGGAATTTTAAGATTTCTTAGAAATTTTCGAAATTTTGAGAATTTATAAACATTAACAGTAAGTATTGTTTTGTTAGTACAGCGTAATCTGTCTAAGTTGGCCACTCGCGGATCCTAAAAAATTGCCCCAACTTATAGAGGTGTCCAACTTCAAAAGGTTTATAGGAAAATGCGGTATCCAACTCAAACAGTTTGACGGTATTAGACTTTTAATTCTGAGGTTGTTAGAATTTATCATTAGGAATGTAAAACCTGAATAAATTATTTTAAAATATTTAGAAGACTTCAAGTTTCAAACTACTGGTACACAGAAACTAAAAAAAAATATTTTCTTTATTTGTATTGTAGTACATACTATCATTTCGTTGCCTACAAACCTCTAATCTAATCATAAATGAAATTATCATTAATAAATAAATAAATAAAGTGTCCTCGTTTTGGAAGACACAAAATAAAAACCGAGTAAACAAAACTCAAGGCGAAAGGCACGTGTTAACAACAGGCAGCAAGCAAATTTAATGTCAAAAGTAAATCTAAACCTATACAACAGACTCTTTTTTTGTTATGCCACAGGATCTAACATAGTGTTTTATCAGTGGCGATTCAAGCGTGCAATAAATCGATTGTTTTTTAAGAACGATCTAAATTTATTTCAAATAGATTTTGGTACTTGGGAACGCTCTAACACAAAACCGAATACAAACAAATTACTTGAAAATATGAAATAGCTTGTTTAGACCGCGCCGCACTGGGTTAACTGATTAATCTACACTTTTCGAGTTTCGAACTCGAGTTTCGAGTTTCACTTCCCGAGTTTCGAAAATTCAGAATTGACAAAGTCGAATTGCCGGGAAACCTAGTCAAGCATTAGGAGAACTGAAAATGTCTTACAAAATCTCGTTTTGATGCAATTCAGAAAATAATTTCGTGACTCACCAGAGAAGTGTTATGTATTTAGGTGTTATTCGAGAGTTTATAAATTTGTTGAGATTATTCGTTCGACATTGAGTTAAATAAGTTTCTTGATATTCAAGGTTTTGGGTTGGTTGTCATTTTAAGTCAGTTAAGTCCGAACTTATCCAAAATTATTCAAATTCGAGATTATTTGAGTTTTTCAGAAATCCTTGAAATAATTTTTAATTAATCCATGTTGCGAATTTGAACGACGTTTCGAGGTTATTTGATAGTTTTGAGATTATTGTTGAAGATTATTCGAAAGAAATTTGAGAAATCGTCGGGATATGCGGACAACATAATAGGTATTGCATATTATAGGTATTGCATATTATGTACCCACATAGATAGGTAACGTTCTCCCATTATTTTCCTTGGCCATCTGGTCATTCCTGGTAATCATCAAAATATTTAGCTAATTTAAAACCTTTAACCTTTTAACCTTTGAAATTGTGCTCAACAAATATCAAGTTGATCGATTCTAGATTTCTAAAAAAAAATATTATGAATTTTTGGTCACAAACGAAAATATCGCCATAAAAAGGTTTCCTTCGAAGAAACCCAAACAGCATCATCTCCTCGGTGCCGTGAAATAACTCCCGAAAAAAATGAAGGGCTTTAATTTTCAATCAAAGTGTATTGACCCCCAATGTTTTTCGAGCATTTTTCACTATTATAAAGCGAAATAAAACTCTTTTAAAATATTCTGGAAGAGCGAAATTTATATGGAAAAAGGAAGATCTAATTTTAAAATATTCCGAAAAATCCGAGCATGCCCTATTGAAATTGTTTTTTCTTCAATTTTTACACAGGGAATTTAAGGTTTACAATGGGTAGTGGACGTATCGAAATAAAACGAAAAATTTAAGTTGCCTAAAATTTGGTGCTTATGATAAAAATAAAGAAAAAGATACGAATCATGAATCATGGGTATATGGAAAGATCAAATATCCTGATTATTGCCTCTGATCAACACATCTAAAGAATTGTTTTTTCTCTGTTACACATTAAATACTTTTGCGTTTTACCATACACAATAGCTGCGTTTCTTGACGCATAGTGATCCGCGGGTCAAATCAAAAATTATATGTGAAGCAACAACAACATTTGAACCAACATTGATTTTAGATCACAAATGGTGATCTAAAAATTAGTTCAGTTATTAAAATGTAATTGAAAATTAATTTTATATTAAGTGGTTGGTAGTAGTGAAATCAACAATAAAATTAAATACCGAACTCATTTTATTTAAGAATATAATGAATACAATACGCTTATGAACAGGCAGATTCAACACGAAACGAAACACTAAATTGAAATTTGGTGTTTGTTTGTTTTACACATTTTGATGTCATTTCATAAGACATGATCTGATCTGGATCAGATCAAACCTCAAGAACAGCGGCTAATAATGCATGTCATCTCCATATATTCACAACCTCAGTGGAGCAAACAAATAAAATTGTTTTTTTGTCTCGTTTTTCCTAAATGTTTTATTATTCGTTTCATTTTAAGTCACCATATGGTAATTTAGTTTCATTAATTTAGTATAGATAGAGCTGACTATATTCGTGGTTATTATATTGTTTGCACTGCAGTTTTGGGAAAAGGCACAGCGAATGCGTTTTATGCTCGATAAAATTTTCTTACTTATCATAAAGGTAATTGAAAATTTAAATAAACATGTATTATAAACATGTATATTGTGGTGTTTACATACTTAGATTATTCGTCAGCTAGTATAAATTCATTTTATCACCACATAGTGGATAACTTAACCTTACCATCGCACCACTGAATTAAATAAAGCTGAAAATTTCGTAATTAATAAACAATGGTTTTGAAGAACGAGTATAACCGTACATACATACGTTAATAATTGTTTATTCAAAATAAATTAGTTTCATAATAATAATTATATAATAATAAGGAAAAATTTTTATTTCAAAAACATAATTTTCTTGTTTTTCTTTGAAATCAAAAAATAATAATGAAAAATGTACTTAGCTATTTATTTTTAATTTTGGTTTTTATATTATATAAAACAAAACAAAAAATTCTGGATATTTTTGTATAATGTACAAGGGTAAAAAATGTTCATCCTACATATATTCCAGAGTTGGATAAATTAGCTGTACGTATATGCAACGAAGACCCCAAGTTATACACTTCATTAAATTAATTTCAGTTAATTAATACATTTTTTTTATTTAATATATTCCCATAAAATTCATAATTTAGCAAAAAAAAGAAAAATGGGAAAATAATTTAGTCACATGTGTAGATGAACTTTTAATTATTCCCTTAACGTAAGTACTAAATAGAAAACCAAAAGTGCATAATTGTTTGAATCATCAGCAGCGCCCCACAAATTTTCTTCTGTTTTAAGTGTATACTGCGCGGCAAATATACTCGCCTCGTCACTCTTGTATACAACTCTGGTGGCGCGGTGTCTATTGTTTTCACAGGAAAATAAAAAGAAAATTCCATATATTATGTATGTACTCTTGTGTTTTATATACATATATTGCAAAATATCAAAAAAATGATTTTTATTTTAATTATTTTTTCATTATTTTCCATATTATTGTTGTTTTATTATATTCATGGCCGTGGTGAGTGAGTGAGTGAGTAGTGGTGGTGGGATGTGAAAGGGGTGTGAGGGTTTAAAAAAAGGAAGAACGCGCGTGTGTTTTTGTTTTTATATTGTATTTTATAATGAGTGTTTATTAGCATTTAATAATAAAAAAAAAAATACGTAACATAGAAATTCCATTATGCCTTTTTTTATGTACAGCAAAAAAAAAATTTGTAATTTAAGTGGTAATCATTTTTCATTTAATGGAAATGGAAGTTTTTTTTTCAAAAAAACAAGTCATATTTCCTTAAAATTTATTACACACTCTATACATTATGTATTGATAATTAATTAAATTAATTGATTTTTTTTAATTAAATTTATTATAACATAATTTAAAGTAATCATAATATTTATGTTTTAATTTTGAATGGAAACTGATTTGAAAAACATTTTCTTCCCATTTACGTATTTTAACAAAAGATTTTTCCTTGCCAACAAATCCTAACAAGCTTTTGTTATTTTTATAATATAGTATATAACGAAAGGGTTGATTTTCACTTGCACAATTTTTCTGATTTTTTCATTTACTATTATACACAATTTTCACGTTTAGATAGGGAAAATATAAAAAAATCTTTGGATTTTATTGATTTATTTCCATTATCACTATATTGTTTTATGCTTTTAATGTAGCGTTGGTCTGATGGGACCCATAAATTTGATTTGTTAAATCCCAGAATTAGCACAAAATAACAGTTGAGCTTTTATAATTTTCTCTTTTAGTTTAAAAACTGTTTGAGGTTAAACTTGGCGTTAAATGAATAATTGTAACGCTAAAATTACAAGGGTTGAAGAAACAAAGAAATAGAAAAGTTTAAAATTGTACAGGTTCAATTTCATGAAATCTATATTTATTCGCATAACTTCTCTAGATCTCAAACGTGCGTTTCGGCAAATTCCTCTTTCCGTTTCTACAAGTTACAGCATTCACAGGGTCTGGTATGGCCTTCTCTACTAAATATAAGTTATTGTGATGTCATTCAGTTTAAATAAAGCGCCCCAAACATGTTGCTATTTAATGGATAGAGCTAAACCTTATAAAACATTTTTCGGCTACAATACAGAAACATTTTAATAATAACATTAGTCTATTTACACCACGGGTGGCGCATTGTAAACTGACTTATTTTTACTTTAAAATTCTAACTTAATTGCAATTTAAACCAAATACTTAATACAAATAAAGCAAAACTCATAATTTTTACTACTCGAATTTCAAATGCTAATTATCAATATTTTGAACTCAGCAAATTCTTTTGGTTAAAAAATAAAGTTAAATTCGTGTTGTTAGCGTTATTGGGGGCGTATGAGTTATTTGTAAATTTCTTGTTGGCACATCAACATTTTCATTCATTTGCGACAAGACAAATTTTTGGATTGGCTTCAGCTTTTTTTTTTTTTTTTTGAATTGTTTCAGATATTTTCTTTTTGTCATTTTGGTGAAAATTTTAGGGACTGAAAATTTTAGAGTATTCCTTTTTGAGTTTTAAAAGTAACGACTCTGGTTAATTGACCATGTCCTGGATGAGCTTCTATCACTCTTCTCATCATTCTCTTATTGGTGGGAAGTTTTCATCGCTAATAAGAGCTAATTGGTTTTCTTTTATATTGGCTGGACGTTTTGTCCACTTCACGCGGTTCTGCGTATTATATAAGTATTGGGGTCATATTGACCCCATTCATTTTTAAACCCTAAAATTTTTTCTTGTCGTACAAACAGCCCGAACAATTTATAAAGCCTCAACAAAAGTCTTTGGCATTTCAAAGATGTATACTAAACACGTTGGTAAACGTTATCGTCGCTTAAACCAACAGAAAAGCACGGCATTTCTATAATATAACCAGCAAAACAGCACAAAGACATCGCGTGTGGTATGACATGAATTTGGTAGAGATTTACGCTCTAATCGAGATTTTAATATGTGCTGGGCCCATAAAAATTCAGACTTTATGCCGTTACGGAGAGCCCATCAACTATTGAGATTTCTACGGTTTTACAACTACCAAACTAGAAAATTGAGGTGTGGCCAACACACGACTTTCTTTTACGAACAGAGAATTTTGAGAAATTTTTTTTTTATTTTTTTGTTTTTTTTATTTGTTTTTCATTTTTGGGAACATTTTGTATTAAGTAGTTTTTTGTAAACCTTATACTTTTTAAGATATTTGCAAAACAAATTTTCTGGACCAAGGGAGTGGCCACTTCCGGTTAGCCGATTTGGAGTAAAATTCACTGGGACCTCCCAATTTATCAAAAAAGCTTAAATCTGAAGTTTCAGTTCGATTGATTAAACCTTCTGGGCTGTAGAGAGGACACAGACAGACTGACAGACTAACAGACTAACAGACTGACCGACTGACAGACAGACATAAAGACACCATTTCGAAACCTACTTTTTCGGACTCAGGGACCTAACAACAAATAAATTTCTAAAAATCTCAAGGTTCAAAATTTTCATGATTACTATACTTTATTTTACTAGAGTAAAAGAAAGTAAAAAACACTAATCCATACGAATCGTTCGTTTAGTAAAAGTTCTGCAAAATTATTTTTTGGAAATCGCACTCAACTCCCAAGGGCCAATATCGGCCATTGCCAACAATGATGACAAAGGTTTGGCTAGCACATGGAATAGGTTGCTCAATTACCTAGTTAGAAAACCCTAATCCATACGGATCGTTCGTTTAATAAAAGTTCTACGAATTTATTTTTTGGAAATCGCACTCAACAATGGTGACAAAGGTTTTGCTAGCACATGGAATAGGTCCCTTAATTACCTAGTTAAAAAACCCTAATCCATACGAACCGTTCGTTTAGTAAAAGTTCTGCAAAATTATTTTTTGGAAATCGCACTCAACTCCCAAGGGCCAATATCGGCCATTGCCAACAATGATGAGAAAGGTTTGGCTAGCACATGGAATAGGTTGCTCAATTACCTAGTTAGAAAACCCTAATCCATACGGATCGTTCGTTTAATAAAAGTTCTACGAAATTATTTTTTTGGAAATCGCACTCAACAATGATGATAAAGATTTCGCTAGCACATGGAATAGGTCCCTTAATTTCCTAGTTAAAATTGAGGTGTGGCCAACACACGACTTTCTTTTACGAACAGAGAATTTTTAGAAATTTTATTTTTTTCTCAATTTTTTTTTTTAATTTTTTAATTTTTAATTTTTATTTGTTTTTAAATTTTGGAAACAATTTGTATTAAGTAGTTTTTTGTAAACCTTATACTTTTTAAGATATTTGCAAAACAAATTTTCTGGACCAAGGGAGTGGCCACTTCCGGTTAGCCGATTTGGAGTAAAAATCACTGGGATCTTCCAATTTATCAAAAAAGCTTAAATCTGAAGTTTTAGTTCGATTGATTAAACCATATGGGCTGTAGAGAGGGCACAGACAGACTGACAGACTGACAGACAGACAGACAGACACCATTTCGAAACCCACTTTTTCGGACTCAGGGGACCTCAAAACAAATAAATCTCTAAAAATCTCAAGGTCCAAAATTTTCATGATTACTATAATTTATTTTACTAGAGTAAAAGAAAGTAACAAGAGCGAATCAAAATTGATAAACTAGCAGAATTCCGTGATGTATGGAACATGTTTTAATCGAATATTCTAGCACTTTAGAAGCCATCAGCTAACTTAACAATCGACGAGCACCTGTGTTAATACGTGGTAAATATTCTTTCAGGCGGCATGTTCCATCCAAAGCCAGGAAATACGGCATTAAAATATTCTGGATAAGCGATGCCAAAAATTCATACTTTTTGAATGCCGAAGCATATGTGGGGAAACAATGAAATGAGCCTCGTTCGGTTGGTTGTAAAGCAAATTTAGTTCATTTAGTTTCTGCGTACTCCGGTAGTATGATATTTTGGCCCTTTTCCGAATACTCGACTACCCAAGTAATTTGATCGATTTGAAAAGTTGAATGTCGCGGATTTAATTCATATTAAATTAACGTGGAATAAATTTAAATTTATCGACAAAATTAATTCATCTTCAAATGAATTTAACTCAGCCGATAAATATGAATTTATTCCGTCGCAAAAATTAGAAAGTTGAAATACAAATATTGTCATCGAAAGTGAAAGGAATATAACGTCTTCAAATGAACTTGATCTGAAATGTCACATATAAATAATACTTGAATTGAAATGTCCAATGTGTCCCGCATGAACTTTAACTGAAATGTCACACATACAGAAAATGTACTAAAAAGCTTATTGGGTTACAAAAGATTGAAATAACTTATTTTTGTGAAACTAGTATAAATAAATTAATAACATTTTATTTTCATTGCAAATTTAATTCATAAATAAAAATTAATTAATTAAAGATGAATTGATTCTCCGCAAAAAAGAAATTAAGTAATTCATAAGAAAAGAGAATTAATTTTGCGTCGAAAATGGCGCGAAATATTTTATTATTGGAGGCGGAATTAATTTCCGCAGAATTAATTAACGTAGCCATATGATTCCAGTGAAACATCGGAAAAAGTAAGAAAAGTAATTATTTATAAATAAAATTTTGAAAAAAACATAGAAATTAATTAAATGTCGATAACGTTTCTTTCTGAGGAAATTGTTTTGGACTTTTGGTTACTTTTCAGATTATTTCAAGTTCCATTATTTAATTAATGGAAAATATTTTAATTGCATTATCTAACTATTTATACTGCCAAATGGTTTGAATGTATTTATTTTAAAATAAAATTTAATTGGATTCAACTAAATTTAACCATGCATAAGATAATTTAATTAATCATTATTTGTAAAAGCAAGGGAATGGGAATCAAAATGTATAGTTTAATAAACCAAAGATCGATGGCAAGGGCTAGATTCTTTGAAACGACCACCACCCATTTAGTGACCAAATCTACAATATTTTAATAAGGAGTCACAAAAAAATGGGCAAATGGGCAATAGGACGAGCACGATAAATCATTTAAAAACGCAAGAAATTTCCTTAAGGAAAAAGACATTGAATGGTTATGGCAGTGATATTGAACAAAATTGCAATGGCACCATATAAAATAACGAAAGTCAGTTTGATTTTAAATTTCGTTAGTCGGGGTACAATATGCTCTGAATTTTTTTTTAGATGATTTTAAACATATTTACGCATTTTTTGTTTATGTCTTACTACATAAACGACGTCTTGGTAACCTAAGCACAGAGTGAGGTTTAAACAAACGTGTTAAATATTCAAGTTCGTTCGGATCGTCTGACAATGCACATAAGCACAATAAAGTTGTTAATTCCTCGCTTCCTTACTATCGCTGTATACATTTGCAACATTTCCTCTTCGAGCTATAAAGCATTTGAGGGTAGCGGGAAACCCTTGTGTTGTTAAATCACTAACTAGCTCCATATACATGTCCTTTGTTGTTAAAGATATAAAAATAGTGATGTATCTATCCTTTCCCACAGAATTCCTTTCTGTTAATTTATTGATATCATCTGCGAATAAAATGGCTTGTGATATTTTCACAATTTTGATTTTAGCCTTTTCCACAGTTGTTGAACTGAAAGAGGATTCTTCCGTTTCTCATCTTCAAAAGCAAACAATATGCCAAGACTCAAATCGTTTTTGTGAGAGAAGATAGTGTCTCTATAATAATTGGCGCTGTTGTTGCTGTGTTTATGCTCCAGAAGTTGTTTGGCTGATTAATTTCTAAACCAGTCACTGCTATCATGTCATCCGACCATGTTTCAATACTACTTGTAAGCCAATTTGGACCTGATCACCATAATCTATAATTAACCAGCTTGCCAGGGTCAATACTGTGAATTGTCCATGACCTCTGAAACTGGCCCCACTAATTTCGCTAATAATAATGCTCTACAGAGTTCTAATTTTGGAAGACTAAGTTCCCGACTTATTCAAACCACCTTGGGTTTTCCCGAAATAAGGGTAACTGGTGTTTTTCCTTCTTTGTGTCTGTCTATCCATCGTAGAATTATTATTTTTTGTAACTCGTTGGATGATGTTTTGTAATTAATGTATTGTTTCATGATGTCCCCCGGTAGCGCTTCGTCCCATAACAGACCCTTTAGTCATATCGTTTTCTTATAAAAATTCGGGGGAAACCATCCTAGAAGATTAGAAGATCGAATATTAATGTTGGCTGCCTCTTATGTAGGAGATCGTTTTATTCAAAATGGCTTAATGGGTTTCATGTTGACCTGGCACTCGAATCTGCGAATGTCCTTTACAACGGAGTTGTCGTCCGATACCCATTACCACAGTTCACTGCGTTTTCTATCGTTTGTATACCGGAGAGAACATAATCGACAGTACTCTCCTTGGCGAGTCTTTAGAGTGCCCTCGTAGCTAAGTGCAGTGCGGAAAGCGTACTATAAGTTACCGTTCGTAACCGTTCACCAGGATCTCCCTGGCGTGAAGATCCTTTACTGCTGTTGCTGACCTGGAATTCTGAATTGTTCTTCCTAGTATTGCAAGAGAATGGCTAAATATACAAATATGAAAATTTTTGTTTCTGACGAAAAATGAAAAGGAACAAAAATTAAAATAAGGAAAAGATAAATCTATCCGTGTCTTCCTGTATGCTTTTCAAAATCCGAAAAAGAGTTTTTAATCATGGCACCCGTTTTGATCAATGGAAACTTTAATTAACCTTTTCGGATATTCGAACTTTCGTAAACGCCGATTATTGAGTATGATATTAAAATGAACCCCAAATGATCGTTAATTAGTTGCCCTAAAGAAAGCAACATTAAAAGATAATACTAAATTATGCGAAACAAATCCCAACACTGAATAATCCATTAGTAATTTAATTATATACGTCGATTGATTCGGCTATAATATATAATTACGTAAACACAAGATTTACATAACCATCAATCTGCATAAAATTAATGTGATTTTCCTCCCATAACAGACAACTAAAGCAATACATACAATTCTAAAAAACTTTATTATTATGGATTTTTGAAAAAAATTATTTTTATAGACGCAAACTAATTAGCATTTATATCCCAATTTTTTTTTTAGTAGCCCAGAAAATCCCAATTAATTGCAGAAACCTTAAAATTAACAATAATAAAACAAAACAAACCAAAAAAAAAAAAAATAAAGGATCACACAAACAATAAAATATGATGATGTTTGCGGAAAACGTAATAACATTCAATTTTATTACAACAACAACAAGGCAAAACACATTCAAGTTTAACGGCCGTTGGTTTATTATTTTTATTTGTAGCTTCATAACAATAAATATTTAAGGATGTTTTTTTTTTTGCTGAACAGGACAATCCAATATTGGGTAATATTTAAAGAGCCAATAATAATCTATTTGAATTAGTCAAAGTGTTTTTATTTCAGCCAAAGCAGGTACTTGTCATTTGATCGAAAAAATATAATTGAGTGATGTAATAAAAGTGGGTTAACTAAATAGTATAATTGTGTTAAATGACAAGATCACGTCAGACCAATAAATTTAATGATTTAAACTAATTAGCAAATAAAAAAATATTCTGATGCCTTAGGTAAGGCGAAAACAATTATCACTTGCAAATTTTATCATATGTTAAATCGAATATAAAAAAAATTAATGACAAATTTCTCGATAAAATGCCTTTCGGTAAATTAATCCGCATTTGAAAATGTTTACTCTGAAATTTTTGTCTTGTTATTTTCCCAATTTCCTTTTGTTTCGTCTTTTGTAGAATTAGGAATTAGGATCCGATTTTAGTATGAAAAAAAAAAATTAATTTGTGTTTTGTAATAAAATTAATATCGAATTTCAATAAAATATTAAATTTCTTAATTTTATTTATTTAATAATAAGAAAAAATGTAGTATCTGCAAATAAGATTTGTTTTTGGAGTGAAACTCGATAAAATGACAGAGTATGTACATATATGTAAGTATATAGTCTGTCAGAACCCCTTGAAAATTAAAATAAATAAATTTATTTTGATGTTCCTTTGTTGTTGTGTGTTGTCAAAATTTATTATTAAAAAATACTTTGAAATGTTCCTTTAATGCTGCTGTGTTGTATTCGTGAGAATAAATAGTAAAATTGAGTGCGTGCATTTTTAATTTAATTTAATTAATTTTTGTGTTTTTTTTTGCTCAATTCGTTTCGTAACTAAAGTAGAGTAATATAAGACAACACGTATATAATTTAAAACTGATTTCCTGGAAATTTGTTTTCGTCTGATAATATGATTTTTTGTTGTTGTTGTTATGTATTGTAGGTATGCTGCTACACAACATATAATATATTTGGATTAGCATATCTCCGTTCGTTCGTTCGTTTCATACGAAAAATATATAATTTTCCAAATTATATTCGTTCGTCATGTTTATTAAAAAAAACAACAAAAAAAGTACTAATAATCATAAAACAAAAATAATATATTCATAGTCGCTAATTAACTCGCGGCTGTCCTTCATAAACATAAACTAAACTAAACAAAACGAAAAAAAAAAAAAAGTTCAAGGATTTCATAAATTTGCTAGTGAATCCAATCATATTATGAGAAATTAAAATATCGTAAATCAATCAAAAAAAAGTAAAATTTAAAATCTGAAAAGATTGCAAAAAATGTAATAATTTAATTTTTATTATTTTGCATACATAATTTAATTTAAGTATGAAATAATTAAAAGCAATAAAAGAAGGAAATTAATAAAACAAAAAAAAAAATTTAAGTTGCTTTTTATTTTTCGAAAATAAAAAAAATTAATATTTATTTAAATGAATTACAGGTAATTAAGATTTATCAATGGAATATCACGGCTATGAATTTTACGAGACTTTAAATCATCACTTTGATGTTCCATTTTCACTTACATACATTATGTCAAAAAAGTACCGGCAATTGGTAATTTAAAATGCCCGCGCTGAAGGGATTTAAATTTTTCATTATGATGCCAACAACTTTGAGCGCGATCTGTCAACCAGTTTGTTTTCAGCAGTTGGTTAAGTCAGTCGATCTCATTAGTGCACGGCGATTTTTACGATAAACGAAATTAATGAACAAAGAGTTTGTCTTGAAACGAAATTTCTTGTTCTGCCTCAGATGACTTCCTGTTTCCCAGACTCAAATTTCTACTCTGTGGAACCCGTTTTGACTCCATTGAAGCCATAAAGCAAAATTCGGCGCGCGAACTGAAGGTTCTGCATTTCTGACATATGTATATATCCTCAAATGGGGAATACTTTGAGGGCGACAAAATAAATTTTTATGATGGAACTTAAAATTTGTGTTTTATTTAACAATTCCAGGTATTTTTTTGACAGAATGTATATCACAAATATTTTGGCGTTTTCAATTTATATAAAGGAAAAATGGTTTCTATGATTTACGCGACAGACCTTGTAGCGTCGGTAACGTTTGGTCGATAACTTTTACTCTGTTTCGGGAAAACTTGCCACCTTTGAAAACTAAGAACACCATACTTTTTCTTCAAATTTTTTTTTTAAATATGCTAAATGTTGTATGGTAAAATCATACAGTTTGTTCTTTTTGTTCTTCTTTAGTCCTTTACTAGTTTAAAGTTTGAGAAAACTTAGAAAACGTACCCACATTGTAATCGAACGAATACTGAGAATACCGTGAAGCAACTTTTGTCTCATTGGTGGAATCAAATTTCTCTTTAGAAACAGCGGCTTCTCCAATAAGGGAAACGATGAACTGTCTACCAGTGGTTTAACCACTATCAGTAATCTTTGTAGAAAGAAAGAACCAATAACTTCTTCTCGGTTGCTTGAAGGTGGTGAATGTCCGAGTAATTACAAGTGATCTGAATTCACTAAATTCACTAAACATGCTGAAAAAAAAACTTTCGGCGTCAAAAGATAACGATTTTAGCGTTGGAGTTCTGACCTAAACTTTCGGGAACAACTGGAGTATTTGTACAAATGAAACCATTACTTATGGAATTGCTTAGGGAATTGGGCCAACTTCAGCAAAAAAAAAACATCGCAGTTTATTAGGGCCTACATTTCATAGAAAAAAGTTCATACGTTCTACGAAGAGTTCAGCGTTTTTTGATCCAGTTTTAGTTTTTTTCATTCAATAGAACATGACATAAAATCTAGATTAGTTGCCCTATTTCCTTTGTTGCATTGGAGTTTAGCTTGGGTTGAATTATATCACGTGCAACGAAGTTTTTCATGATTATTCTAGGATTCTAAGTTTATGCGAGATTTTCGGCGAGATTCGAATTTTTTGAGAATATCAAAATTATTCTAAAATTCTAAAATAATTTGAGGATTATTCGAGCCCTAAGCGAGTTTTTTCAATATTAGTCTATTCCCTAAAAATTGCAAAGGACTGATATATCGAAATTTTGTGGAATTTTTAAGCTTATTGCAGAATTGTTTGGTGTTTTTTATTTGTTCGATACTATCCCCGTTTAGCTTGGAGTTGAATAGAGCATATCACTGAGTTACATGATCTTCCAGAGTTGAGGTTATCGAAATTCGAGATTTAGAGAATTTTGGATTAATGTTGATATTTGATTCGAAATTTGATTTTGTGATTCTTAAATATTATTTTATAAAACGATTCTAAGTTCATGTTTACTCTGTGGGGAAATTTGCAAGAGTTTGAGCTTTCCGTCACGACGAAACATTCTATATCCTAGATTTCAGTTGTTGTTAGATAAAAAATTTAAAACAAATTTAAAAAATTTTGTTTTTTGATTACTTGATTATTTTAAACGTCAATGATTGTTTAAATATTGATTTCTATTTTATTTTAAACCAAAGTCATAAAACAAAACAGATACCCCTCCCTGATCGACAATCGATAAAACTCTGTTTGCGTTTTCGTTTTTTCATTTGATATTAACAATATGAAAAACGAAAAAGTAACACAGAGTCGTGTCGATCGACTCGACATTAATAATAGGGGTAAGAGCTTACAGGGTGGCCCGTTTTAATCCATCCACGGAAATAACTCTTCAGGAAAGCCTAATCCGAAAAACCGTTTCGTGCAAAAGTTGTTTGGTTCGATGGGACATCGATTAATGATCTTGACCTTGAGGTATAGAATCAAGGCAGTTTAGAGGTAAAGTCAATTTTTTTAAAATAGAAACCCTTATTGTTGACTCCGGAAATAGAAAAAGCGCAAAATTTTACATCCGAATAAGTAATTTCCATAATCTCCCAAGATCATCTTTAGGTAAAAAATCGCTACTTCCAGTAGATGAGCGGTATTTTTTCACCGACAGTGTAAATTTGAAGTAATGCTTGCCCTGTGACCTTCACCTCAAAAATTCAAGGGTCAAGTTCATTTAGAGGTCGTGCATTTTTTTTAAACAGAATCCCTTATTTTTGACCCCGAAAATGGAGAGAAAGACAAATTCTACGTTCTACAATTTTTGTTTTCATATGGTCAATTTTGACCTCTCAAGGTCAAAAACTACTTATTTTGTTATAAAAGCATTCAAATAAAAGATAGTTTGACCAGTATTTTTTTAAATGATACTGTAAACTTTACGCTTACGCGTAAACTTAAAGTTTTTTTTTTTTTATCGTTCGAGCAAAATTTCACATCTGTTTTTGAGAAAAATCTAATGGGGTTTTCTGGTAATTAAATTTGTGTTTTTCAGGATTTTTTTGAGGAATTTCATTGTTGAGAGTTCGAGGTGATCCGCTGTATTCAGTTTCTTCTTTTTCAAAATTTTGAAAATTTCCAAATTTCCGATTGATCTTATAGACTTCTAAATTACAGTAAACTCAATTTTATGAATTTTTTCTAAATTAGATATTTCTTAAATTTCTAGTCTTTAGACGGGGGCAGAATATACTAAGGAAGGCAGTATATGCCGAGTGCAAACACGACAGAAGTGAAATTTTTTAATTAATGGCTCCTCGTAATTGGAAAAGGATTTTTACTACTAAATCAAGCACGAGAAACAGCCTATATTTACACTAAATGCCTGTTGCATTTTTTTTCGTCAATTTTCGTTGGTTCTGTGGCATAAACCAAATTCTTTATACAAGCAATGATCTGATTTTCAATAAACCTAAAAATGAAATTTGTACTCACTTTTGCGGTTCATTGGGATCCCTTTTTTTCTTTTTCTTTGTTACTTTCGGTTTTTTACTAGGCGTAGCCGCTGATTTACCACTAGCACTAGAAGGTGACACAGGATCCGGTATTGGTTCAGGTGATGGACGTTTCAGTGTATTCGTCTGCAAATTTATATAACAAATCAACGTTTTTTTAAATTTTTTTTTTAAACTTTAAATTATGACATTACAGTAAAACTGATTTTATTTACCGGAATTCCATTATCATCGCTATCTTCACTTGTATTTTCGGTACTACCATGTGGACCCTGAGGTGAACGTCCAACATACGTATTCATACCACCACCACTACCACCATTACCACCCATTTGTGGTGACATTTGTGGTGGCATTTGTGGTGACTGTTGCGGAGGTTGCATCAGTAGCATCTGTTGGCTTTGTTGATGGGAATTTTGTTGGGTGGTGGGACTTGAAACCGGGTATTGAACTCCTTGACTTGACGGCGAATGCATTGGATAACCTTGACTAAAATAAAATATAAAAAAATGTTAATTCACGATCACAAACAGGTTAAAAAAACAAAAAAAAAATTAATAAACAAAGCGCGGCGAACATACACATACCTATGATGTAAATGAGGTGGTGGTTGTTGCTGATCTGGGTGCCATTGACTATACTGTTGAGGTGGTTCATTATAATTGACCATGTGTGGCGAACTATTTGGATGATGTATTTGTTGATAGTGATGCTGTTGCATCTGTTGTTGTTCCATTTGATGATGATGTGCATTATGCATTTGTTGTTGATGGGCGGCGGCAGCCGCTGCTGCTGCCACTGCTTGTTGATGGTGTCCTAAATGTTGTTGTTGGCTCATTGTTGGTATATCAAAGTCTTCGTCCCCAAAAGATGGTGTATGAAATGTCTGAAAATAACAACAAAAAAGTTTATCATTCAATTAATCATAAATCAACTATAAAAATCATGAATTTTAATTATAATTATTATTTATATAATTAAACATGAAGGTAAAGCAGATTTATTTTAAGTGTACTCGTAAGCCTTGAACTTTTTTTTTTTTTATATTTTAACGGTCGCACTTTAATTATAAAACATAGAGAGAATAAAACAAGAGGAAGAAGTTGAAGACATAACAAAAAAATACGAGAAATATGCAATAATTCAAGTAAGTCATATAATTAGGTTGGGAACGACGTGCAACAGCAAAAAGTATAAAATTAGAAAATTGGCTGTGAATTTATCTAGATAATTAAAAAAAAAATAAAAAATCGTCAAAATAGTTTTCAATTCAATTTTATAAGACATTCGGAAATAATTTATGCAACTAAAATAATTAAAATAAATTAATTTTGTTTTAACTTTACTAATTTTTCTCACACAAACATTTTATAAAAAATACTTTAGTATTTATTGGAAAACTTCTTATGGTTATTTCTTTTATAAAACATAAGATTATCGTTTTGCTCTGCTATGCCGATGTGTGTATGTGCTGCTATTCTGGTTGTTTATTGAAGTTGTTATAATTTCTTTTTTCCAATCAATTAAGAACAACAATAAAACAAAATTAATTAATTTTTTATTTTATTTTCAAAATGTTTTTACTGATTTCACACAATTATCACAGAGTAACATCTGGATAGGTTATTTTGGTTATTATTTTTCTTGTTTTTCCACTCTCGATTTGTTTTTCGTCTTTTTTTATTTTTTTTTTTGGGAATATGATGAACGAAATACGAAATATTATTAAAGTTAAGCATCGTATGTATAATACAACAAGAGACATTATGTTGGAAGATTTGCAACACGTGTTTATCTTTAATTGTGTTTTTAATGCCTAAAAATATGTTATTGACAGTTTTTCCTCGTTATTTTGATATATTTGAAGGAATTAAATATGATTTTTACATTCTACTTCTGCATGTTTGTGACATGCATGAAAATCATAATGGCAACACCAATGGTTTACATCCTCAATATGTCATTTTTAGTAAAAGTTAGCATAAAATGGTTTGAGTATTAGCTAAAAATTTAAAGTTAACACGAAAATATACCACAGCAAGACCTTTACTAAAGCAATTTTCAGAATTTTTGTTTGATCTTTTCAAAGTGAGGAGCAAATGCACTAGGATAGGCCCACTATGAAATTTATCAGAAATTGAACGGTTAATTTGTTAGCCCCAGTTGTAGTTTCGCCGTACAGGGCCGGCTGTTTTTGCTGTCACCCTTTTGATAAGGTATGCTAAGAACAAAAATTATTTGAATTTTAAGCAAAACCGAATTTTATTTTATTGATTTGGTTGATGTTTGCTTTTTCTAAAATGAATTTTAAGGAAAAAATCAAATATTTCAGTTTAAATCGATAAAACAAAAAAAAAAATGGAACTTGTGTTCTGTATCAATATGTATTTCACAGAAATGAAAAAAACTTTTGTCAAATCAAAACCAAAATCACAATAACGAAATTCTAAAATTCTAAAATTCTTCGATTCTAAAATTGTAATAAGCTTCATAATTTTTTTTTTTTATATTTTAACTTTTATACTTCTACAATTCTATAATTATAAACTTTAAAAATTATAAAACTCTACAATTCCAAAATTGCGCAACTCAATAATTTTAAAACTCTGAAATTGTTTAATTCAAAAACTGAATTAAATTATACAAATAATAAAAATTTTGAAATAGCTATCTAAAATCCTGTTCTACAAATTCTAAAGTTGTAAAATTCAAAAATTCTAAACTTTTCAAATTCAACAATTCTACAAATGTAAACTTTTTAAGTTATAAAATTCTAGAAAATTCCAAAAACTTCAAAAAAGTAAAAAAAAGAAAAAGAAATCCCTTTTCAAGCCCTTTTCTTACAACTAAATTTCAAAACCCAAAGCGTTTCACAACAGCTGAGAGTAAAATTGAAATTCACATACATCTCGTCGGTGGCTCGTCACGCCAAGAGCATTTTTCCAAAACCACGTTTTTTCGCAATTCTGATACCAAAGATTTGTTTGTATATGGTGAGGAAACGCTCTTAGCAGCCTTAAATCCGTATAGGAAAAGAAGAAATCTTAATTCTGTCACTAAATCCTATTACTAACCGAAAAGTGCCCTACGACGTTTGAACATAACCTAACTTTTTTCAGCATTTTCCGATTTTTTTAACAACGTTCTTAGGAAATTATAAGTTCAGTCGAATATTGTTGTTGAAAAAAGTTGGTGATTAATTCAGCTAAATGTCAGAAAAATTGTAAAATAAAAATTCTTGGGGTTTTACGAGTTTTAGCACAACTGCTTCCATCTTCATTTCAATTTTTCTTTCACCTTCTTTTCCCTTTTCGTAGTATTAAACATGTTTGCTTATCGCCATAATTCAACTTTAGTTTTATATTTTAATTGTTTTTATTGATTTTGCACTGCAGTCAAAGAAAAACCAAGTAGTAGATTTACACATTTATTACCACATACTATTCGTCTCTTTTCATATCTAATAATTTTGCAATTAGTGGGAATCATTATCCTCAATCAAGTATGTACCAATTTCACCTGACAGAATTCCAGTAATGACTAAGGTGCGACTGCTTGATGGTACGTGCTTTTGTAATCCAATTGGCAATAGCTAATCAATGATCGACAACCGCAATAATAAACCTGAGCGAATTTGAGTTATACGGTGATTATGAGGTAAGCGTGCACGCGCAGAAATAAAATTAAAAAAAATAAAATAATCAAAAGTGCAGTGTTAGTTATTTTTACTTACTTATTTTTACGGGTGTGACCCTAAAAATCCTTGTTTTAATACAATGTGTAAAACGTGACGATGTGTCTATTTTCTCCGAAAAAAATTTCAGCTAATCATCAATCGCAGTTAATATCAAACTTAAATGAATATAAACTTAACGCTAATGTGAACAGCCCAAAAATAAAGACCTATGGCCACAAAACCAATGCAGCCTCAACAAATTTGATTGAAATACAAAAATTCCAATCAAAAAGTGCTAGCTCACCAAACATTGCAATGAATGAAAACGAAAGTAATATGAGTGACACAATAAAATTGTGCTAAACACGAAGTGAAAATGTATCTCTAGCAGATCCATACATTAGTGCAAACGGGAAATGGACGGTATGTTACGGTGGCGTAAGAGCGTAAAGCTAAATCCTTCCGGAATAACATCTGGTAACTGATTCGAAGTTCTACAAGTGAAAGGTGATAAAAAATGAGGAGGAAGAGATTAAAAAAGAGACCTTCCACCAAAAACTTCGACGGATACAGAACGAGTTCACTGGTGTAGCCAGAGGAAATAAGCGAAGAGCTAACAGAAACGAAATTCAAGGTAAAAAACGTAACTAAAATTATAAATCGCGACAGAAAACCTGAGCTGGAACGCGAAGCAAAAAAATCAAAGGGTAAATACGCGATCTATGATATCAGGTATTTATTGTATAGAAAAGTCGTATTGGCGGAGTCACACGAACGTAAATCGGTTTAACAATGTACCAACTGAGAGGAATATGGGCATTCGTGAAACTAGTTGGATAACAACAAACTGGAGGCTAAAAAATGCAGTAATTTTGGTGAAAATCATACCGCAAACTGCAGCTCAGTTTACTTAAAATTGAACAAACAGTCTCAGAATATTCGGCAGCTTTTAATGATAAAACGCTCAATACGCAGGTAATGGCAACTGAACAAATCAATCAAAAACCTGAAAATGCCATTATTAAAAGAACATAATAGGAAAGATTCAAGAATAAATCCTTAGACAGTTAAAAAAATAGAAAAAAAATTGTATAGTGAAATTTATGTTCCCGATGAAAGCCTTAATCTGACAGCCTGTCTTAATGAAATGTTAAAGGAGCCAACTAAAAACTACCACTCAAAGACAAATTAAATTTGGAGGTTATGAAAAACTAAGAGAGAATTGGTGTATTATAATACCAAGGGTGGTAATACCAAAGGCACACTTTCCTATTCTTGAATGGGCCAAAACTCTAAAAATTACCATGGAACAAGCTAAAAAAAGATTAGTCTATGTACTGAATTTGATGAAACCAATTAATCAGAAGCCTGTAATATTTTGGAATTAATCATATAACATGGTAAAATTAATCCAATTTCATTGTTATAATAATCGGTTTTTAAAAACAATATTTGATATTAATGAACTAAACTAAACTCTTTTTTACACGGTCTTTTTTACACGGTTTTTTACGGATTATTTGATAAAACCTCATTTCGGATGATACTTGTAGGTAAAACCGCATTTCAAATAATCCAAAAAAAAAAAAATTAAATGGAATACCGTGTAAAAAAGGAGTTAACTGTTTAATGTTTAAGCTCTATGATTCTGGTTTTAAATAATTTATCGGTCACCTATACAGTGAATAAAAATGTCCGCACTCAGCGTGACACGACGTTGGGCGCCAACATTTTTCATTCGTCTATCCGATTTCAAAAGACTCTCGTACCATTTTCCCGACAGCCATTAATTTTCCTAATATTTCAACTAGTATTTGAAAACGTATTTCTTGTAAACAAACAAAACCAATGCAAATCTGAATTAAAATTCACCAAAATCTGAAAAAATTGAATTTCTTGCTATTTGTATACAATAGAATGCTGTGCGGAAATAATATTCCATTCCGCGTATACTAAACATAAATATTTTGTTTTTCTGTTTTATGCAAACACAAACATAAAAATCGCATATAAAAATAAATCAATTGTTATTAAAATTTATGATAAAATAACTCAATAATAATTTTTTTTTTTTTTTTAGAATTGCAAAATAGAATTTATTTATTTAGAATTGTTGTTCGACAATTGGCAAAAAAAAAACAATTCTCAATTATTTCTCGTCCTGCAAGCAAAGTAGACCACTAAAACGCAGTTTGAGTTGATAATTGTCACTTAGAGGTTACACCTCCTTAAATTGCGACGACGAATTTGAACACAAAAGGGTTAACAAGCACCAAAAAAAATTATTTTCTCAAAGTGTAAGTACACAATATAAATTAAATAAATTTGAAGGCTCCCTAGTTAGTGTCCCAAAGTTAAATGTAGCAATAAATTGTAAAAAAAAAAAAAAAATTTATTTAGTTTATTGTTTTGGAAAAAAATATTTTTTTTATTTATTATCAAATTGTTATTGGTTTTTTTTTGTATTCAAGCTTTGTTTTCAGTATTTTCATAAACAAGAAATAAATAAAACTCAAAAAACAATAATTTATTCTGTTATATACAATTTTTTGTTTTGTATTTAGTTTTGTTTCTAAATCGATACAATTTCTTTTTTTTTTTTACCCAAAACTAAAAAAATAAAATTGCTATATGACTATAAAACTAACAAGATAAAAGGAATTGAAACTATGTACCGTATACAGCATAAAAAAAAATATTATTATTATTTTATTTATTTATTTATTATTTTCGAGGAGAATAGAGCGATAAATTAAAAATTCGATTTTCTACATATAAAACGTATTCGTTATAAAAAAAAACACGAGGATGAGGAAGTTTCGTTTGCTGGAATGTGGCGGCGGCTAATCTTTGTATAGACACAAATTTCCTACCCAACAAAACTCATTCGTCCACTTCTTTTTTATATATAAATAATATTCGAATGTGTAATTAGATTCAAATAAACTTAAAATTTTTTATTATTTAATTTAATTAAAAATTGATTGCTTTAAATTTTTTTTTGTTTTTTTACAGTATTCCAATGTCATTAAAATTAATGAGTGTTTACCAAAAAAAAAAAAAAAAAACAAGAAACCCTTATCTTTATGTAATTAGAAAGTATTGTTATGCAAATTTTGTTTTTTTGTATTTAGTCTCGATATTACGATATTACATAACAAGTATAACAACAAAATAAAATTAAGATATAATTTGTAATTATTTTATAGTTTAGCAATTAATTTTTCTTGCTTGTTGAGGTATAGACAAATAAATTTATTGTAGGTGCCAGATTATTTACGATCTACACGTTTTAATGGTGTTTTTTTTCTAAATATATTTCTGCAACAACGAAGTTGCAATAAAATAGAAAATTATAAATTTTTGGATAATTTCGTTTTAAACCAATTCAAACTTCTTTCAAACCGCATCAAACTAATAATCAATTTATGTATTCATCTTCTTCAAGTACGACATAGTAGAATACCCAAGTATAAATTGTAACGATTTTATAAATTATAATTTAATGTAATTTATGTTTTTTGACTAGCCATTTCAAACGGAACCAGACTAATGCCTCAATTCCACTGTGAATCAAAGTTTGTCAGTAAAAATAACTTGAGATAAAAATATAAAATCGGTGGTTGTGTGAACGAGACACACAACGGAGTCAGTCAAGTTGTACCGATGAAAAATATTTCTGGCACATGCTGATAATTTTAATTATTTGGTATTTTTATGGGAGATTTTTTTTAATTTTGTATTTTATGACGGAAATAATTTGAATAAAATAATTCTGATATGAGTGTTAATAATAATTAAATTTTTAGATTATTTTGAAACGTGAAAATAATCGAATTAACACTAATACTTCATTTTTCTAATAATTTTTGGTTATTCTAGGTTAGGTTTTTGTTTGCTGTCAAAACACTAAGGCAATTTTAAAGTTTGCGATATTTATGATAAAGTCTAATGTGTGATCGAAAATATTCGAAATAATAATTCTGATATGAGCATTAATAATAATTAATTATTTAGATTATTTTGAATCGTAAAAATACTCGAATTAACACTAATTCTAATTTTTTTAATAATTATTGGTTATGTTTTTGTTTGCTGTCAAGATGTATCCATAAAATTTGCTATAAAAAAATAATAACAAAATACTTTGTCTTTGTCTCTCTGATGGATTATTTTTTTTTTGTCTTCTTCCAACTTCAAGTCAGCTCAGTCAATTTTTCACAGTGGAATTGGGGCTTAAGGATACAATTACTTCGGTTTAAAAAGACCAAAGTATTGAAATCCTGCCAAAAATAACGAAACATTTGGTAGGTCCAAAAACACTTTTTTCGACGTTTTAAAAGTCCCCTGAGTCTGAATTTTCAAAAAAAAAAAAAAAAAAAAAAATATCCGTCCATCTGTCTGTGTACCTTGGTATCTCGAGAACGGCTTGTCCTTTTGGAAATTGTACGACGAGAGTGTGGTACATGCCAACAATTTACGAATCTTTTATGTATGTTGGTTTGATTATTGAATTGGGGCATTGAGTTGGGGATCAATTTCCTGGTTGAGTTGGAGTTGGGTTAGGATATAGTGAGCAGTTGACCAATTTTTTATATTGTATGCCGGTTTGAGGATTGAGTTAGGCGTAGAGTGTGCGGTTCTTCTTGAGAGATGATAATCAGGTCCAAATTTACTAATTCAACTTTGATGACGGTATGATGCACAATGGTATGATGGTATAATGGTATGATGGTTTGTTTATAAGAATGATATGATGGTGGTGGTATGATATTACGATGTTAAGATGGTACGAAGGTACGGTGGATTGCTGTTAACTCAATGGGATGGTGGTGTCTCAAACGTAATATCGGTCTCAAAAGTATGTCCGGGAAATCCCGGGATTTCCCCGACATACCGATTTCGTACAAATTATGAAAATGCCACAAATTCTCTATAAATTCTAAATAATGTCTAAAAATTCAGTTAATTCTTTAAATTCTTCCAATGATTTAAATTTTATGTAAGTTCTAATAAGTTCATAAACTATATAATTTCTATAAACGATTGGAGTGCGAACATTCAAAGAGGATAGACGTGTTTTTTTCTATCCTCTTCAAAAATTTAATTTACTTTTATTTTTATTTTTGTTTTATTTATGTAGTTTATGTAGTGTTATGTATATACTCTATATACATACGTATAGTATACATTTTAATAATTATGAATTAATAAAATTAATTAATTGACATTAATTCAGTTTTTAGTGAAAAAATAATTAAAGTGGTAGTGAAATAATTTAAAGTGTAATTTTGGAAAATGCAATCCACCGGGATGCATTTGTCAGGCAATATTTTATATTTATAGATAAAGAAATCAAAATTATTGATTTCTTGATTAAGTGCATGATTTAACTTTTGTGTGATTGTACAATACATGGATTTTAATTACTAAAATCTAATAATTGGATCGTAAATTGACATATGTCGTAGTTAATTTCATATTTAATTTTATTTTTACGCATATTTGAATGTGTTCTTGTGTTTTATGTTATGTACAATCGACATAAATACATTCTTGAAGCTTGATACATAGCAAAACCAATAAAATGTTTATACAGGCCGTCTCGTTCGCTTTTACACAGATCCTATCAAGGAAATGTACCATATATTATGGGTTTTTGTAACATAATAGCTGAACAACAACAAAAATAGAGAGACATTTTTGTTAGTTTTGGTATAGTTGTCACAAATATTTTGGTATTGATCCATAGATCAGGAATGTTTGTATGTAGCTATAAGGGTATTATCTGTATATAATATAATGAAAACATGATAAGTCTCCTACTATTCATATGGAAGATTGTAGAAATATTTGCTTTCAATGTATGTTGGGGGTTTAGTATATAAGAATCTGTTATTTATTTTGGTAGTGATGTGCAAAATCGATCTTTTTCGTTCTGTTTTGTTTATTTTCTCATATGTTTTTCAACAAAAAAGATCGATTCAGCCCATCACTATATTTTGGTGTTGTTTTTTTTCCTTGTGTTTTTTGTATCCATCAAACAACTAGTGTTCTTAATAAAACGTGATCAGTACAAACACAAAGAAAATTTTAGTGTATTCGACTAATTGAGTAAATTTGAGTCGCATCAGAAACCGCAGTATATAATACATATGTATAAAATATTATACATATTTAGGTATGATTAAAGATTAATTTTCTTACAGGGTATTATAAACTGCATTAAATTATGTCTAGTTAGTTTTTATTAATATTAATAGTTTATAAATTAACTAATTATGTAAATAAGTACTAATTTGAAAAAAAAAAAAAAAAAAAAAAAGATTTGGAAATATTATATTTGAGTTGAATTGAGATTTGGTTTGCGACACACAATGACGTATTTATTTATGCATGCCAAATGTTGATTAAACGAATGTGAACAACGTGGAATTATGTAAAGGCAAATTGTTATGCTAAATGTATTGAACTTAATTAATTAACTTAATGGATTTTTTGAAGTTTAGGTTGCAATTTTTACATACAAACGTCAATTCTACTGATATGGTACACCGATAAATTTTTCAGAAAATAACGTTTCAGATTCCTTTCATTGATTTATTATTTTACTTACTTTGCATGCTTGATTTTGCAGGGTAATATGTCCATAAACGGAGCTGAAGTTTTATATAAGTATAAATTTCGTAGATTTTGATTTTTATTTATCTTAATTATGTCAACAAGAGTAGTAAATTAAAACATTAATTATAATAATAATTTTTGATGTCCTGATTTAGATTTAAAGAATCCTGTGTTCTGGCATTGGTTTACAGAGAAACGAGCATCTAATCATGTAGTTAAAATATGGCTATCTTGTACTAACCTGTTTATCATTTATTATACTAATAATTTTCTATACCTATATTAATCGCTTAGGAGTCCCAACTTATAATCATATTCTATTCATCGGTTTTGGTATGTGTAAATGAGTGTATACGATGTGTAAACGTGAATACTGAAGATGCTGTTATAATAATTATTCATTTAAGTAATAAAATTTGATATTATGGTGTTTTATTAATTAAATTTAGTTTTCAGAGTCGCCTGGAAATTTTTATATTAATTTTTATATTAATTTTATTTGTTGATTCTTCATATACTTTTATAGTACCTAATTGAATTATTGATAAGTCTAGGTGTTGTGGTGCTGTAACATTATCATTTAAATCATTTTATATAAATTTTATAAAATAATTGGATCTATAATTCTGTATTTTCTTTTTCTGGTTTGGTAGAAATAGATGATTGGTTTTAAGTTAAATTTTATGTTTAAATGGTTTTTAATATTTATGTTAATCCTTGTTGCAGTACGTAATAATTAATTAATTAAATATAAAAGGACTATGAATAAGGAAATAAGTGTTATTTTATATTTTTCTTAAATATTTTAGCAGGTAAATGAATCATAAGCGGACAGGGGTGAAATTACAACATTATTAATAATTTTTTTAAGTCCTGTTATAAATTTAGGGAGTCCTGAGTATCCGACCCTGGATTCCAGAGAAATGATCATCTAATAATGTAGTTAGATTGTGCTGTCTTGTGCTAATCTTTTTATTATGTTGTGTTTTGTTCATTAATGTATATTAATTAATTTAGTTTGAAGAATATTTAAAGGGATCTCTTCCTTAATATGTTAATAAATAATCCAATTTTCAGAATATAACATAGTTCCAGAATTAATCATTATTATAGGGATTAAATTAATCCTGAGTTTCAGAATTAAATTTTAGCTTGAATCAACGCTCCAGGATCAAGAAGTAGTAAATTAGGTGTAGTTTAGAAATTGTGTTGTCCTGTGCTAACTATTTTACTATATAATTACTAACAATTTACTAACTATCGGCTATACCTAGGTGTCTGTAACCGGGCCGATTCTGTCACTTCTAACTATCCTATCCTATCCTTCGGTTTTGTTATGTGTGAAAGAGTGCACGGTAGGACCCGGCCAGGGGTGGACATGATGCTGTCACATTTATGTGATATCGCGGGTGGTTGTGCTCTCCTTGTTGTAATGGTGCTTAGGTATCTTCAGTAAGGAAAGCATTCACCTGTGTTATAAAGTTGGTCTGACAATTTAATGACCACATCACTAACACGGAATTTCTTGCTTCATAAGCTTGGCCGTGCATTCATATCAATCAATCAATCAATCAAACTACATAATTTCTATAAACGTTTTGAATTTCAATTCTATCAATTCTATAAATGCTATAAATACTAGAATTTCTACAAGATCTAAATATTTGAAATAAATTCTACAAATTCTAAATAAATCTTATGAATTTTATAAATTCTATAATTTTTGTAAATTCTATAAACTCAAATTTGACTTATTCTATACTTGAATAACGAAGTGATCTGATAAAAATAGAATCATAATTCTTTAAATTTGAGTTCCTATAAAAATCTAAAATTAGATAAGTGCGAGTCAGTTTGCATTCAATTTTGAATAAATTTATTCTTTAGTTGAAAAATTCATATCGGATTATTTATGCCGTCAGCTTCACCTCTATAAATGTCAAATGAATAATTGCATTCAAGATGCCGTTCGAACTGCCAGGAATTTCCTCTATCACCCTTTCAATATAGCATCTTCAGTGCAGGAGATGCTGTAATATAGTTCGTATTTCAATTTTCTTGAAAAATATTTTATTGCAATTCATATAAAATTAGTGTTTTTAAAATTAAGATAAAAATTTTATTTCTTGTGAAATAATAATTCCCGAATTTAAGGAAATAAAATTTCTCTAGAAACGAGATTTAAAAATTCTTATAAAGCCTCGAGAATTCTCAAGACAGGAATTCCCGATCGTAATCTCTAGGTTTAATGTCTTCAACAGCAAATCTCACTAGCTGCGTTTTTTTATTCGCTCCCGATAGCTGCTATCGAGAGCCGTCATTTTTCTACGCCTAAATTTAAATTTGACGCACTATTTATTGGTAAACTAAATTTATTTAACATAAAACTATCATTTTTAATTCAACTGTTTAGTGAAAACTTGATATAAAAAATGGAGGTGTGGCCAACACACGACTTTCTTTTACGAACAGAGAATTTTGAGAAATTTTTCTTTTTTAATTTTTTATTTTTTATTTTTATTTGTTTTTAATTTTTGGAAACATTTTGTATTAATTAGTGTTTTGTAAACCTTATACTTTTTAAGATATTTGCAAAACAAATTTTCTGGACCAAGGGAGTGGCCACTTCCGGTTAGCTGATTTGGAGTAAAATTCACTGGGACCTCCCAATTTATCAAAAAAGCTTAAATTGGAAGTTTCGGTTCGATTAATTAAACCATATGGGCTGTAGAGAGGACACAGACAGACTGACAGACTAACAGACTGACAGACTGCCAGACTGACAGACTGACAAACTGACAGACTGACAGACTGACAGACTGACAGACTGACAGACTGAAAGACTGACAAACAGACACCATTCCGAAATTCACTTTTTCGGACTCAGGGGCCTCGAAACAAATAAATCTCTAGAAATCTCAAGGTCCAAAATTTTCAGGATTACTATACTTTATTTTACGAGTAAAAGAAAATAAAAAACCCTAATCCATACGAATCGTTCGTTTAGTAAAAGTTCTGCAAAATTATTTTTTGGAAATCGCACTCAACAATGATGATAAAGATTTCGCTGGCACATGGAATAGGTCCCTTAATTACCTAGTTAAAAAACCCTAATCCATACGAATCGTTCGTTTAGTAAAATTTCTGCAAAATTATTTTTTGGAAATCGCACTCGACTCCCAAGGGCTAAGATCGGTCATTGCCAAAAATGATGACAAAGGTTTGGCTAGCACATAGAATAGGTCCCTCAAATACCTAGTTAAAAACCCCTAATCCATACGGATCGTTCGTTTAGTAAAAGTTCTGCAAAATTATTTTTTGGAAATCGCATTCAACTCCCAATGGAAAGTATCGGCCATTGCTACAAATGATGACAAAGGTTTCGCTAACACACAGTATAGGTCCCTCAAATACCTAGTTAGAAAACCCTAATCCATACGAATCGTTCGTTTAGTAAAAGTTCTGCAAAATTATTTTTTGGAACTCGCACTCAACTCCCAAGGGCCAATATCGGCCATTGCCAACAATGATGACACAGGTTTCGCTAGCACATGGAATAGGTCCCTTAATTACCTAGTTAAAATTGAGGTGTGGCCAACATACGACTTTCTTTTACGAACAGAGAATTTTGAGAAATTTTATTTTTTTCTTAATTTTTTTTTAAATTTTTTATTTTTTATTTTTATTTGTTTTTAATTTTTGGAAACATTTTGTATTCAGTTGTTTTTTGTAAACCTTATACTTTTTAAGATATTTGCAAAACAAATTTTCTGGACCAAGGGTGTGGCCACTTCCGGTTAGCCGATTTGGAGTAAAATTCACTGGGACCTCCCAATTTATCAAAAAAGCTTAAATTGGAAGTTCCAGTTCGATTGATTAAACCATATGGGCTGTAGAGAGGACACAGACAGACTGACAGACTGACAGACTGACAGACTGACAGACAGACAGACACCATTTCGAAACCCACTTTTTCGGACTCAGGGGACCTCAAAACAAATAAATCTCTAAAAATCTCAAGGTCCAAAATTTTCATGAATACTATACTTTATTTTACTAGAGTAAAAGAAAGTAAAAATATTTGGCTTTACCTATTTATACGGAGCGCTATCGCGAGCCACATTTTATTTGACGGCTCTCGATAGTAGCTATCCGGAGCGAATAAAAATCGCAGCTATTATCGCGTTTTAAAATCCAATAGAATGAATGAATCACTAATGATTCATATCGTTTCATTTTAATTACAGTTCAGCAACAACAACTAGAACACCACAATCGATATTATTATGTAGTTTATATAGAGCAATAATAGTTTGTCGAAATAAAACTGATTTTCTTGTAGGAGAAAATATATATAAAAACAAATTAGATTAATTTTCATGATATGAAATGCGACGAAGACAGACGACGACGACAAGGATGACGACAAAAATTGTTTTTCATTTTGGTGTAAGAGTGTGATTATTTGTTCAATTAATTTGAATTAAAGATATAAAAGGAAATTGTTTGTTAGCACTTTTTACTCGTGCCAATCCGGTGGGAATTGAATAAATAATGAGGAGGCGTGACATAAATATTGCGTCGTATAAACTTTAGAGAGTTTCCATAAACCAATTTAATAAAAAAAAAACATTTCCTAATCCTCTAATAAACAATTCTGCTTGCATTAAATAATTTACGTAATTATCCGATGTTACTATTATTAATAAAATTTATAAAGTTTTTTTAAACTAAACAAAAAAAAAACTTTAAAACCACTACAAATCTCACGACCGCACAAAAACTTTATCTACAAAAAAAAAAAAAAATTATCTCAAAATTATATCCTTCATTAAAATCATCATTATACCACAATTTTCATCATCAAACATCATTATTTTCCATCATCTACTAATGTAGCAAAAACAGATGAGTAAAATCCACAAAACTTACAAATTATAACAAAAAATAGTTTCTAGTTTTTATTAAAAACGAAAAAAAAAACTTTATTGCATTTTATTCATTTCACTTAGCAAAGTGGATTTATATATTAATAATAATAATATTTTGTTGTTATTCTAAAGATTTTCTTTTATAGAGGATTCACACGAGAGGGGCGGTTTGATTATAAACATTTTTTCATTCAAATCCACAAATCAATAAATTTCAATGTTGGCAAATGTAGACACGTTTTTTTGGCAAGCTAAGAATGATGTTGTACAACCTGTTGATGGCGGAAAATTATTTCCCTTTGTCATTGTTTCACATTACTTATTGAGTCATTGCAATTGAAATGTTTTTTTTTATTTGAGTCAACAGCAAAATACTTTTAATTTTTGTATTAGTCATTTTTCTAATACATTTCCCAGTTATACAGTCATCATTGTATTATGTACACCGTATGTAAGTGCATTTATAGAAAAGTAAAGATGTGAAGATGTTTTAAATGAAATTTTTAAAATGTGATTAATTGATAGGGACAATAAAAGGCTTGGTATCTACATTTGTGTATATGTATTCCCTAAACCAACGCCTAATAAACACAAAAGTGATATCAAAAATCTTCCATAGCCTCGAAAATTCAGAAATAATCTGGACAACTCAAAAAAAGTCAATCGGTGGTATAACACAACAACATTTAAAACCTTGAACCTTCTCTTTTCAAGTATAGTTACAATTCAGGAACAAGTATAGCAACAATAGACTTTATTTAAAAATTAGCAAGGTCTTCAGTTGCGTCTATAAATGGAACGTTTTAGGAAGTACATACGTCAATTCGTGCACAAAACTAATGCTTGTCACTATCGCAGATATTACATGTGTTTGCACTTTGCAGTATGTATAACGTGATCAAATAAAAAGCTTTCTCACAAAATCAATGTTTACTTTTCTCAAAAACTTTTTTACTTTTATTTCTTCACATCTCTACCGCTACAGAAATTATATTGTAACTCTTTCAGCCGCTTTAATTTTCAAGAATTTTAGAGGAGAAGAATTTAAGTTTTTAATGCTTAACTGCCCCGCGATTTCTACATTGGTATTAACTGCCTCTAACAATATTGTCATATTATACATAATTCTCTCGATAAATTATTCATCAATTTTCCTAATTCGACAAACAACCAAACCAAAAAAAAAAAAAAAAAAAAAAAAAAAAAAAAAAAAATCAATTTGCATACTTTTGTAAAAAAGTTCGAATCTTTTCTTCTTTTTCTTATACGTTTTTATCCCTTTAATTAAGTTTAACAGGATAATAAAAGTAAATAAAAAAAAACGAGTACAATTTTCTTTTCTTTTCTTACTTAATTATTATTATTAAATATGCAAATGAATCATTTTATTTATCTTTTTTGTAAAATTTTCTTTTTGTTTAATTTTTTTTTTTGTGTGTATTTCCTTTTCATTACACGAAAAGTAACAAAATATTTTTCTTAATTTTTTTTTTATCGTTAATTCCCTAAGGAAATTTACATTCGGAAAATTCATAAATAAATTTTTTTTTTTATTATTTTCTATTTCTTAATAAATGTTTGAGGTGAAAATGTTAAACTTCAATCAGAAAATTTGTTTTTCTATAATATCACATTTACTTGTTATCCATCTATGTAGTATGTGTTTACATAGATATGTAAATATAGGTCTAATAAAATACACACTTACTTAATAAAAGAATGAGACCAATTTAGGTTTTTACGAAAAACCCATTCTAAACTTTTTTTTGTTTTTTTGAGTAATTTTTATAAGAGAAAATTGATTGTAATTTTTAATTAAAATCAGATAGGAATAAGAGTAACACAGGAAAACTGAAAATAAAATTATAATATTAATAAAGAAAAGGTGAGATGAAAATTTATGTTTTTAAATTAGTTTTATATAAAAAAAAAAACAAAAAATATTATTAAAAGTATTTTATGTAAGAAGGGCTGAATAAATTTTAATTGTTTTACTCAATTAATAATCAAAGATAAGTAATTATAAAAAATTATATAGAGGTGGTTTTGCAATATATACGAAGTATTTTTTCTCAGAATCAGATAACGCTTGATAAACTATATAAGTATTTTTAAAGATATTGGTTTCAGTGTTTGGCTGCGATCTGGGTTATGGAAAATGTAATTATGTAATTAGGTTATAAAATCCACATGGTTTTGACCAAGCGCCATATTTTAAGTGTTTTATTTTTAGAAAACAAAATTATTTACTTAACCTTTTTTTATTATATTTGACTTATAAAAAAACATAAAATAATATGTTTATAAAAACATATTTCGTTATGATCTCTTTTCACTGAAATTTTACATTTTTTATACAGAGTTTTTGACCTCGAACTAAATAGAAATTAAATTTCGTATTCTATTGTTTTTTTTTTATTATTTTAAAATTGAAAACGAATTTAAAATCATAAATTTAAGGCAAAAAAAAAAAAAATAACCAGAATCATGCATGTTTTCCATTTTTTACATTAATCTTGTTTATAAAATCTAGAAATTTTGTTTTTTTGTTAAAATTGTTTTTTATGAGTGTGGCGTACATATAAACAACATAACAACATGTTTTTATCCAGTTTCATGGATCCTGGAATTATTATTGTTATTTGGGATTTCACAAAATTATTCAATTGGAAAAATAAAAACTCATCGCCTGTTTACTTATTAAAATATATTCAACCTAAATAGATAAAATATTTACAATAAACATTAAAAAACAATAAAGACTTTCATCAAACAATAAAAAAAAAAAAAAATTGAGATTATACAAATATTTTAACTCTTTATCTTCAAGAACGTTTAAATGGAAAAAAATGCATTTAACAATAAATGAAACGAAGGAAGGAACGAAAAAAAAAAAAAAAAGTTAAATTTGAACATTCGCTTATATCTTCTCTCTCTCGACTGTGAAATAACAATAAAATTCTTTCTTATCAATAAAAGATTTTTGTTTTTTCATTGCCTTTAAATTTATTGTATTTTCCATTGGATTATATAAAAATTAAGGTTAGAAGATACGATGATGATGTGTGCAAAACATTTAATTTTACCAACCGCATTAGTTCGGTTCTAAATTAATCAAAATTTTTAAACAAGTTTAACTATTTTCTAACCCTCAAAACTGGAAATAGGAAGTACGCACATAGTATACAATACTTAAAATCTTTCTTCTAAATATCCAAAATTACTTATTTATCGCAAAAACGTATATTATATTGATATAGTACATAATAAATACACAATAATGTAATAGACAAAAATAATAAAAACAATACTCACACACACATACACACACACACACAATAAATAAATAAATTTCAATCAAAATTAATTTTCAATAAAAATTCCATTTCTAAAAATCCATAGAATATAATAACAAAAAAAAAAAATAATACAATTCAAATAATTTATTGTTTATTTGAAAATAAATTGAATAAAAAACAATAAATTTCAATATTGTGTGCTTTTGTTCAACTCGACTCGATCTGTCTGCAATAACGTCTTCTATTTGTTTTTT
Organism: Tipula vernalis; assembly: GCA_958295665.1. Taxonomy (NCBI): domain Eukaryota; kingdom Metazoa; phylum Arthropoda; class Insecta; order Diptera; family Tipulidae; genus Tipula; species Tipula vernalis. The sequence goes on along the minus strand of OY282558.1, from coordinate 456,741,056 downwards.
TCATTCAATCCATCTTAGTTTTTATTTTAGAATTCTTATTATATTTTATTATTTATTTGTGTTTAGTTTTTAATAAATATAAATTAATTATAAATGTGCTTTATATAAATTTATAATTAATTACAATTTGTTTTTTGTTTATCGTATTATTATTAAAACATCCATCAAAACCATAGAAGTACATGATCAGGCGTAAGACTGTAACTGCGTTCTTGTAGAAATCCCTTGAAACAAAAGCACATTCAAACGGCGCTAAATGTATTAAAATTGGGACCGCAAGGGGCAAATTTATTCGGAATACATTATTATAGCTGGTAGAATAAGAGCCATTTCCACATATCGTACATATGGGTGCCTTTTATTAACATACTATACAGAATAAAAGCCGTCATGGCGAAAAACATATAAAACCATGATTCGACAACGCTAAATAAATTTGAGCGGTTTTCATTAGATATACCGCCGTGTAAAAAAAGGTTCAAAAAAAAAAAATCAACAAAATTTCGAAAATAAAATATTCCCGAAAGTTCGAATCTCGAAAAATATTTCGACACTAAAAAATTTCGAAATTTTATAAAAGGTTTTGTTTTATTATTTTACAATTCTACTTGTAAAAATAGGCGCAGGGCAAAAAATTTTAAAATCTGTTAAGCAGCAGCAAAAGAAGGTTGGGTATGAAATCTCGATTATCGATATCACGAATTTAAAATCTCAAATATAAATATTATAGAAATTTGAAAATGTCGAATTCACAACTTCGATGATCGGAACTAAATGATCTTTAATATTTAAAACTTGAAATCCCGAAAAAAAAATCCAGAAACCAAAAAATTCAGAAAAACAAAAATCCAGAAAACTAAAATCCAGAAACACGATTATCAAAGTGCGACCCCCCTTTGAGACCTGGGGCCCTATTATGAAATTTTCGATAGCGTTTTTTTTTCGATAGTATCGAAAATGAGCTATCACGAAATTTTTCGATAGTATTTTTTTTTCGATAATATCGAAAATTTTCGACTGCTCTTGAGGTGACGACCATATTATTTCATCAAGGTAGTTTAATAGAATTAAATTGCAATATTTAATAAATAAAAATATTTTTTTCAAAAATGTGAGTTGCAACTTGCAAATAAATTTTTATTTTATATTAATATTATATTTGTGTTATATTAATATTATATTACAGAGAAACCTCTCTACAACGGACATCGATGGGACCAAAAAGGTTGTCCATTGTAATGGGGTGTTGAACTGAGCATTTATGATTTTTTTTATTAAAATTTTCTTAGGATTCTAAAGAGTGTTTTTTTAAGCCCGATAGAACTTGAAATTGTAAAAAATAACACAAAAAATTAAATTGTAATGAAAATTTTTTTTTTATTCGAAAGATCAATATGTACATGGCATTAATATTTGAAAATGATTTCGGACATCGGCTGTTCTTGACGAAAATGCATTCTCGACGTCCAATTTTGGGCCACTTTTTCGAGCACTGCTGGCCGTATGTCACGAATAACACGAACAATGCTGGCCTCCAAGGCGTCAATTGTTGCTGGTTTATCAACATAAACCAGTGACTTCACGTAGCCCCACAGGAAATAATCGAGAGGCGTCTAATCACACGACCTTGGAGGCCAATTGACAGGTCCATTTCACGAAATCAACTTATCGCCAAATTTTGATTTTAATGAGTCGATGGTTGCGGTCGCCGTATGGCATTTAGCGCCATACTGTTGAAACCAAATCTCGTTCGGATTAATGTCATCCATATTTGTAGTGGACGGACAGAGCCCCAATTCCTGCGAATGACGACGAATCGCTAAATTTGGATCTTTTTCCACACTTTTGTTTACAGCGGCGATATTCTCTTCAGTACGCACATTACTTCGACGTGTTGATGTTATTGCATCCTCTAGAGAGTATGTGGTACGAAACCTATCCACAGTTTGACGGATAGCTTGCACAGATGAACGATTATGTGCGCCATAAAAATCACGAATTCGTCTAGTTGCGAGAATCGCCGACTGATTTTCAAAGTAAATTTTAATAATTTCGTAGCGTTCTTCAAGCGTGAGTCTATTCATGATGATTTGCCAGAGTATACTGAGATCTGCCTTTATTTCTTATCCGATTTTGGTGAAATTCAGCACGCACTATAGAAATGGGATTCTAAAATGATTTTTAGATAAAGTTCTGGAATAAGGCCAATTAGGAAGGAACTTGACCATTTCTTATTCGATTTTGGTGAAATTCAGCATACACGATGGAAATGGAATTCTAAAATGATTTTTAGATAAAGTTCTGGAATATGGCCAATTAGGGGATAAATGGGATTCTAAAATGATCCTTAAATGGGATTCTAAAATGATTTTTAGAGGCAGTTCTGGAATATGGCCAATTAGGAAGGAACTTGGCCATTTCTTATCCGATTTTGGTTAAATTCAGCATACACGATGGAAATGGGATTCTAAATTGATTTTTAGAGGAAGTTCTGCAATATGCCCATTAGGAGGAAACTTGGCCATTTCTTATCTGATTTTGGTGAAATTCAACATGCACGATATAAATGGGATTATAAAATGATTTTTAGGTAAAGTTCTGAAATATGGCCAATTAGCAAGGAACTTGGCCATTTCTTATCCGATTTCGATGAAATTCAGCAAGCACGATAGAAATGGGATTCTAAAATGATTTTAGATAAAGTTCTGGAATATGGCCAATTAGTAAAGAACTTGGCCATTTCTAATCCGATATTGATGAAATTCAGCATGTACGATGCAAATAGGATTCTAAAATGTTTTTTGGATGAAGTTCTGGAATATGGCCAAGTATAATGGAACTTGCCTAGTTCTCAACCAAATATGATGTAATTTGACATGTGCGTTGCAAATGGGATTCTACAACGATTTGTAGATGAAGTTCTGGAATTTCACCAAGTATGATCGAACTTGCCTAGTTCTCAACCGATTATGATTAAATTAGACATTTGCGTTGCAAATGGGATTCTCAAATGATTTTTGTTTGAAGTTCTGTAATATTTCCAAGTATGACGGAACTTGCATATTTCCCAACCGATTATTATGAAATTCGACATGTGCGTTGAAAATGGGATTCTTAAATGATTTATAGAAAAGACATTGAATACATCAAATAACCATTTTTGTATACCACTTCCAACGCACATATCCTAATCGTTTAAGGAATTGGCAAGTTCCATCATACTTGGCCATATTCCAGAACTTCATCCAAAAAGCATGTTAGAATCCCATTTCAACCGCAAGTGTCAAATTTCACTAAAACCGATTAAGGAATAGCCAAGTTCCATGATAATTGGCCATATTCCAAAGCTTCATCTAAAAGTCATTTTAGAATTCCATTTCAATCGTGCATGCTGAATTTCATCAATATCGGATGAGAAATTACTAAGTTCCTTCCTAATTGGCCATATTCCAGAATTTTCTCTAAAAATCATTTTAGAATCCCATTTCCATCGTGCATTCTGAATTTCATCAATATCGGATAAGAAATGGCCAAGTTCCTTCCTAATTGGCCATATTCCAGAACTTTATCTAAAAATCATTTTAGAATCCAATTTCAATCGTGCTTGCTGAATTTCATCAATATCGGATAAGAAATTACCAAGTTCCTTCCTAATTGGCCATATTCCAGAACTTTATCTAAAAATCATTTTAGAATCCCATTTCTATCGTGCATTCTGAATTTCATCGAAATCGGATAAGAAATGGCCAAGTTTCCTCCTAATTGGCCATATACCAGAACTTCCTCTAAAAATCATTTAAGAATCCCATTTCCATCGTGCATGCTGTATTTTACCAAAATCGGATAACAAATCTCCAAGTTCCATCCCAATTGGCAATATTCCAGAATTTTATCTAAAAATCATTTTAGAATCCCATTTCCATTGTGCATGCTGAATTTCATCAAAATCGTATAAGAAATGGCCAAGTTCCAAACAAATGTCTTATATTTACATATCTGCCTAGTAAATGTCTTATGTATACATATGAATACATATATGCCAAGTAAATACATATCTCTATAATGTCACATTCAAATTGAAGTGATTTCGATATCGATTATTTCATAATAGATATTTTCGATGCCATCGAAACTCTCGAGATTATCGGAAAAAAACTCTATCGAAAATTTCATGATAGGTATTTTCGACGCTATCGAAACACTCGATATTATCGAAAAAAAACGCTATCGAAAATTTCATAATAGGGCCCCTGATTTTTTCCTAGAACATTTAAAAATTATTTTATGATTTTTCCTAATTAGCAATCAACCCCTGAACCTATGGTGTGAGAAAAAAATCCTATTGGAACCATGAGCTAGGCCCACCGGATACGTCCATCCACAAGGACATTCCGATTCAAGTGTTGTAAAAATCTTAAATTAGTTTATGTATTTTATATGTAATTCCAAAAAAATAAAAATAAAAATAATTCATTTCAGTCTTATAAAATAAAAAAAAATTGATAGCAATATTAACAAAATTGAAACAATAAAATACATTTTAAAAGAAAATATACAAAATATTCATGTAAAATAAAAATTATTTAAAACTAAAAAATAAATTTGTTACATTAAAAAATTAGATATCACAATTCACAGCTCGTTATTTAAATTTTTGCGATTTATCACATTATTGTTTGTGAAATTTTAAAAAACAATTTCTGTCGCTTAAGCAACATAAATGCACTTTGCATTTAGTGCACATAACATGTGTTTTTTTCGTGCACATTTCTAGCTTGCAACGCGTTGATTCTTTTTTTTCATCAAATGTTGGCCAATGATCTTAGCAGTCATATCTAAAGTCAACGTATGGTCTAACTTCAAATCGATTCCGCTTCGGGGAAGGAGCTTGCACCATTTCTGATATTTCGACATTCCTTGGGCGACCGCGTTTTTTTAAAGCACTCGTTTGATTGCTCATTAAAGAATTTGCTACACAGAACCTAAATTCCAATAATGATTTTATTTTATGTTTTGGCACTCCGTTTTTAATGGCATCCGACTTATATTCTATCCAACTTGCCGAACAAGCGAAATCCAGGAAATGAGTCGTAATCCTTAGTGGCCACTTCCTTGATTTTATAAAAACACGATAGTAACCAATAAGTTGATCCAGAAGGTCGACTCCACCCATCGACTCATTATACATACTGATTACTTCTGGTTGAGGTACTTCTAAATACTTTTTTTTATTTTTGTCCCATCGCGTACATATCACTGGCAATCCGACTCCAATGAAATTAGAAGCAATATGCACAGGTTTGTTGTCTAGCCACTTCACGATTGCAACCTTCTGGTTCCTGGAACATAACTCTTCGTAGTATCCTCTGCTTTTTTTGTAAATCCTTTATCTTCGGTGAACGGAGGGCTGAAGAATCGATTTATCCGTACTGTGCCACAAGCGTTGATTCCCATTTCCTTTAAAATTTCGAATAGATGGTAGCTGCTAAAATAATTATCGAAATACAAGTTATGGCCTTTTGATTTTATTCTGGCTGCAAGGTGCAGTACCACCGTAGGACCGAAGCCAAATTTTTTTAAATTGTACTCTGATAATCCAGTATTAGATCCTTGGTATAATAGAAAGTCATACGGCTGTCCCGACTTTCCACATAGTACAAAGAGCTTAATGCCCCATGGTTTCGGCTTATTTTTTACGTACTGCTTTGCTGATAATCGTCCTTTAAATGGGATCATCTGCTCGTCCACACACAGGTTTTCCTCTAAATATAGCTGGTTACAACGAGATCGGATGGAATTTATTAGCGGACGTAATTTATAATATAGATCTGTATTATTTGTTGGTATATCTAATACGTTTACATAATGTAAATTTGTTCGCAACTGAAAGAAGCGATCACGATTCATTGCACTTGATATCAAGTCTACCCCCATAGATCGCTCCCAATAAATTCTAATTTGTGGCATTTTCGTTGCCCCCATATATAAATGGATTCCCATAAATCGCTTCATTTCACCTACGTCTGTGGGTTTAAAGATGTCGCTATTTTGCATGGCATATAAATTAGTGTTTGTTACCATAGTACAATACAGATCGTCCGTAAAATATTTACTAAAATAAGATATAGGTGATCGTTCCCCACTTATATCGGCACCAATTTCAATTTGAGGCTCCGGTTCATACGGGATTTGAATGCAATCGGTTTTTTCCTCCATTGAATATCTTTTTTGTCCGTGAGGGCCATATGAGCGTCAGCTTGCATAAAATCGAAAATTTGAATTTCAACATCTTTATTTATTTGAAAATCCCCATCAACGGTTGCCGAGGCAACAACAATTATTTGTTCATCGTCCAGATTTGGCATAGGCGTATCAAGCTGTGTTTCATCAGTAACATCAGTATTATTATAAGAGGAGCTTGCCTTATTTTGAAGTTCTATTATATCCTCCTCCTCTTGTTCTCGTTCAATTCTAGTTCTAGTATCGGTCTTCTGAATTTCTAATTTTGACTTGTCGCCTTGTGAAGCAGCAGATTCATCAAATTCTTCCTCGTCTGAACTTTCCATTAACAGCGCAAATATTTCTTCTTCTGTTAATTTTTTATTACGAGACATGGTTTATGGCGAAGTTATGTAGATATTATTTTCTGTAATGAAATTGTGAAGTTAGACAACCGTTGAAACGATTTGTCCATCACAACGGACAAAAAGTATTATGTCCGCTAGGATGGACATTACCCTTAAATCGATTTGTCCATATAAAGGGACAACGCTATTTTGCCCCAAAAACATTAAATTTTATTATTTAAAAGCGAATATTATAAGATAATAACATTAAAGAACATATATTTAACACAAATATTATTTTTTTCATAAGGAAAATAACTATAAACCAGCAAAAAAATAATTTGAAATTAACAATTTTTCTTACCTGATAATACACGTGCGATCGTCTCGAAATATCTGTCACAAGGTCACAACTAAATTATTTTCTGTTTCATTTTATTTGTATCGTTAAAAAATCATAACCAATACACAAAGAAAGAATAAAAAAGGCATAACATTACACAAACATGTTTTGTTCGTTTTTAATACAAATGTAAAGTGTGTGTCCCTGTGTACGGACAAACGGTTTCAAAGGGTTAAAGCTAAAATTTATAAAATGTCTTTAAAATATGAGTTTTTCCGTAAAGTTCTTAATATTTATGGTAATGGAAATTGCTTCATCAACCTTTCAGACACAGATCAAAGGAATTGTATTGCTCATATCGCTTCTACATAGTTCTACCGCAAATGTTTCAAATTATTTTGTGGTTGGCTCAATTCATTGGGTTAGTATAGTATCGACGAAGGTATTTTAGCGAATTATAGATTTAATGCTTCGTCAACCTTGCAGACACAGATCAAAGGAATTGTATCGCTCGTATCGCTTCTTCTGATAGATGTACCACAAATGTTTCAAGTGATGACAAAAGTCTAAAAATACCTATAAAATTGAATTTTTTTCATTTATTTCAAACAATAGTATATTGTATAATTAGGAGGAAAAGTTATGCATTCCCGGACGATAGTGGAAATTGGCGGACGAAGCGATAGCCGAGTCCGGCAACCACGGGAGTCCGGGAATGCACTTTTCCTCCGAATTGTACATACTATTTTTTCTCCGATCGGACTTTAAAACGAATATAAACTCAAAATAATTTTTAGTATTATTCATTAATTATCATATTAAGAAATCAAAACAAAGTAAAAAATCGAAAATAACATAAAATTATTGCTTATAGTTAGCCACGACATCATAAGACATAAATCCATTTTTTTTTTTTTTTTTTTTTCAAAAGTTGTCAAGTTTGTGTATCTATTTGATTTATAAAAAACGTGTGAACGAAATTTAAGGGATATGGACAGTGAAAGCGAATTATCCTTATCTTGTACCCCGCCGGATATAGTGGAAGCAGCTAATTCAGCTACATGTGATTTACTCCCGCAAAAATCGAAGGAAAAATACGAAAATGCTTATAAGCGCTTTATGGATTATCGATAATCTAAACACATCAAATCATTTTCGGAAAACGTCATTCTGGCGTTTATCTACAAAATTGATTCAATGATCAGGTCGATGCTAGTGGTTAAAAATAATGTGGATATTGCAAAATACCAAAAATTACGTGTCTTCTTGAAACGCAAATCCGACGGATATAAAGCGAAGAAATCTAAAATATTAACTATGGAATATGTTCAACAATTCATTTTGGAAGCTTCAGATGATTCGTTCCTAAGTAGTTACTAAAGTAAGCATGTAGGTATTTAAAACGATTATTATTTGTATTTACACATTAAATTCAAAGTTTTCGGATAAAATACAATTCACACTGCAATATTTTTTTGTAGGTTGCGTTGCACGCATTCACGTGCTCTGGAGGCTATGCTCTATGTTCTTCCTGTCGACATCTTTGGTAAGCAGAGAGCGGCAACTACGGCTGCACGACTCTCTGCCGTGGGTGAGTGGAAATGTCTTCAGAAGGGGCCACTCGACGATTGGCAGGTCGCTAAAGGCAGAGGTGGTGAATAGTGACTACACAACACCGTTTGTTTTCTTTGAAATGGGTTTCCGGACTCTTCTCCCCTCAAGGGAATCATGGGGAACAGGTCAATAGCAGAAACTGGTTGTGTACAATTTTACACTGACGGCTCCAAGCTAGACGGCAAAGTCGGAGCAGGAGTCTTTTGTGACAAATTAAATGTGAATTTATCCGTTCGTCTTCCTGATCACTGCAGTGTGTACCAGGCGGAGGTGGTAGCGATTGAGGAAGCGCTGACATGGTTGAGGCATAATGTCATATCCACAAGGGATATAACAATATATGTGGACAGTTAGGCGGCAATCAAGTCGCTGGAATCAGTTTCTCTGTCATACATGGTGGCATTGAGGTGCCGCTCATCTCTTAACGAGATGAGTGAGCAGTTCAATATCCAGATAGTCTGGGTCCCTGGTCACTCGAACGTACGGGGGAACTGCAGGGCGGACGAACTGGGAAGGCAAGGTACAACTCTCCAATTGAAACCGGAAAGGGCAAATCTGGGGAGGCCCATAGCGGCGAATTTTAGGGCGCTTGGTAATGAGGCAATAGCCTCGGCACAGAAGAGGTGGACTAACACCATAACATGCAATGTAGGGCGGCAAGTCTGGCCGAAACTGGACTTGGAGCGCTCCAAGACGCTACTATCCCTACGCAGATCTGACTTAGGTATAGTCGTAGGGGTACTCACAGGACAGTGCCTCATTGGGGAGCATGCGAGGAGGCTTGGGTCAATGACAAATGACTTCTGTAAAAGCTGCATGGATGAGGAGGAGGAAGAGACTCTGAGCCACTTCCTCCGCTCATGCCCGGCGCTAGCTTACAGGAGGCACAAATATCTGGGCAAGTATAGTTTGGACGGCCTTATGGATCTCAAAAACTGTAATGTGCGAGATATCTTACGCTACATAAGTAGCTCAAATTGGTTCCAATGAAGGTGGAAGAGGAGTAGGATCCCTCGGTATCACAACGGACCGTCTTCGGTCTAAGTGTGCGTTTTGGCAGCCGCTCTAACCTAACCTAACCTAACCTTGTAGGTTGCGTTAATTTTTGGAATCGCTGGTGCTTGTCGACGGGATGAACTAGCCCGCATGGAAATTAGTGATTTGGGATCTAAACTTTTAGTTAAAATCCCGAATAACAAGACAAATAAACCACGATCATTTATCGTAAACGAAACTTATTTAGAATATTACAGAAAATATCTAGCTTCGCGTCCAAAAGATTTCAATTCTTTGCGTTTTTTTTTTTTTTTTAAATACACAAATGGTAAAGGTTTCAAACGAGCAGTTGGCATACATCAGTTTGGTAAAATGCCACAAATTGTTGCTACTTTTTTAAAATTGCCAGACGCAAAACAATACACAGGGCACTGTTTCCGCCGTTCATCTGCGACAATTTTAGTTGATAATGGCGCAGATTTAACATGCCTAAAAAGATTTGGAGGATGGAAGTCATCGACTGTTGTTGAAGGGTGCATCGATGAATCCATTATCAATAAAATTGAAGTTGCTCATAAGATTTTCGATACAACGGATAATGAAACACCCGATGCAAATAATGTTAATGATTTTAATAGCAATATATCAACTACAATGCTGGGATGCGATACTACTAATCCACCAATGTTCAATAATTGTACTAATTGTACGATAACCGTTAATATTACAAATAAGTAAAATTAAACTCCTATACCTAACACATAATTAGTTTGGCATAGATTTATCAAATAAAAATTGATTATTATGTATACTGTTAAATTAAAATAAATAAATGCGTTTGACCTTAAAAGTGTACTTTTATTTCTTCTAAACAATTAAAAATCCATACGGGAATATATTCCCGGCCTAGGCCAGAAAAAATATTCTTGTACTATTATTACTTGTTACTTAGCAACAAATACAATATACTGGAATCATGAGCTTTTCGTTTCGAAAAAACAACGGAAAGATATATTTTTTCCTACGATCGGAGAAAAAATATTTTTTCTGGATTTTTTTCTGGATACCTTTCTGATAATTTCTAGATTTTTTTTCGGTATTTTAATTTTCTGGATTTTAAATTTCTGGATTTTTTTTTTCAGGCAAATGTAGTGATCCCCCCTTTCATTGATAATTACATTATTTTATTTTTTTTTTCGGTTTTAATCTATGCAATCTGTTTTGGGGCTCAAGGCACTCCCTACTCTTTCGCAGTTTACTTTTACCGTCCTAATTTACGCATTAGTAGCCGAATCGATGACGTACGGCTATAGACCCGTTTTGTATAGACCAACTGCACATTGCATTGCTTCATGCCAACCTATAGTGCTGACATGAAAGGTGGGTCGGTCCATGGATTCTGCACTCCAACAGGGAGTCATAGATGTGTTCATCTTCATCACCGATCGTAATCAGATGATGAAAAATCCCTTTTGCATCTCGCCCCTATCGGGATTCGAACCCGGTACCTCCCGATTCAACCGCCTCAGATTTAACCACTGCGCCGTTTGGTCGGTGATAATTACATTAATTGATAACAAAAAATCTCAAACGGGAAACTTCGATGTTCTGTTTTCTTTAATGGTGTATGCCTAGTCAGACTAATCTAAGCTAAATTAGTGTCAGCTAATCAAGGAAAAATTTGTTTAGTCTGTTTGGGTTGGGTTTTGGGTATAATATCTCGACAAACGTCATATCGAAATTCAAAATCCCGAATTATCTCGAATCCCGAATAAATAAAATGATTTTGTGAAAGGGATCACTACATTTTTAGAATAATTGAAAAGTAACAATCCAGAAAAAAATCCAGAGAAAAAAAATCTAGAAATTACCAAAAAAGCAATATAGAAAAAATCCCGAAAAATATTTTGATTAAAATAAATGAAAAAATTTCAATTTTATACCTTTCTTATAACTTAAAACATTTGTTTTAAGTTACGAAATCTATGAGTAAAATCGCTTATACGAGAGATACAATTCCTTTGATCTGTGTCTGCAAGGTTGGCGAAGCATTAGCCAATTTATCACGAACTCGCAATGCGCTCTTATACATTTGTCGATAACATACTACATCGCTATCGACGCATCGATATTCGGTCTTTTGACCCTTTCGGCTTTTCGATTCATTCGGCCTTTTGACATTCAGATTTTCGACATTCGTCCTGTCAACATTCAGCTTTCTATTTCTTATAAATGATATCCTGTTGTCCCTGCGCAAAGGGATCCCATGCTAAGTGATAATATTTCAGATTTTAATGAAACTTATTACAATTAAATTACGATAATTTACAATTATTTTTACGTACACTTTTTTTTGCGGAAATATTTAATATAAATATAAAGGGATGTAACCTCATGAGGTGATCATTTTAAGTCAACTAAACTTCAAAAGCAACCCCTAATAGAACCCCTTAATCCCTTACTAAACCTAAATTCAATCCCCAACTCAACCTATATCTCAATCCCAACGAAATATTCACCACAATTACTAAACCAGCCCCCACTCAAACTCATAACTAAATCATAAATTCAACAAGAATCAAGTTTACCCTAAACTCAACGCCCAATTAAATCCTCAAATCAACACGGTCCGAAAAACAACACGCGCACATGAACTGAACTCAAAACAACGCAAGCTAATCCCCAACTGAACTGCTCACTCAAACATAACCCAACCCCAGCATAAGTACAACAAGGCAGGTCAATTCATGTGGAGGTACCCAATTCTCTTGACGTGAAAGTTCCAAAAGATTTTCAATTCTCCGCCTTGTTCATAGAAACAAGCCATTCGGATAAGCCATTCTAGAGATACTGTGTGTACAGAGACATCCAGAAAACCGAAAGGACATTTTTTATTTTGCTTTTGAAACTCAAAACTTCGAAAAAAGTTGTTTTGGAAAAAACATGTTCTGAATTAATTCCGAACGATATTAAAAATAGTTGCTGCAATCTACTCACCGTATTTCATTGCCACTTCAAAAATAAAAGATTTTTACAACTCGAAATCCATTGCACTCACCATCCACTCGAAACCCATTTCTTAGAAAATTCAATTTTATTGAAAATCAACTGTGCTATAGCCCACAAGTTTTTGGGCGGCAAAAATCTAAAACGGTCTGATTACGATGGTTGATACCTCTATCAATAGGTTTCGGGACCTGTAATTGTTGTGACAATTTTCATTTTGATTGCTCGATTATTTCTAAACATTTCTTAGAAAATCAATTTGATTGAAAATTAACCGTGCTATAGCCCACAACTTTTTGGGCGGCAAAAATCTAAAATGGTCTGATTACGATGGTTGATACCTCTATCCATAGATTTCGGGACCTGTAATTGCTGTGACAATTTTCATTTTGATTGCTCGATTATTTCTAAACATTTCTTAGAAAATTCAATTTTATTGAAAATCAACTGTGCTATAGCCCACAAGTTTTTGGCCGGCAAAAATCTAAAATGGTCTGATTACGATGGTTGATACCTCTATCAATAGGTTTCGGGACCTGTAATTGCTGTGTCAATTTTCATTTTGATTGCTCGATTATTTCTAAACATTTCTTAGAAAATTCAATTTTATCCTAGCTAAGGTTGGTGGTAGCTTCTGAACTTGTCGTGCAACTAGTCATGCGCGGTGGTTCTCGAAGGGAATTTATTCATTAAGAATATGTATTTCTATTTCGCAAACAATTTGAGTTACCAAAATATGTATTGTGAATTAAACTAGTACACAACTAGGATGTGCTACAGTGACATGGTTGGTGCAACTAAATCATAGCCCATATTAAAATCTAACGATATCGAAGTTAATCTTCACTCTGTGTATAGCTTAGTATCACGTTGTCCTTGTACAGGGGTCAATCTGACATATTTCGGGTTCTCCAAACTCGTAACTCGTAATACGAGAGATACATTTAAATAATAACAAACGTATTTTTTAAATTTTTAAATCGATTGGGGTCAAGTTGACCCCAATGCACGGAGTAAGGGTTAAAAGAATAAATAAAATGGTGACATTTCTAAAAAATAAACATAGTTCTGTCTCCATTGGCTTCTTGTATCGCCTTACGTCTTTTATAGTACTTTACTCCACTTTTTTCAAGTCAGTATAGAACAACGGTGAGAACCATTCTTCTCGCAGCTTATTGGAAAAAAGAAAATTATTTAATAAAATTTGAAAAATTTTGATAAGTCATATTTAAAAACGAAAAACTTTTAATGAATTTAATCTTGAAATCAAAAGAGGCGATCCAATGTTTCAATGTGTGACTGACACATATCGAGTTTCGTAATCATTATTACAAACTACGATTTTCCAAAGGAGAATAGGTGACACATTACAAAAATTATTATTATTGAATTATGTAGCAAATTGTCACTGATGCAAATGTTGAAAATGTTTGGTTTTTGCAATTGATAGAGACCGTTCTAGTTCCTAATTAAAACAATTTTTGAGAAAAAACTATATTCAAATTTGGTGTAAAACCTTGGTAAATTGTGCACATTTTATTGAAATTATAGTTAAGTGGAAATTATTGTTACGTAATTTTTTGTTGATATTCAATTTCAACTTTAAGATTCAAAAATATACATTTTGACCGAATCAAACCGAATGAATATCAAAGTGTCACACTTTTGAGTAAATTTGAATCAATATTTTAAGGATTAATATGTCTGTATTATTAAAATATTTTCAACGTGAGAACATAGTATCTTCTGACTGATTGAATGGTCCAAGAAAAAATTTACCGGCCAAAGCAATTCCTTTAAAAATATCAGACGGTAATCATTAAAACGTAAAACCCCATTGTTATGTAAAACAAATTGTTAATTTTAATTTTAAATTATACTCTCTCATTTGTTATACAGCCATCTGCCTTTTCCAAATGTTGACCCAAATAAAAATAAAATAAAAAATCGCCTTTCTCTTATTATTTTCCTCATTTCATATTCGTTTTGAATTTTTTTTTTTTTTTTGGTTTTGGAAAAATTAAATTTTTGTTTGTGTATATTTATTTGTGACCTTTTATAGGAAAAATCATTTTATTCCAATATGTCATTTTTTGGGGTATGTATATGTGTGCGGTGAGCTGCATGTGGCTAATAGTTTTCGTCGACGTTGTCGACATCATCTCCGTATCTAAATCAAACATATTTTTTTATAATTATGATTTATACATACACATATATTTTTTAATTAAATCATGTATTTTATATTTTTATGAGGCTACACCACACACTAATTAAAATTAAACTAAAAAGCAAAAAAAAAAAACACTAATAAATTCAACATAAATCATGCCGATGCCATTTTACATTTTTTTTTGTTCTTTTTAATAATCATAATTACAATAATTAATTTAATTACCTTAAAAATAATTATTTTTAGTTAGTTTCGAGGCCAACACATACATAATAAACCTTATTATTATTATTACTATTCGATTGATCTTTATATAAAGTTTAATTACCATGTTTATTACGAGAAGAAAAAGAAAATAACAAAATTCAACAGAACATAATTTATGATTTTTTAAGACGTGTACGATACATATTAAATCCAATCAAACTTACTTAATTTGGTTTTTTTTTTATATTTTATTATTTATTTTTTCAAAAAAAAAAAAAAAAAAAAAAACATAAATCACTTAAACGTCAGTCTTGGATTAATATTATAAAAAAGTAGTAGTAGTAACAACAATAATAATAATAATAAATTTGCATTTCCACTATACATCTTCTTTTTTTTTCGTTGATGTCGAAAATGTTTTTTTTTTTTATTTGTAAAAAAAGAAAATTGCATTTAAATCCCGAAAATAAAATAAAAATGAATTATTCATTTTTTATTTTAATTTTATAGTTTTTATTTTAGAACTTAATATCCTTTTTAAATTATGTATTTTTAAATTTTTAATTTTGATTCAAATTTATTTTATGTACATTTTTAATTTAAATACAGTTTCCACTGTGTCGATGGGGGTTGGTCGTATTATCTTAAGAAAGCGTTTTTTTCATGTTTTGAAAGGGGTTCGCGAACCTAATTAATTGTTTGGATTATGTACGGTATGTCAATCACATTATTAATGAATTTTTTTTTTTGGCTGAAATGGGGAGGGTTATGTTGGAAAATTAATAAAAAATTGACTGTGTTTTGTGTAGTTTATTGATTTGATCATTTTAGAAAATATGGACTAAAAATTATGAAAGGAAAAATAAGTAAATCGATGGATTTAGAATTATTGTGCAAACATATAACACATTACATAGAGTTTGACTGATCAGCGGCTGGTACATTTTTAAGACGCCAAAAATAACTTTTTATAGCAAATTTTGTAATCTAAACGCGTGTTGCATCATATCAATTTCTTTCGTTTTGAAGGTCAACGTTGCAAAATCTGTTAAGCTTACCAATACAAGCATTCAAAAAATTACAGTTAAAATTAAGATCAATAAACCTATATAAACCGCGACTAATAAACTTAACAATCACAGTCAACAGACAGGTGGAACTTGTCTTTATTTATTTATCCAGCTAAAACTCGACTTAACAATGAAATATAAAAAATAAATACAAAACTTATAACAAATAATTCAACATTGCGTGCCATCAATTTACTGCAATAAAGTCTCCGGCATCTGTTTGTGTTTCGTTAAACAAAAACCGCAAACATTCATATTTTACATGATTTCGTTAAAATTGAGATTTAAGAAAAAAAAAAAGTCGACCTTGCATCTCCTCCACACCACAATTGTTAATTTTTCCAATTATGCCGAACGACCGAAAACATATGGAAATACATAAGGCCCCGCGCACACACTAATTATTTATATTATTCCCAAGAAAAAAGGTGATTCCGATTTTTTTTTTTTTTTTTGTTACTCATTAATGAACTCCAAAAGAAAATATTAATTAGAAAATAAAATCCAATTAATTAAGTATACAAAAAATAATAAAAATAAACGACGAATAAAAACCTCAAAATTCCAAGAAGTTGAAAAGAAATAAAAAGAAAAAGACTTTGCTCTCTCTTTGTTCTCGCGCGCACGCGTAACAGGGTTTTAAGAAAATATAAATTCTTGGAAATGTATTTAAACTTGATGTATATAATTAATGCAGCTTAATGACGAATCGGCCGTAAATTAATTTTATGACACTTTTAGGTTATTTTTTAATTCGGTTAAAAGATTTGTTTGGCCCATTTTAAATGATCCCCCGAAGCAACAACCAAAAATTCCAAATAATTTAATTGTTTCTAAAAAGTTTAATAAAAACCAACAAAAATGTTGAACATACTATATACCAAAGTATACATAATGATAACATGAGATTTTAGTCTTTTACGAAAATAAAGTCATTGAACATGAAAATTTGTGGTTTTTCATTTATTTTTATGTTTCAAAACCCAATAACAACAAAAAAATTATAATAAATAAATTAAATAACCCAACCTGATATTGATGGTCAATGCGGTTGATCAAAATTGGAATAACAAAGAGAAAAAAAAAAATCATATATCTGTGGAAAAGAAAACTGGAAAATTTATTTACTTTTCTAGCAAATTAATAACGGTATGAATTGTTTAAAATTAATTTAACTTTATGAAGAATAAGTACAAAAAAAAATCGCTAGATAGATTGCAATTTTGATGAAATTATGTTTAATTAGAGTAATTTCGGAATTTTCGAATTTGAATGTTCTCGATTCCGGAATTGTCTGATTAAAAATTAAAGATCAAAATTTTATTAAAAACAACAAATTTCTTTTATTTCGTTTAAAATATTAAATATATTTATAATTAATACTCATAAGTAAGAACGATACTAAATTGCAGTTACTATTAGGATATACACAACTTTCAGAATTCAAAAATTTATAGAATTTATAAAGTTCATAGAATAGTAATTATAAATTATTTAAATTTAAAAATTCTTTAAACGCTATAAATTATATCAATCCTATAAATTCAGTAAATTCTAAAAATTCTGTAAAGTCTAAACATCCAATAAGTTTTTTAAATTCTATAAATTCTGTAAATTCTATAAAATAAATTCTTTAAATTTTGTAGATTCTTTGAGTTTTAATTAATTGTTTCAAATGTGTCGGTTTTATAAATTCTATACAAACTCAAATTTAACTTGTTTCATAAATACAAAAATTTCGATAAATTCAATTCTATAAATTAAATAATTTCTATAAATTTTATAAATTCTATAAACCATCTAAATTTTATAAGTTCCATAAATTCTATGAATAATGTTTTAAAATTCAATAAGTATTTTAAATTCTGCATATCTCATAAATTAGAACTAAAGAATTTAAATAAATTCGATACATTCTATAAATTTTATAATTTCT
Source organism: Tipula vernalis (assembly GCA_958295665.1). Classification (NCBI taxonomy): domain Eukaryota; kingdom Metazoa; phylum Arthropoda; class Insecta; order Diptera; family Tipulidae; genus Tipula; species Tipula vernalis. The sequence continues at coordinate 456,723,145 of OY282558.1, read as the reverse complement.
GTAAATTCACAAAATCTATAAACATTATAAATTCTAGTATTTTTATAAACTCTCTAAATTTCATCAATTCTATAAATTTTTTAAATTCTTTTAATTTTATGGGTTCTATAAATTGTTTCAAGCCTGTCAGTTCTATAAATTCTATAAACCCAAATTTTACTTCAATAAATTCTATGAATAAAATTTTAAATTTCAGTAAGTTCTTTAAATTCTACAATTCTCATAAAAACTTTAGTTCTTATAAATTCTGCAAATTCTATAAATCCTATAAATCTTAAAAGTTCAATAAATTCTATAAATTTGATAAGTTCTACAAAAACTATAATTATTATAAATTTTAATATGTTTATAAAATGTATAAATTCTATAATTAAGGATTTTATAAATGTCATCAATTCTATAAATTATATAAACTCCACAAATTCTATAAATTTTAAAAATTCCATAATTATTCATTTTTCATAAAATTCAATAAATTTGATAAATTCTGTATATCTTATAAATTCTATTATTTTTATAAAACTTATAAATTCAGTAGGTTAGGTTTGGTTAGTTGGAGTGGAACTACTGGAACCATTTAGAGCCGCTTATGTAGCGTAGAACAAGTCGGAATTTACTGTTTTCGAGATCGGGCAGGTTGTTCGTCTTGAACTTATCAAAGCATTTATGCCTTCTGCGTGCTAATGCCGAACATGAGCAAAGGAAGTGAACTGAATTCCCTTCCTCCGCCTCGCCCAAACAGCTTCTGCAGAAGTCATTTACCTCTTAGAGGCAGTGTTCCGTGATTATTCTTAGAACCGTTCTTAATTCGAATGAGCTTAATGTTCTGTTTGGCTAGACTTGTCTTGATTCAGTCAAAAGTGAGGATGTCAGGAATTAAAGAAATTTTGAATACAATTTTAAAGATTTAAAAAAATCTTATTCTTAAGAACTATCCCACTATAAGAATTTCAATAATTTTAAGAATTCTGATAATTTAAAAATTTAAAAGAATTTTCAGATAAAAATTTACAAATTTAAATTAAATTTAAATTTTTTTCTAGATTTTCTTTCTAGAAAACTATATGGTTGTATTAAATTTGAAGAATTTAAAAAATATAAAAACTTAAAGAAACCTAAGAATTTTCAGAAAATTAAAAAATTTAAATAAATGAAACAATTTAATAAATTAAATGAATTTATAGGATATAAATAACTCAACAATTTTAAAGGAATTAAAGATTGTTCAAAATTTAGAGAATTTAAAAAATTTAAAATAATTCAATAGTTCACATTTCAAAGAATGTTATGATAAGTATTTAAAGAATTTAGAAAATTAAGAGAATAGTTTAAAAATTTAAAGAAATCAAAAAAAAAATTCAAAGAATCTTAAAAATTTGAAGAATTTAAAATATTTAAAAATAATTTATAGTATTCAAAGAATTCTAAGGATTTCACAAATAAAAGAATTGAAAGGATTTAATGAAGTTAATAATTTAATTAATTAATTAAGGAATTTAAAAGTTTAAATAATTTAAAGACAAAAACAAAATTTGTTGTCTTTAGAAAACAGGGCTTTAACGATATTAAAGAATTTTAAAAATTTAAAGAGTTTAAAGCGAATCATTTAGAAAACTTAAAGATTATTTAAATTCTGTAAATTAGAAGAATTTTGAAAATCTAAAGATTTTTTGTTTAAATGCTGTAAGTTCTTTAAATTCATTGAATTTTTTTACTTTAATTTTTTTTTAATTTCTTTATAATATTTAAATTTTTCTTTAAACGGGAAAAAAATTTGAAGAGAAGAATCTCAAAAATTTTAAAAATTTAAAACTTTTTAGAATCCAACGAGAAGAATTTAAAGAGTTTCAAAAAATTAAAGAAAAACTCTCAAACAGAAAAATTTAAAAAAAATTGTAGCGTTTGAACTTTTTGCTGTTTTGCGCTTTATATTTGTATATGTATTTGTGATATGAAGATATTTGTCAATGTTCACTGCAATGCAATCAGTAATAACCAGGTACTGGTTTATCGGGTTTTTATAAAAATCGGTAAAAAACTCAGTTACTTCAGATAATTACGAATTAGCATGGAAAACTCTTTGTGATAGATCAGAATAAAGCTATTCTTATTCAGAAAACTCATTTGAAGCAAATATACGATATTAAATCTCCATGTAATAATGCCTAATTGACAAACATAAGGTTGGTGAATGTCATAAGCCACCATTTACTCTTTGTCCGTTAAAGCATCACACTTTTTTACATTTTGGGAAAAGTTCGAAATTTTTGAATAACAAAAATACTTTCAAAAGTACCACCCGCTTTGAATTTAATTGAAAGGTCAAATACTTCAAATGAAAATAAAATTGTCGAATCAAATAATAGTCACATTAATGGCATTTCTTAGTGCATATTAAATCAAAACCTATAGTGTAACCAATCTTAAGCAATCGTCCAGTACCAGTCGAAATAGCTTTCTGTCAAAATTGAGTTGGCTGATCCTTACTTTCATGTACCACATGGGACGTTCTGGGAGTTAGAAACGATTTTCGTAAAAAATCTGTATTCTCTAGATGAGAAATACTGTGAGGATCACTACGTACAGAACCATCGTTGTCTTTCTTTTGGCCGATATTGTGTTTCAATGCGTATTAATAATAAAATTGATCAGCTTGGTTTTCCTAATTTTTCCTTTCTTAATCAATTTTACGATATTGGAAGAAAATTAGTTAGGCGCCCTGAAATTAATCGTTAATATCAAGAATTCATGGCGGAATATGGCCACCTGGTTTTAATTCCTGATTCCAATATTAGCGGTCATTTTGACCATAAGGCGTACTGTTTATTCTCACCACTACGTCATTAAGGAAAGCAGTACCACAACCTAACTTCGAGTTGTATTTAATGAATCATTCAAATCTTCGTGGAAAACATCGCTGAATGATTGTTTACTCAAGGGTCCCATAATTCAACAAGATTTGTTGTCTTTAATTTTAAGACTAGCATACTATTAAGACCTGTACATAACTGTTAAAACCTACAATGGATATGGTGGAGAGAAACTACTTCGAAGAATATAAAATGTTTCAAGTTGAGTACAGTAATTTATGGATCTAAAAGTGCTCCGTATTTAGCAACGCATATATTGAAACAATTAGCTTTAGAAGAAACGATTTCATTTGCTGTGGCTGCGAAAATATTGGTGCAAAACTTCTTTGTAGATGATGTTTTAACAGGGACTGATACAATCGATAAAGCCTTAATCATGAAGTGAGACCTAGTCAAATTTCAGATTTCAACTTAGAAAATTGCCGTCGAATTTCTCATTTATTTCATCGTCTTCTGAATCTGCTTCGAATATTTCAAGATACTTGGTCTGTCTTGGAATACTTTCAAGATGCATTTTAATACAAGTTATAAGAACAGCCTTGCTGCTCGCACAAACTTTGAATAATGTAACTGAAAGTTTAGATGTGCAATTTGGTTACATTTACCTTTGGTCGGATTCTGAGATTACGTTGCTTATTAAAACAATTTTAAGACACAATTATTCTATATTAATTTGTGTTGTAATGATTTATTTTTCACAATGCTCGCAGATTTAAACTGTATTGCAGAACTCTTAATAATTTCTAGTTAATAATAAATTGTCGTTGAGTTAAGATTTAGGTAAGTAAATCAAAATTTATTAATGGTGATCACAAATTTTTATATTTTTCGGCTAGCGTCGCCAGAGTTGATTGAGTTAAAATTAAGGTTACATATGACATACTAGATTGAAACTAAAGTTAACTCGCAAATTTAGTTGTCTGAAAAAGTCAATTTCAAAGATCGAAGAAACAATATACATATTTTGAAGTGATTCTAACCCTGCATACATGTACATTAACAAACAAAAAAAATATTTATCAATTTCGAAATAATAATAAAAACTAATTCCAATCCGCCATATTACAAAACTTAGCTATATACTTACAAATAAAACGAACGATGAATAAGGTCAAAAATAAAACAATTTTCAACCCCTCGCCCCTTATACATACGTACAATAAAACGAAATCTAATTCCATTTAAACAAAGTACAAACAATAAAATAAAAATAAATCAAAACATAAATAAAATAGAAATGTTTGTGTGTGTGTGTGTGTGTGTGTGTGTGTGTGTGTGTGTACGAGGAGTGTTAGACCCATGATAAAAAAAACCCAAAGCTGATTTAAGATAAAAACAAAACAAAAAATATCGTAGTAATAATAATAAAATAAAATAAAAAGAAATTAAAAATAATTACACAACTTAAAAAGGAAGGAAATTTTATGTATATATTTCCCCTCTATTTCCCTAAAATACATTTATAATAATACTCTGGGGAATAATACGATTGATATAGATAGATATTTTTTTTTTCAAGGGTTGAACAAAATAATTTGTTTCTTGTAAAATTTATATCTCACCTGATCTCCCATATCGAAATGTGGATTTGGTTGATGATGGCCGTTGTATTGTGGCACAGATAGTGAAACGTTTAAATTTTCGTCGTTTCGCTGCAATGAAAAAAAAAATGAAAAACAATTAAACGATTAATTAACGTCATACAAAATTAATTTCAAAAAATTCAACCAACTTTATAATTTAAACGAGATCTGTTTTTTTCACAAAGAAAAAAGTCATAAATCCAGAGAAAACAATTTTAAAACAATAAATTTTTAGTTTAGGAATTTTCTTTGATATTATCTTAAAAATATTAAGATTGTTAATTCCAAACCGGAAGCAATCTATTTTGTTGTTTTTAATTAATTATATTTAATACCCAAAAAACAAATAATAATGTCTCAAAAACTAATTAATTTTCAATTTATAATGTAAAAAAAAAAAATTTAGTTTTTTTTTTGTCTAAATTAATCATTTAGTCATTGTAATGGATGGAATAAAACTAACATACAACAGTACATACATTAATTTTTGTTGTATATAATAATGTATGTATACGATTATAAATTATGTTTATAAGATAAAGAATAACTAAAAAGATTGGAAATAGATAAAAAAACTAAATTTGAAGCCATAAATTATTTAACAGCTATATGATGAATCATACATGATAAACAGCAACATAATAAAAATTGGGGTTTACATTTTTTAATTTTTGCGAACAAAATAAAATTGAATTCAATACAATTTTTTTGCGCTACTGCGTTATTTTTAAATCCATCATCAGCTTGTACCATTATCATTAAACAGGAGCAGACGGATGGCCTATGTAGATTTGTATCACAACATAATTTTAATGCTTCAAGAAGGGAATTGAATAAGACGCAGAGACACAGACTGTTAGAGTAATATTTATGTTGAGCGAATTGGAAAAAAATTAAACTAAACAAAAAATTGATCTAACAAAATGGTTTTCTTTAAAACTCATCGGAGCAAACTAAAAAAAAGCCATAAAATGAGAAAAATGTGATTTATTGCTTTATTCCGCCTGTATGTGTGCTTTCTGAACTTTCAATTAAACCCCAAACCCAACCCTCAATTCAACACTGCTCAACCCTTGTACATGAACTCAATTTAGTCGAACCTCTAAGTCAACCGCCAAATAATTATACGACAGAACGCTTCGCTTAACCCCAACTCAACACCCTACTCGGACAGAACTCACTCCTAAACTTGACACAAAACTCAACACTGAAATCATCACTCAAAACTATATATACTCGTACATGAACTCCTCTCAAAACAACGTAAACTAACTTTCAAGTAAACCCTCAACACAACCCTAAATAACTCCGCAACTGAACCATTCCCTCAATTCTAATTCAACTCTAAGCCGATTATAATTCAACCCCAAACTCAACGGGCCACTCAATTGCCAAATCAACAAGGCAGAAAAACGTACTAAAAAGTGTACTAAAAAGTAAAAAATAATTTTTTCATCACTTGGAAAATAAAAGGTGGGCCCTTGTGGAATAGATATTGATATAAATGACAGAGGTAGATTGGTTGTTTATGAAGGAAAAGCGCCCACGTTTCTATTTTTCGAGTGATGAAAAAATTATTTTTTACTTTTTAGTACACTTGAATTTAAGCGTGGTTTATTAAAAAAGTATTATTTTACAAATTATTATTTTCTATTGGGTGCATGCATTAAAAACCGGAATTTTTTATGAAATTTGAGCCTTTATTATGGAAAAATGTTACAAGATTTTTTATTCAAAGTATTGCCCATCGCTACCCACTACTTTTTCCCGATCTTTCTGGCAATTTATGGAATCCATCCCAGAAAAACTGCGCCGGCTTGGCGGCCAAAAACGAATCGAGCCAATTTTCGATACCTTGAACTAAAGTGAAGCGTATTCCTGATAGGGCATTCTGCATGGATCGAAATAGGTGATAGTCGGAAGGAGCAAGGTCTGGGCTATAAGGCGGGTGAGGCAGAATTTCCATCCGTTACTCTCCAGGTAATTTTTGACCGGCGCCGCAATATGTGGCCGAGCGTTATCGTGGTGGAAAATGATTGACTCTTGTCTGGTCAATCGGGTTTTCTGCTTCAATCGGATCAATTGTTGGCGATAGAGTTGGGCATTGATAGTTTGGCCACTGGACAACAGCTCATAGTGGATCAGACCTAGCTGTTCCCACCAAATGCACAGCATGACCTTGTCCCCGTGAATATTCGGCTTTGGTGTCGATGGGCCGGCCTCGCCTTTCTTGACATACGCTTTTTTGCGCTTGGGATTATCGTAATGGATCCATTTTTCATAGCCAGTGACAATACGATGAAAAAACGACTTCTTTTTGTGGCGCTCGAGCAGCATTTCGGACATGCAAAATCGTCTTACCACGTCTCTTGGCTTCAACTCGTATGGTACCCAATTTCCCATCTTTTGGATGAATCCCAAGGCTTTCAAACGTCTGGAAATTGTTGCTTGATCAACTCCCAATGATTCTGCAACTTCTTGATCGTGACATGAATCTTGATCGAGTAATGCCTCCAATTCTTCATCCTCAAACTTTTTCGGCTGACCGCTTGATGTCAAAATCACCACTTTTGAAGTGACTAAACCCCTCAAAGCACTGTGTTTTTGCAAGAGCATGCTCACCATACAAATCCACGAGCAAACTATGACATTCAGCTGCAGTTTTGTTTGCGAAAAAGTGACTCAACAAAACTTCCCGCAAATGCAGTTTTTTTCGCAAATTTGATAAATTTTCCATCGTAGAAATCGGTTGGATGTGCACAATCAAAACAAAAACTTTTAACTGATTTTAACAGGTATTGAATAAGGCTTTCAAATGACATATACTTATGTCCATGATACTATAACGCATAAACAAGTAATGACATCTAGTATCAAATTCCGGTTTTTAATGCATACACCCAATACTTTTTAGTCTTCAAACGAATCTTTATAAATTTGAAACGTGACAGAAAGTTATATTTAAGTTTCACATGTGCATTTTTCTTTCATGTAAAATTTAGCGTAACGGTTTTGTAAAATTTAAATTTTCATACGCGGACATATATGCATGTTGCTTGTTGAATTCTTTCATTTGATACGGATGTAAAGAGGGCTGAAAAACCAATTTGATCTGTCATCTCGGCGTGTACGCCATCTTGGGGCATACGCCATATTGAATTTAGAATAACGTCACATATTGTTATTGGCAAACCCTTTCATTTGATACCCTTGTCAAGGTGGTTGTGGAGAAAAAGGTGATCCGATATCTTGGGGCGGCCGCCATATTGGATTTATGATGATGTCATTTACCTTATCGTTTTCTTCTTGTTATGCCCTTTCATTTAATACCCATGCGAAGGGTGCTTTAAAGAGAAAGGTAATGCGCCATCTTGGGGCGACGGCCATTTTGAACATATGTATTACAATATTGACTTTACTATATTGTATTGTCACCAGAACCAAACAAATAACAAACCAACAAACAGGTGAAGTTAAAATAAGCGTGGTACAAATGAGTAGCAAACTCCTGAAAAATTAATGTTCTAATCCTATTTTATTACAACTGGAGGTCAAAGATATCCGAGCACCAACTAAAGAATCGAACCTTTTCATACGTATGACGATTTGGCGAGGATTTAATACGTATGATGAAAATTTAATTGCTCGCCGTGGAGTTTACGGTTATTTTCATATTTGGAATGGAGCCGAGTGTCAATGTTTTTGAAGAATTGGCGGACTCCTGCTTTTGTTTTTTTCGCAGTTTACTTTTACCGTCCTACTTTACGCAATAGTAGCCAAATCGAGAACGTATCGCTATAGACCCGTTTTGTATAAATCACCTGCACATTGCAATGCTTCATGCCAACATATAGTGCTGACATGAAAGGTGGGTCGGCCCATGGATTCTGCATTTCTCATACAAGATGAATAACCCATTCCTTACGGGTCAAGATCATTAAGCAACCGGAAAAACGGTATCGGTAAATTGAAAAAACTTGGATAAAGACAGTCTGCGAACAAACGACGAGGAAGAAAATCAAAGAACCATTACCAACGAAAACAATACCAGAATTACCATTCCAACTAGTCGGTACACATTTATTCTCATATATTCAAATACATACATTCTCGTAGTAGACCACTACTCAGGATATATAGATTTTAGCAAAGGCTTTTCAATAGGATTCAAAGGAAATGATAAAAAAACTTCAGAAATAGTTTTAAGTTCATGGTTATCCTGAAACAGTAGAGGCGGAAAACGGCCCACATTTCTCAGCACAATACTTCAGACAATATTAAGAAGACTGGAAGAACTTCGAGCACATAACGTCCAGCCTGCTGTTCCCTAGATCAAACGGATTAGTCGAAAAAGAACTTCAGACAATAAAATTGTTACTACAAAAATGTGAAAAGGACGAATCAAATCCGTACATGAATTGTCACGCGGAATTGAACATTTTGCGGAACAAATTTTTCGGATTTTAATTTGTCACAAAACATAACATAAATTTTGTGATAAATTGTTGATAAAAACTTTTTTATTTTATGGATAAAATCAACATGGATTTTATCACAAAATATCCGCATAAATTGTCAACTTTTTTTGTCACAAAAGTTACTTACACTTTGTGACAAATTGGTGTAAGATTTTGTGATAATCATTGGTTAATGGTGATTGGTGGAAAAATTTGAGAAACATTTGTGACAGAATAGATTTATGATGAAGATGGGGTTGACGCTGATTGTCATTGTGAATATTTTGTGAACTTTTCGAATCATAATGTAACTTTGTCGCATAAATATGTCGAAAAATTTGCAACAATGATTTGTCTCAAAAAATAACATTGGTCACGACTTTTTGTCACAAACAAATTGGTCTAAAATTTTGTGATTACCATTTTTGATTACTCGGGTTTGACCAAAAATACTTTTTGCTTTTTTGTAAGGCAATATAATTTGTATAAACGTAAAGGACAATTTCAAAATAAATGGAGATACTCATTTGGAGATATGAGTATGTATTCGCAATTTGTGTAGCACAATAAACGCAATGCAAATTCGACAAGTAATATTGCCAAATAATTATTTATTAATTAAACAGAACTAAACTTATGTATATAAAGTTAAATAAACTAAATTGTCTTTTTAGTGAATAAACAAAAAAATATTTTTCGTCCAATTGTTTCCATCAAACTTTCATTTCCTGCCGCATATATAAAGTTCTATAGAGTATTACAGAAAAAATTACATAAATTATAAAATTAATTACGAATAAAGCACTCTGGGGTTTTTATTTTAATAAACCGCCTTCGTTTAAAATGCCTAGGCTTTATTTACGGCGGAAGACAGTAGCTCCTACAATTGGAAATTAGGTAGCTGCAAAACTAAAGATAGCCAGAAAGAAACAAAAACCTTATGCCGACAAAAACACTAAAGAGGCAACACCAATCGAGTTAACTGATAGTCAGAAAGCAAATACAACCAAAGAGAATGGCTAAGTGGGCGTGCAATATAAAACGCAAATGCCCCAAAGTCGATATTAGTTCAAATGAATGATAACAAAGTTTACAGGCGGAACTAGCATCACATATACAAAAGACTAAGGCTAATTGGGCCGTACCAATACAAGAAAAATCATTAGAATATGACGACTGGATAAGATCACACAACGTCGGTGAACACATGAGAAAGTCAACTAGTGAAGGAAACTGTCAGTTTGATCCAAACATGCGACAGTCGAGATATAATCGATAAAGCGTTTAAACTAGTAAAACATAACTTTCGATTAAGACGATCCGATAAGATTTTTTGTTAGGAGTATGCTTAAAAAAAATCGCCCATTTTCAATACCAATTCTATAACTTCCGTAAAGTTGATAATTTTAATTTAAATACCTCCTTAACAATTGGACAATGGATTTGTCGTTCAAAATATTTTTTTCCTGTACAGGAAGTTCAAAAAGTCACTAGCAACTTTTTTGAATTTTTTGCTTGCTAGGAAGTTTCAAAAACATTCGGGCATACCAAAATATCATTTTCAGCTCGCAAGTTGCTAATTTGCTTGCCAGAACGTATCGAGCATCTACTGCTATAATAGTATATTATAACACATGTAAACACAACAGTCAATATAAGTGTACAAAGTGGATTAAAACATAAGATTTGTAATATACGTATGTCATTAGACAAAGATTTGTCTTTTATTTATAGTCGTCAAAAGTAATATAAGAAGTATTTCGATTTTTATTTAAATAATTCTACCTCTAAATGTGTAAAGGCACCGTTTAACATTTTACTGACTTTTATATTTTATAGTGTCCACCAAAAGATGCTCACATCTTACAAACACAATATTATTTTAAATGCATACAAAATTAAATCGGATATTTATTTTAATGCAATAATCTCAATAAAAATTAAATTGTTCAAAACTATTTGCGATAACACTATAATATACAATATTTTTTTTTATAATTTTGATAGTTTTCATTTTTATTATCGATAATTGGTTTTTATATTATATTCAATAATCAATTCAATAAACTTTTCTATCCTTAATATCCTTATTTGCTATTAGGAGTTTTGTATGAAGATATATAAATACAGTGATAAAATATGTTATATATTTATTAAATAAATATTTCGTTTACTGTATATTTTATTTTATTTCGATTTTTATAACTTTTCCCTGTTAGTTTTTATTAAATTGAATTTCCTATTTTTTCAAGAAGAAAATGTGCAATGCAATAAAGTAATTTACTTATATAGTCTTGGTTTTGTATGTGTGTAATAATGTAAGTATGTCCATACTTATTGAGAAAATACTAAAAAGCTTTAATAAAATTATTTTATTATCATATTATATGTATGTATGTACATATATCTATTTTACAATAATTGAACAATAATAGTAAAATATGTCTAATAAAATTAAAATAATATTGACGGCAATATAATGATTTTAAATATTTATAATTCAAATTTATTGTTTTATATGAATAAATACAAAAAAAAGTCACTTTCACTTGTGTGATTTTTTGGCTTTTAACAATAATTAAATATAAACAAAAGCACAAATAATTATGAGACCAATAAATCAATAAATAAAAGAGGAAGGAGATTAATCTATTTTATAAATAAATTAGGGATGTTATTATTATTCTACAAAAACTAAGCAAAAGTAATAAAATTTTATTTGGGAAAATAGCCGCCACCCCAAATTTATAAATTTCAGTCGGTTAAGTGTATGGAACGATGCCCAATAAATATTTAAATATAATTTTATAATTATATTTAATATTATAATAATAATAATAAAAAAAAATATATTTTATTTTAATAAATCATAAACACAATAACAAAATTTAAATATGTGACCAATTTTCAATTAAAATAAATTATAAATTATGTGAAAAAATATTTTTAAGTGGTTGAAATTGAATTTATTGAATATATACATAAATATACATATACACACAGGACACATAAAGCTATTATATTAAATTTATTAAGGGTGATAAATTAGATTTCGTCCCTTGTTTTTTTTTTCTTTTTCATGTCTATACCATTATATTAATATATAAGCACGTATAAATCTAGGAATTCGAAAAATCAATCAGCTAAATTATTTTTTGTTCATAAATCATATTATTATTCAAAACACATGTTTTTAATGTTAATTATACGAAATTATATATTAATATTGATTGAACAAAAAAGAAATAATGTTAAATATTAAAAAAAAAAAAATATTACAATAAATTATAATTTATGTTCAGACATATTTGTCGCCAAGCAACTGTAATAAAACCAATTATTATAAAAATAAAAAGAAACATTGTTGGAGAATTATAATAATAAAAAATAAATAATTATAATTCTTAATAGCTTAAGGGTTGGTTTTTATTACTATTATTATTTTATTTTATTTTTGTTGTAATAATCATAAAAAAATATAAATTATATTTTTCGGTATTTTTTTTTTTTCGTCTAATTACTGTTCGTAACTAGAAAACAATAACAAAAAAAATTTGTAATATTTTTAATTGTTATGTTTTTAGGAGAGTATAGAATATAATTATTGGGTGTTGTTATTTTTGCTTATAGTCGCGTTTTTTTTTTTGCTACGAGTAGCTATAAAATTGTATAGCTACATAAAATAATTTAATTAATAATAATAATTTTGTGTGTTGAGAAATTATTTAATTTCTACTAATGAATGATAATTCAAAGTTACGATGCTATGAATTTTTAAATTAGGACAGTCTGCGAAAGTCTTATATAATAGGGTTGGTGAAATTTAATGGAATTTCATCGGTCAATCACAAAAAAAAAAAAAAAATGTAAACTCCCACTTGACAAATTTCATCATAATACGTTAAGAAATGGCCAAGCTCCGTTTTAATTGGTCATATTGTTCCTTTACCAATCAGCCGTACTCCAAAATTGAATCGGTTAAAAAATAATTGAGTTCCATTATAATTGACCATATTCTTAGAAAAAAAAACAATACAAATTAAATTCTTATAGGTACTGAAGAATCGTATGTAATATTGAAAATGTTTTCTTTTTGTTTTTCCGCGGTTAAAAATTAACCAAGTTCCATTCTAATTGGCCATATTCCACAAGTTCATTTAAAAAATATTTTGGTTAATGTCGGTTAAGAAATAGCCAAGTTCAATCCAACAAGGGCGGCTATATTCCGGAACTTCTTTTAAAAATCATTTAAAATCAAAAAGAATCCCATTTTCATCGCAAAGTTAAATTTTATGATAATCGGTTAAGAAATAGCCAAGTTGCCTTCTTATTGGCCTTATTGACCAATTTTATCAAAATCGGTTGAGAAATAACCAAGTTCCATCCTATTGGGTCATATTCTAGAACTTCATGCCGAATTTCATCAATTTCGGTTAAGAAATAGCCAAGTTCTATCCAACATGGCCATATTCCGGAACTTCTTCTAAAAACTATTTAGAATCAAATAGAATCCTATTTTCATTGCACAAGTTGAATTTTATCACAATCGGTTAAGAAATAGCCTAGTACCATTCGAAAGTACCATTTAGAATTTTACTTTCATCGCAAATGCCGAAATTTATCTATTTTTAGTTGCTAAAATCATTACTTCTCAAAATGAGATAAAAATCGAACAATTGTTGCAAAATTTGTGGAAACTGTTTTGGTAAAGGCAAAAAGAAAGCAAAATATACCATCGAAGTTGTCGTTCAGAAGAAAATATTGCTGATCATCAATTTGTTATCGTTCACAGCAATTACACATTCCACCAACCAGTTTATTCAGAATTTTTGCACAAAGATCTTCATTTGAAGGCTTATAAGATTCAGGTAGAGTAAGTTATAAGATGATTCGGTTGTTGAGTGACTCAGCAGAGCATAATTTGCTTGAGATACTCAACAAAGTGTGGATGGGTTCAAAAATACCGGACAAATGGAAAGAGAGCAGGGTGGTTCCTATCCCTAAACGGGATAGAGATCCAAATGTGGCAACAAATTATCGAGGCATATGTATGTTGAATGTTTTTATAAAAATCTTGAATGGAATGATGAAAGAGCGCATGGAAGATTTTGTGAATGAAAATAATTTGTTGCCATCGACAACATTTGTATTTCGAAAGAACCACTCTGCAATTGAGTGTGTGGAAAAGTTTGTTTGGGAAGTAAGAAAGGATAATTTGAAAGCTGTTGCGGTATTTTTGGACATCGAAAGAGCTTATGATTATGTGGTTCCGTGGAAATTACAACAAATTCTATCGAAATTTGGATTTTCACGGAAAGTATGTATGTGGATAAAAGATTTCATGACTGATAGAAAAATGGTTCTGAATGGAAGTGGTTTTAGGTTGGAGGGAGTTGCAAATATTGGACTTCCGCAAGGAAGTAGAGTATCTCCAGCTCTGTTCAACCTATATACCAGCGAGATACACCACATCAATACAGACAATCAAATCGTTCTGCAATTTGCAGACGATTTTGTAGTAATTGGAAAAGGGAGAAGTATTGATGTGGCGGCTCAAAGAGCGCAAAAGGGGGTAGATGATTTAATTCAAAAACTTAAAATGTTGAATCTGAGAGTGAATCCTAATAAGTGTGCTTATATGAGTTTCAGAACAAACGTTGCAAATGTTAATATAAGTGTTGATAGTCAAAGTATTGAACAAGTAAATGCGTACAGGTATTTGGGTATTTGGATTGATAGACGTATGAATTTTGGGAAGCACATGAAAATTTTGGCTGATAACTGCAAGGAACGTTTAAATGTGGTTAAACGGGTGAGCAAACCTAAATGGGGCGCTCATCCGAGTGTGACTGACATGTTAAGGAAGGCACTTATATCCTCCAAAATTGGATATGGTATTAGTGTGTATGGGAATGGTTCGAAAGGGGCTTTTAGCCAATTAATGAAAGTAGAAAATGCATGTGCAAGAGTGGTATTGGGGACGATTAACTCAACCCCAATACACACTTTGTGGTCTGAAATGGGTGATTCACCTCTTGATTACAAGAGAGAGTGGATCACAGTGAGAGAGTCGGTGAGAATGATAACTAAGAAAAATGAGTTTTGGAATGAGATGATAGTAAGATTACAAAATAGGGCGGTGTACAAACCGACATATAGAACTAGTATTGCACTTGAAAAGTTGAACATGTTTCTGAGTATAGGCAATGCTGGTCCGCAATCCGTTCCTAATAATCTTACTGTATGTTTGACTATGGAGGAATATAATAAGGGAATGAATGAAGTTATCGCTAAAATTATGTTTGGGAAAATCAGTCAGCGGTATATGCAAGATGATATCGTTTATACAGATGCTAGTGTGAATGAGAATGGAGTGGGTGTTGGTATATTTATGCCTAGTAAGAATGTTGAAAGGTATTTTAAAGTGGACAAAAGCATCTGTATAATGAACGCTGAACTGATTGGAATATTTGAAGGAATTAAACTGGCTGTGAATGAAGGGGAAAGGAAAATAGTAATATTTTCCGATTCTCAGAGTGGTTTATGTTTGCTGAAATGTGGAGGTGGAAGGGAAGGCAATGTGTATGTGGATTTAATTTTTGAAAGCGTTCGAGACTGTCAACGTGATGTGACCATACAATGGATCCCATCACATAGACAGATCGAAGGGAATGAAAGAGCCGATATGTTAGCAAAAAAGGGTACATTGAATGACATGGTTCAGGAGTACGAAAGGAAGGATGCAAGAGACGTACTTCGAATGCTTCAGATGAATCTGTGGAGAAAATGGGAGAGTGAGTTTAATGAGAAAAGTCTAACGAAAGGAATGAAGTACAGAGCGCTCCATGGTACTCCTTTGAGAATTCCGTTTTTTAAGGAGCTCAAAGGAGATACGCGAATGTTGCGAACGGTTGAGAGAATCAGGCTGAACCATGGAAACTGGAAGGAATGCTTGTGGAAACGTCATTTGAGTGAGGACAAAGATTGTGAGTTGTGTGGAAGTGTGGAGGATGTTGAACATCTCATATTGGTTTGTCCTAAATACAACCTATATAGATCTAAGTTCAACATCCTTCGGAATGCAAGAAACCTAAGTGATTTAATGAATGAGAGCAATTTGGTTTATAAGGAGATGTATGAATTTATTAGGATGAGTGGGATAACAATCTAATACGAAATAAATACTAGCCGATAGAATATGTGAAGGGAGTAATCCGGTTCATTTTAAGAGTAAGGAAATTATTAAAAATGAAATTTGAATTAAAATATGTAAACAGAAAATTATAAATATGATTTTTGGCGATATGGCTCTTTTTGTATATAGGAGCCAAGCCTAATAAAAAAAAAAATAAAAAAAAAAAAAAGATTCAGGTAGCTCAAAAAATAAAGCCAGTATAATCGCATCAATCGTGCAGACATCGACCAACAAACAATAAATAATTAGCCTCATTAAATCAGTGAGAATGAAATAGCCCACAAATTTTAATTCAGGTCACATTCAACAAATCACGTATTTCCTATTGTAAGTACATTTTTTATTGATCACCCTCTAATTTTCCTATTTAAATCATTTAATTTAATTTTTTTCATTATTTCTGTTTTAATTGGATATTATTTAATTAAAAACTTTATTAAATTTCCTATTGATATTATTCCATGTACATTAACAATTTAGTTACAAACGTATATACATTTTTGTTGTGGTTGTTGTTATATTTCTTTTCATTTATTAATTAAATTTTTAATTAATTTTTTTTTTAGTTTTATAAAAAATAAAATAAAAATAAAACTAGAAAATGAATAAAATATTAGTAATTTCTGTAACACATTGAACTCTTAATAATTTATTTGTTTGAATTATATACAAGAAATTAGTTAATGTAAAAAATACTGCTACACCCACACACATAATCTCTAATAAAATATTCCGACCGAAATTGACTTTAATTTAATTTTATAGTCGAACTGATTAATTCTGTATCAAATACTCGTCTTCTTGTATATATAATAAAATAAAACACATAAAAATGTAATAAAAATTATTTATCAATTATACAAGAAAAGATAAATTATTTTTTTTGCCACACTTTCGTACTTAATTACTTTATTATATAAGAGACTTTTTGAAAAAAATTATTAATAACAACAATAACGAAAAAAGGGATAAGTTTCCAGAAATTTTATGACCATAGTTAAAACTTAATTCCCAATAGTAATTTCAAAGTTGGTAGTCTCTCTCTCATTTAAACCAAAAAAATTTAATTATTTAAAATACCATAAAAAATATATTTTAAAACAAACAACATAGTCTCTAGTATAAATATAAAAATTTTATTGTAATTAAATTTTAACAAACACTAATGAGTGTAATTACCAATTAATATCGCATTTTAGACTTAAAAATTTAAAAATGTATATTTTATTTATATTTATAAAAATAAAAAATAAAATAAAAAGTAGCATGTGTTGTTTAAAAATTTAAAAAAAAATTTGCATATTGCATTTTAATAGGAAAAACTAAGAATAATAAAATAGTAATAATAATAATTTTCCATGCGAACGTACAAAAAAAAATTGTTTTCTCAGACTGTGGAAATTATTATTATTTTGTGAATTTGACCATTCCATAATTTTTCTGAAAATTATTTGCAATTGTTTGATATTTTAAGGTATTAAAAGTTCCCATTTTTATATTTTTATATAAATATATAAATAAAACCTGCCAACTCCGACAATAGGGTTTTTTTTTTTTTTTGACCTTGCCCAAAAGCGGCTAGCACTGCGACCTAAAAGATCTTTTGTGCTGTTGGGTACTGTTACTCTAGGAGCTTCTCCACCTCTCTAATAAAGGCGAGAATGCTGTTTATAGAGGCCAATTTACATTTCTCCGGGGTCAGATACCTCTCTTCAAAATGAATCCACCTCCGTGTGCACAGAGCAACACACTCACATAGTATGTGTTCTGCAGTTTCTGTCTCTTCCAAACAGAGTCGGCACTCCGTCTCTGTGGACAGGTTCATTTTGTTCAAATGAAAGCTCAGGTTACAGTGACCTGAGAGAAAACTCACAAGTTTCCTAATATTTTCTTTGCTGAAATTGATCGCCAAATTTTTGTGGTGAAATGGTCTGAACAAAGATTTGGCTTGTCTAAGGCCGGGAATACAGTTCCAATAAGTCAAGCACTGTATTTTTTCCCATTTACTGATTGTGTAGGTTGCAGAAGCCCACGGGATACCACAAAAAGGCTCAGGGCCAATGAGTGTAGTCGACGAGCCTGCCCGTGCAAGTTCGTCGGCTATCTCATTTCCAGTGATGCCCATGTGACCAGGCACCCACCACAACCTTACTTTGTTTTGACATGAGAGAGATTGTAGCAGTTTATAACAACTTTGAACCGACTTGGAATCCAGACAGTTAGAAGCCAATGCTTTCAGTGCTGCTTGGCTGTCAGACAAAATGTGGATGGATGCGCCTTTAAGACCTTTGGTCATAATAGTAGAGGCGCAGATTTCGATGGCGTGAATTTCGGCTAGAAAAACACTGGGGTAAGTACTCAGTGATTTCGATATTTTGTGATTGGGTCCAAAGACACCAATGCCGACTCCACTATCCATTTTTGATCCATCAGTGTACCAGACTAGGCTGTTAGGTTCCATCTGAGGTAACCCAGTATCCCAGTCTGTTCTATCGGGGATTGTTACCACGAAATTCCTGCCAAAGCAGAGTTCTTTCGGCATAACGTCCGGGACACTAAAGAACATATTCAGGTCTGGAAGTTCATTCAAAATGTCCAGGTGACCCATATGGTCATCATGACTGTATTGATTCACTAGCTTCAATCTAGCCGCACAGGTAGCAGCTGATTTTTTGACGTGGATATGAAGTGGAGTGAGCCCGATGAGAGCTTCCATTGCCGCCGTAGGGCAGGTGCGCATAGCACCTGTAATTCCGAGACATGCTAGTCTCTGTAATGAGGTCAGCTTGTTCATAATAACTTTTTGCTGTACCTTAGGCCACCAAACTATTGCCCCATATGTTACAATTGGCCTCACTATCATGATGTACATCCAGTAAATCATTTTTGAGTTCAGGCCCCAGGTCCTGCCGAACATACGCCGGCAGGCCCACATGGCCCTGGCCGCGCGTTCGGTAGTTGAAGTAATATGAGAGTTCCAAGTTAGTTTCTTATCTAGGACAACACCCAGATATTTGACTTCATTGGAGTATCCGATATTTATATCATTTAGACTAATTGAACCAAGGTTCAAATTACGTCTTTTGGTGAAAGGCACCAGGACTGTTTTGCTAGGGTTAATCGAAAGGCCCTCCCCAGTGCACCAATTCGAAATAACAAGCAAAGCCTGTTGCATGCTGGCGGACATCGTACGTTCATGCCCTCCAGAGACTATGATAACCAAATCGTCCGCATAACCAATGGCATCGTACCCAAGTAGATGTAAATTATCAAGCAACTCGTCGATCACGAGTGACCACAGCAAAGGGGACAGGACACCGCCCTGCGGACACCCTCTTGCTGCCGTAATCGTGACTGACTCATTACCTAATTTAGATGTAATCTTCCTACTAACCAACATGGAACTAATCCAGTGGTTAGTCGGATCGTCAATACCTCTACGCTTGATTGCCCTAGCAATTGAGTCGTATCCAGTATTGTCAAAAGCTCCCTCAATATCCAGAAATGCACACAGAGCAATTTCTTTCAAGCGATAGGCTGCTTCAATCTTGGTGACAAGTAGATGCAGCGCACCCTCTGTGGATTTGCCTTTCCTATAGGCGAATTGATTTGGATTTAGAGGTCTGGTTGCAGTTAACCAGTCTCTGATATGAAGATCTATAAGTCGTTCCATGGTTTTGAGAATAAACGATGTAAGACTGATAGGTCGAAAGGACTTAGGAAGTTCACATGGCCGATTGCCAGGCTTTGGGATAAAAACCACGTTTACTTGACTCCAAGCCTGTGGTATGTGACCCCAATTGAAGCTAGTTCTAAACAAGGCCACCAGAGCAGGGGTAATCAAGTCCAGGCCCCTTTGGAGGAGGGCTGGGAAGATTCCATCCCCTCCTGGAGCCTTGAAAGGCTGAAAAGAGTTAATGGCCCATTTGACTTTATCCGGAGTAAAAAGCTTACCGGATAAACTATTAACCCAACCCATATTTACACCCATGTGTCTACCAGATATGGAGTTAGTGATTGTATTTGTGTCGCAAACAGTGCAGCCCGGAAAGTGCACTTGAAGCAGGGTTTCGAGTGACTCTTTGCGACCTGATGTATAACTACCATCGGATTTCAGAAGAAGCCCAATCCCGTTGGACTGATCTTTAGCTAGAACTTTATGGAGTCGAGCAGCTGTAGGTATATCCTCGATATTTCCACAGCTTTTCCTCCACGTGAGGCGTTTGGAACGCCTTAGTTCTGTGTTGTAACTGGTTAGGGCTTGCCTATATTCATTCCACTCATTGGAATGCTTTGCCCTATTAAATAATTTCCTAACCTTCTTACGAAGTTTAGCCAGCTGTTCGTTCCACCATGGAACTTTGCGATTAACCACAACGTTACGCACCACACAGCTGCTTTCGTAGGAAGATAGGAGCACGTCATTAAGCAGACCAGCTGCGGTTTCTAGGTCACTAATTGAACTCAAAGATGTTGGCAGCATGTCTGCTTTGATAAATAAAATATCCCTATATGTTTTCCAATTTGTAAAACAAGGGACAATAGGCTTACTTGCCTTTTATAGAACTTAATTCAAACTGCCAATACGGAAATTTGAAAAATATATCTTCAATTCCGAATAAAATTATAACTCTCAAACCACGTTTATAGCTATTTAAATTTACAATAAGGTACTATTCCGAAAAACGCTAATAACGAAAATACTGCCAACTCTTGAAATTTCAATTAACTTATTAACTTATTGCACTTTGTACCACTACAAATATAAATTAGCAAAAATAAAATGAGTTTAGTCAACAATTGTTTACAAATCTAAATTCCGAGAACCAGCTTTTGATAGATAATATGACTAATAAGATAAGTAATATGAAATCTGCTTACTCGGAAATTATTACATTGTAAATATCTTCAAGCGACAAAAAAACATTAGGTCCTTTATGCAACCTTCAATAAAATTCCGCAAAGAGACCCTTATTTTAAAATTGCGAACTCCGAAATTACAACTGCTAAATATATCTTCAACTTAGAAATAATTGAAACTGTCAAACCAAAAAGTGCTACTCCGAAAAATACAACTAAAGCAAAAATAGATTTAGTAGCACAGGTAAATGTTCCCAGATTTTAATTTTAAATCTCCCAACTCCGAAACTACAACTAATTAATTTTAAAGCGATCTATGCCAATACAAGTTCACTTTATGCAGATTTTATACTATGGTATTCAAATTACTCGGGTTTTAAAGTACTCAGGTAGTCGAATATATTTTATTATATAGGCGAGTACCCGTGTATTAAAAACCTACAATTTACACCTGAAATGGGAATTTTGTACACTTCAAATTGACCTTTTACAATTCAAATTGAACCTTTTCCAAATTATATTTTATATTTTAATTCAGTTTTATTCACGTCCTCTATTAAATGGGATTCTAAAACGATTTTTAGATGAAGTTCTGGATAGTAGATCAGGATGGATTTGGCCATTTCTAAACCAATTTTGATGAAATTCGAAATGTGCGATGGAAATAGGATTCTAAAATGATTTTAGAATATGGCCAATCAGGATTGAAGTAATTTTTGATTCTTCCCCACTGCTTTAGCTTTTCTTTTTTTTCAGAACAACCATACAGCGTCTCGGAGGACTAGCTACTAATGTTCGATAATGTGACACTGGAATATTAGTCAATAAATAGTCAATAATTCAGAAAATAGAGGTTTTAGGCAAAACAACCTACTTTTCAAGCTTTTCACAGGAAAATGAAATTTTTCTATGAAAACCTTGAAAAGTAGGTTGTCCGGCACTGGTTAAGCTGTTAAGACCGTCTTAGCTAAAACCCATTTTGTATATTTGTGTTTGCTTTTGCTTTCTTTACTTAAATCAGATTTTTATTTATTTCATTACAATAAATTTATTAAATTTTAATCTTCTATTCTTAAAAATTCCATTTAATTTTTTTTTGTATTCCGTCCATTTTGTTTTTTTATGTATGTATTCGGTTTGTACACTGCAAATTCTTTTAATATAAAAATATATTTTTTTTTAATTAATTCCGATAAATTCAATTTGTATAATTTTAATTTTGTGTTTCATTAAAATTTGATAAAATTTTATTTAATGTATTAAAAATGAAACGGATTCAATTTTCATTGCTCTTTAATATCCGTGTCGATAAGTGTAGGACCGTGTTTTAAGGCCAATGACAGCCATGAATGCGTGTAGAATATGAAGTTGGGCTTAGCTAAGACGCGAGTACTAAACTAAACAAAAATTCTTTTGTAAGATGATTTTTTAGTCTGTAGCTATGTGTTTATAAGGCATGAACCATGACGAATGAACAATGTAATAAAATAAATTTATGAACAAAAAATAAGTCGGTAAATTACCGGTAAAGCCGGTATTGCTCAAAATATATATCGAAAATCCGGTAAACTGATTTAGTCCAAATATTGTATTCGCTATTGTGAAGATTTCACCGGTTGCACAAGTATCTACCATACAACAATAATGATGAATATTTATTTTCATTTAACTTTCCACTCTTTTTTACGTTTAAATAATTTTCATTTTAATTTTAGTAATACCGACTAAAAGGGAATCGAAAGACACACTCCCTTGATTAGAAATAATACGAACTTTCGTGAGCCTTGAGATTCAAAAGGGAGCTCGCCAATCTCGAGAAACGACGCACTAGGCTTCATAATTGATTGCGTGGAACAGAATTTCTACCCAGCTCTTGATCTTTCAAGAAGGAAATTCAAAAATTTGAACAGGGCTCCATCGCTAACTCTCTCTCTCTCTCTCTCTCTCTCTCTCTCTCTCTCTCTCTCTCTCTCTCTCTCTCTCTCTCTCTCTCTCTGACATATGCAATCAATCTGTTTGCTAATTTTTCTGAATCAGTTTACGAGCCATCCAGCAGTCCGTTACCTGTTACTTTGATTGGAGCAGGGCCGCTCGCCGTTCTTGAAAACACAAACGTTCGAAATCCTTGTTCTCAAAAACTACTGAACCGGTTTTAATTATTGATGGCTTTTATGAAAGGGAATAGAGCTCTTCATTTAGACGAGTAAAATCATTTTTATTGTTTATTAAATCTTTGTTGAACAGCGTTTTTTCTGGAAAATATCAGGTTTGGTGACCCTTTGATAAAAGGGACCATCCCTTTTTATATTTGCTTATTTACCTTAAAATCAAACAATTAATACACAATTAATTAAGAAAAATATTATATGTATAATGTAAATTACTTTGAAATTACAACTATTTAATTTTTTAACGAGGTAACTTTGTTTTACTTATTAACGTATATTTACAAAAACTAGCAAATTACAAAAAAAAAATTTTACTCCGAAAAAAAAAAAATATTTCTCACAAACTAAAGCAACAAGGGAAAATATTGAAAACCTTATCTGCTCAAGTTACACCCAACCTACATTTTTATGATATAGATAATCGAACCAAATCCCAGAACAATTCACTCTCCTTCCGACATTAAAAATTTGTTCGACCATATTTTTAAATAACATAATTATTATTTTTTTCTAATTTAAATTCATTGATTACCACTCCCCAACCACTATCCTACTCCGCATAAAAAATTAAAATTAAATATTAATTATAACAAACAAAAAAAAAACAAAAATAATATTTTTGATTAATCACCGAAGTTATTGATTAAAAGTAAAATAAACAAAAATATGATAAAAAACTAATAAATTAATCTCATTTTTTACCTTTTTCTACATCCTCTCCCAAGTTAAAAGCGGTAAGGCCTTTCGTTCCTATATCCAAAAATTTTCGATGCTCCAGAATAACAACAAAAATAGAAAACAATTTAATTTTTATTTTTAATATTATTTATTTTGACTTTAATTAAAGTTTCTTGTTAAATTTTTTTTTTTTATGTCTTTATTATTGAAAAATAAATAAAAAAAAGTTCTCGAAAATTTTCGAGAGCACGATTATACGGGGACGACGGGAAATAAATTATCGTAACAAATTAATGAAAAACTTTTATTTATTTATACAATAATTTTTGTTTTTGCTTCAAAGGAAAATTTATAACAAAACTTTTTTTTTTTATTTCGTTTTTTTTTTCAGATACATAAATTTCGATAAAAATTCGTAAAAAAAAAAAATTCCGACTGGAAATTTATGAAATTGATAAATGTGCGAAATATTATATTTGGTGAAAATAAAATACGATATGCACGATTTGAAACAAATTTTTTTGTGTCGTCCGGTATAATATACATACATCGAGTATTCTAATTTTAGGGATCCACGACCAAAAAAAAAGGTCATCTATGTAACTTTTAAATAAATTCTAATAAATGAATGCCCTATTGTATACAATTTTTATTTATCTTAATTTTTATGATTAAGGTTATCAGGTCATCTATCTTGTTTATTATTGTGGTGGTTTATTTCTAGGAAAGTCAAGAAACTTTCCTTCATTAAATATATAAGTGGAGTAATCAAATTAAAAAAAATATATATATATTTTATTGTATGTTATGTGTGCGTGCGTGTGTATATTTGTGTGTGTGTTTATATATTTCCATCTAATCTAAGTGATCTAAGAAATTTTATTATTTTTAATAATTTCAATCGGAGATATGACTTTGAAATAATAATAATAATAAATAAAAAAATTATCGATAGAAACGTTAGAAATGATAAAATGTATTTTGTTGTTGTGTTCGAGATACTTTCTAGCGATAAGTTATTTCTTTTGAAAGATTGATGGTAGTTTGCCTTGGGCGAATTTTTTTTTTCTTTTTTTGTAAAAGTTATGTTGTTACATATTTTAATGCTTTTTAATATACAATAAATTTAGTTTATATTTGGTGTCGCCGTTATTATGTTTTTGATGGTGCTGCGCGTTATCCTAGTATTTACGAGTTTGTTTAAATTTTTTCTTTTTGGTACGTTTTGGTTTTACTTATATTGTTTCAAAATATGGTTATGGTCCATAAAGCTTTAGAACCGAGTTTGAACTGTTTTTTAACAATAAACATTGTGCAATTAATTTTAATTTCAACAAAATTATTCAAATAACACGCTCCGCATTACAAATGACGCATCGAGCACGCATTATTAAAATGGTTTAAGGACAAAGCATTTTTATGAAGAATTGTATGATTCAGTTATACAATAGCGTTAATTTCATTTGTTTGTCTGAATGTGTAACAGGATGACGAAAGACACACTTTTAATGAGAGTTTTAATGACAAACTAATAGGCTTAGAAATCGAATTACTATGGCAAACATAGAAACAAATCTTGATCTCAAGCAAAAACTCCACTTGCCAGCTTTAAATGAAAACCTTAGAAGTGGCTACGAATCTAATTGATTTCGCAATTTTATAACAGATTATGAATAATTTCGAGATAGGCCATCTTTTTTTTTTTTCATTATGAGCTTATTGAATTTTGGATTTAATTTGAAACAAGATAAATTTTAAATTCAATTTTACTTTCTACTACAAATTTTCTTTTTCAAAAATAATAATCGTAATGTGTGAATTATTAGCAAACTGGCTAGTAAATTTATGCACGTAAATAAAATTCAATAGAAAGTTGTTTTAAACGATTAATCGTAATAATTAATCAAATTCGATTTAAGATATCCGCTTCGAATCTCTTGTATATTTTATGTAAGAAATTTTTTTAATCAACCACCCGCCATGCCACACACACAAACAAACGCATCCACGTACATACATTCAATTTTTTTATAATATTCGGACGAAAAATGTTCAACAATTTAAATGTACATATATTAAAACACATGTTGCTTATGTTGTGTGTTGCACACATATTTTTCATGTTTGCAGCATTACAAACAACAAATATATTATTTATTATTGTCAATATTGTGATTGTGAAACAACAACAATTAATTTGTATCTATCCAGACACTATATGTATGTATGTATAACCTAATTGACATTGTATTTTTCTCGCCCACCCCCACAAATTTAAATTTATACCACCTAACACAATGTCGTAATAATAATTTTTTTTTTATACAATTTTCATTCATAAATTTGCTATGTTCAATTGATTTTCCTGTGATTATCAAAAATTTTGGCATTTTCCGGAAATCGAGTGGTAAACAAAAATTGGGGATGATATACAAAAGTTTTTAGGTAGCATTATTTATTATTTATTTTTTAAATCGATTTAATTAATTAATTCTGAAAAACATTTATAATTTTTTTTTGTTTGTTTAAATCAAATGTTTATTAAATTGAATTAAATGGGGATTTTGTATTTAAATATTTTCAGTATGGCTTTTAAATAAAGTCCAAATAATTTAATTGATACTCACAATTGAAATTATTTTTGTAAAACACGCCCAACAAAAATTCTTCTTCTATAAATAATTGTAATTTCATCAATTGCTCAACAAGACAAAAAATTATCTTAATTACATTTTATTAAAATGTTATTGAACTCGATGACATTTATAATAAAACTTAATTTAAAAAAAAAGAAGAAAAATAATAATTTTATGAATTAAATAATTTAAGAATATTTAAGATGGTATTTTTAGTATATTCCATAGATTTTTGTCGAAACTATGCTGGATGATATTTTGAATAATTAATTCAAGTATTTTACTTAAAAACTAAAACTTGTTTAAGAAATCATCGACCTTGATAAAATATTTTATTATACAATGTAAGTCATAATAATAATTTTTATTTAGTTTTTACATTCGATATAAAACATCGATAAGGGATAAGATTAGATAAGATATCAAAACGGCTTTAGACTTTAAGTGAGATCATAATTTACAAATAGAATTATATACAAAAAAAAGCATGAACTAAAATAATAATAATTACTAGCATAATTTAAAACATCAATGTGGTCGTGAGTTTTTTAACTCATTGACAGCATAAGACCGCAATAATATTGATTTATATTCTAAACTGACCTCGTTAGATTAACTCAAATAAATCGATTCGATGATAGCGTTTCTAATCAACCGTGTCTATAGTTCATACGTATCTAAACATACACTTTATTATATATCTTTATGTTCATTCAATGTTCACGTTTTATAATTAGTGATGTTGAAATAAATTACTTTGTTATGATTTGGGAAATTACTCATGTGGAACATATTATTAATTATAAACTCAAGAAAAATATACCAAAACTTGGCACTGATAATGTTTGTTCCTTACAAAAAAAAAATAGTGCTAGCATTTTTGATTAGGTCCCACACAGTATTTAAAATAGGGAATAAATTATAATTTAATTAGTTCTCATAAAGTACATAACAACTTGAATTAAGTTCCACAAAATACTATTAAATAAAACAGAATCTACAAAATTCGAATCTCAGTAGCCTTTTTAGACCTCAGAAAAAAATTATTGATAAATAGTTAGAGAAACCATAAAAAGCTCATCAATTAATCGCTAAACAGCTTAAAATGGCTCGGGAGATGGTGGGTCAGGTATTAAATCGACCAAGTAATATCTGCTTCTCGATCTTTATTCAGTGTAACTTCATGAAAAATATAAATTGAAACGACTGATAGCGGTTATTGTGTATTAAAAAAATTTAGTGAATCATTAGATTTTTTATTAGGTTCCACAAAATATTTGAAGTATGTAGTAGGAACTCGATTAATTATTTCTGATAAAATACATTTTTACTCCAAACTAAATGATCCCACCAAGAATGATTGGTGGATTTGGATAAAGGATTGATTTTTTTTTATTGGAAAATTATACAGTCTTAAGTGCTTTACCCATTGGAAAACGAAAAGAAAAATCGAATTTAGTTTTTTCGATATAATTCTAAAATTATTGCTTTGTTTTCGCTAAAGTCTTCTCGTTTTTGATCGAGTATACCATACAATACCATTTTGAATTTAAAAAATTCAAAAACATTTTTAATTGGCTGAGAAAATGAAAATTTAATTTTTTCGGTTCTAAACAATTTATTTCGGACGAAAAAAATTAAATTTTCATTTTCTCAGCGAATTAAAATTTTTTTGAAATTTTTTAATTGAAAATAGTATTGTATGGTACACTCGGTCAAAAACGAGAAGTTTTTAGCGAAAACAAAGCAATAATTTTGGAATTATATCGAAAAAACTAAATTCGATTTTTCTTTTCGTTTTTCAATGGGTAAAGCACTTAACGGATAAGTGTAAGCGTTTACTGGAATTTTCGAGATGAGACCGTCATATTCGAGATTTTATTTCGAAATGATTGATATTTCTGAAATTATCGGCATTTTTGACATTTTCCCGATATGTGTTTATTTCTGAGGATTTTTTTTTAAAATTTTAAATAATACAAATTTTTACAATTTTTCAAAGCCAATTTATTAAGAATTCTTAGAAAAAATGTTCAAATTTTTAAATTTTTGCCAAAGCCAATTTATTAAGAATTTTTAGAAAATTTATTTTTTAAAATTCATTTCTTTAAATTTTCAGTAATACATTTTTTCTAAATTTTTCAATTTTCACCAAAACCAACAAGTTTGTTAATAAACATTAGGAAATTTATTCATTAAAACTCATTTCTTGAAATTAAAAATTTCCTAAATTTAAATAAATGTGTGTTCATTTCTGAGAAATTTCGTAAAATTTTAAGCAATACAAATTTTCTAAATTTTTAAATTTTTACCAAAGGCAAAAAAATTATTTAAGATTTTTAGAAAATTTATTCTTTAAAATTCTTTTTTGGAATTGAAAAGTGAAAATCGAATGAGTGTTCAGTTCTGAAGAACTTCTTTAAATTTTGAGAAATTAAAATTTTCTAAATTTTTACTTAAGCCAGAGCAAGTTTATTAAGAATTTCTAGAAAATTTATTCTTTAAAACCCATTTCAAAAATTTAAAAAAGGAAATGGTATATGTGTTCAGTTCTGAGAGATTTTAAAAAATGTTGAGTAATTAAAATTTTCTAAATTTTTAAATTTTTGCCGAAGTTGGCCAATTTTTAATAATTGTTAGAAAATGCATTGTTTAAAATCATTTTTTGAAGTTAAACTGATAAAAAGGAATTTATATATATTCACTTCTGAGGATTTCTTCAAATTTTGGCTAATACAAATTTTCTGAATTTTTAGAATTTTACCAAAGCCAAGCAAATTTAATAAGGATTTTTAGAAAATTTATTCAAAACAGAAATTTATTCAGAAAAGAGATAATCGAATATGAGTTCAGTTCTGAAAAGTTTCTTTAAATTTTGGGTAAATAAAATTTTCTAAATTTTTTACTTAAACCGGCAAATTTATTTTAAATTTTTTTGAAAATGTTTTCAATAAAATTCAGTTCCTGAAATTACAAAGAGAAAATTAAATATAATTTCTTAAAACTTTGAGTAATAAAAATTTTCTAAATTTTAGACAAAGGCAGCAAATTTTTAAGCAAATTTCAATTTTTTTTCTTTTTTATTTATTTCTTGAAATTAAAAAGAAAAAATCGAATACGTGTTCAGATCTCATAAATTAATTTAAATTTGGAGTAATACAAATTTTATAAATTTTTTAATTTTTATTAAATTATTTTCATTAAGAATTTTTAGAAGATTTATTCGTTAAAATTAATTTCATGAAATAAAAAGGGAAAATCGAATATTTGTTGAGTCCTGGGAATTTAAAAATTTTCTAAATTTTAAAGTTTTTACAAAAGCAAACAAATTTATTAAAAACTAAGTAGTTAAAACCCAAAGGTAAGAAATCGGAAAGTGTAATCACACTATCCTGGGGCCCAATTAACGTCACCGTTTCATGGAATTATACATTCAGGGAACTTTTCATGCAATAGAGCGACGTTTCGCCACTTGTATGGCACGAAGTGCAGTCTCGTTGAAAAGATTTATCTTGTCGGCCATATCAAAAAAGTGAAAAGGGGCGCGAATAGAATGTTCGTATGGGCAATTATGGTAGCCAAAAATTTCAAGAAATGAGCGATACATAATAATGTCTAGCCGTTATTGAACTGTGTGTCTTTCCATGATAAAATGTTAAAGCTTTAAATGATTTTGTCAATTTAGATCTAAAAAAAAGAGGTAGGGTTGCCAGATGAAAAAAAAATACAAAATCCGAACGTTGCTATTGGACAATTTCATAAAAAATAAGTTTTCTAAATAAACTGCTTTCCACAGAACACTACGTAACTCCAAAATAAATGTGTAAATTTTAAACAAAAGCTTGATAAAGTTCCACAAAAGAAAAGAAAACTAAATAAACAAATAGATCCCACAGAGAATAAAGTAAAACATTTACGTTCGCTAAATTTGTCAAAAAAAAAAACCCAATTTTCAATAAAACCGTAGAACAGAACTATAAAATGTAATTTTAACAAATGAAAGTGAGGACTAAAAGTAAAGGTTAGTGAGTTGTAATTAATTTCATACAATCAAAGTCAAATTGTCTTGCAACTAATTTCATTTCGAGGCCTTTAAAACTCTTAATTAAAAATTTAATTAAATTTGATGAAAATTCATTTGTATTCATCTCAATTCCTAGAACTTAATTCCCAAGATCTTTAGCATTGATAAGACACGCTCTCGACAGATTGACATGGGCTTAAAAAAAATTCTAATCAAATTTGATGAAAGTGTTTCAACAAAAATTTCAAGTTTTATTAGCGAATGTTATAAAGCGAATTATTTAGACTTTATAAACTCTACGTAAAGTTTGGGTTTATAATCTTCCCAAACCAGATGTATTTAGAGTTTCAAACAAAAATATTCTCTTTAAAAAAATCCAAGGGCGTAAAATGTATGATTTTTATTTTTGCACGAAATTGAAAGTTAATAAAACCAACAATTACTCAAGTGCACAAAACATTTTGCGCTCAAGTTGTATATACAAAATTGGTTAACTTTGATTAACTTACGGTTTATATTTATTATCAAGTCACATTTTATTTTACGCACACGGGCTTAAAATAATTTTACGCACGGTGAGAATGACAGGCAACGTGTAAAACAGCTAAATACATTGTAGAATAAGACTTTTTTCAAATAAGCTTAGAGTGGGAAGGATCGAATTTTCTTAATTAATTAAAACAAATATTAAAATTTCATTTTAATTGAAACTAGTATTTCATAGTTATAATAATTAAAATTTGTTAAAGATCAATATTCTCAATTAATAAAACCACTTTTTTTATCTAATTTCTTTCTTTTTTTTTAATAAAAATAAATTATAAAATACCGAGAGGAAATTAAAAATATTCATTTTTTTTTTCTAATTAATTTATATTTTTTTATTTTATTTTATTTTTTTTGTGTTAGATTTAATTAAATTTATTAAATAAAAAAATTTATATGTATAATAAATTATGTTTAAAAAAAAAATCTAATAAAAAGATAAATTATTTAGATATCAATATAATAAAAATAAAAAAAAAATTAAATTGCAATCATAAAATATATTTATTCAACCAGTAATATAAATTAAACTAATAAAAAATAGTTTTTTTTTTATCACTTATCGCTGATTGAGAGAGGGTGTAGTTTTAGTTATATGTCGGTTTATTTACGCGTGTATGTGTGCGTCAATAATTAAAGTTAATGTCAATGCCATACAAAAGTTTCATATCACGTGATTATGTTATGCCCTTTGTCTATAAAAAAAACAAAATACCTATACATATCTTATGTCTTAAATTAATTTTTAAATAAAAGTTTTAATTAATATAAAATATAATTAATTCATTTTGTTTTACGTTTCCAATTAAAGTTTATTATTATTATTTTCTCTATAAATAATAATTATTTTATTTCAAGTTTTATTTTTTGTGTTTCGAAATATTATACAACAGAGAGAAAGTGAATGAACTTTTTTTGCTCGGTCGTTCGTTTATAGTTCTAAAGGGATAGATAGTGCTGGGAGGAGAAAATAAATAGAAATAAATTATAGATATTTTTTCCAATTATTAATGTGGTTTTAATTAACAAAAAGTTTCGTTTTTTTTTTTGTTTAGTAATTTTTTGTGTGAAACACACGGTGTTTATTTATTTGATAGATTGAAGGACATTTTGATATGAAGGGGTTGTAGAATATATAATTTGTCTTTTAGAAGCAAACCGGTGCATATTCCATCTTAGTTGAAAACAAACTAATGAGATTTTTAAATTACAACATTTAGAAATTGATTTATTATTAAAATTTGATAAGCTTAAAAAAGTAAAATTATTGTTTTCAAATAAATTTATTAAATAATTTAAGATCCTCGACCTCCGAGTGTTCATCGCAAATCGAAGCCTCATTTATCGCTTCGTGAATATGATCACTGGCAGTTATAATATTTTTTTAGAAAGATACAGCGGGATTTTCCACTCACTCCATCCCGAAATGCTTCTTTGAAAGCTTGTTGACGTCTGCCTACTTCTCTTAATTGACAGTCATTCTTGGTTGAATATGACTTGGCCGCATTAGTTGTATCACCTTGCTTCGCTCCCGGATAATTTTTTATTTTTTTTTTGCTTTATTAGAAATATATTCAACCAATCTATAGTTGAAATTTATCAACTGTGCTTATTTGTAAGCACTTACATAATATTAACAAATTTAATTTAACTTTTATTTTCTATTTTTTTTTTCCAAAATATAAAAGTGTAGGTAGACACATATCCACAAACAAACTATATCAATCATACTTATTACTAAAGTATTACATTCAATTCATTAATTATTGTTTTTATTTATTTTTAAACTATTCAATCATTTCCATTCTATAAAGTTAGATTCAGTTTTAAATCTCTTATGAATGTTTTAATTTTTGTAAAGTGAACTAGAGATATTAGGACGATACCATTATAAGGAAAATGAAACGTTTTATCATGAAATTAACCATTGCAAATATAAATGATTTTTTAGTTTTATCTTGAATTCACTAAGCGACCCAGAACTTTTAATAAATGGTAATAAACTAATAAAATTGACAGTCTCGAATAAATATATTTGATGCCGCACTAGCTGAAGTTACCGAATGAACATACATATACATGAGATTTTCTTCTAGAGTCATAGTTGTGTGCGAATTTAACGACTCAATTCCGGTTCTGTTTTTTTAGCCAGAACCATGATGGTTTGGCGTCTATTGGAGGGGGGGACGAAAGTTGAGTAGATTAATCTACCAGCTCCGTAACCTTCCAATAGGGTGCGCATCACGTGAGCTGTTCTGGTCTTGTATTAGGCAGCTGCGTGATGGGTACAATTGTGTAAGGGGTAACCTGTTCACAATTCGCAAGTGTACGTACTGCCTCCTCGTGGCAACCACTGGTAACTAAGGCCATTTGGCACATTTTTGGCCATTTGGCACAGGCTAAAGTACGGCGCTAAAGGAGAAAACCTTGACAAAAAACCCTAATCCAAGGTGGAACAGCATATGCCGATGGACAGGTTAATCAGTCCAAATTATGCGGACTCTGGATACCAGGCACCCTCCAGTTTTATTTAGCCTTCCTATAGTAAAGCTGGGTGACCTACAGGCGATTTGCAATTCCCAGCAATTCGTAAGAGTAAAAAAAACGGAATACGGGGCAGGAGTAGGAATATACGGGAGTGGAACTACATGCTGTAGTAAACATCTAGGAGCGAGAGGAATAAGCCCAGATAGTATGTATCATGTATCGGGAGGCAGTATTGTCAGGTTCATTAAGAACCTGAATATTGACTGGACGGATAATTAAGCAGGGTCCAGCACAATAGATCTTTTGCGCCGCAGTGCGAGGTGGCTGATCGCCCGCATGGCCCTCGAATAATAATAATAATAATTAGCCAGTACCATTCTCTTTGATTCCATAAACTTAAAGTGCCAATTCCCAGGCTGTTTTAGGTAATTTGATACCACAGTTTCGAAATTCAGAACTGGGCAATGTATACCAACACTAAACATATTACCATCTTCACTTACTCCTCAACATCGATGATGGTTTTTTAGCTATGTTTCTTTTTTTCAAATTGCGCGAAAAAGTGGCCCGGTGTTACTAGTTATATTAGTTCTATTTACTGTATTTTTCGTTGAGATTGTGATACCAGTCAGCAAGTAGTTTAGGCAGCACCAAATTCTTCTAGCAGTGAACGAAATTGTCAACCACCCTTCATCTCCAAAATTCAATAGCTCGAAAAATGCTTTACCACACATTTTATGGTTACGGAGCTTTGTCATTAAAACTTGTTTTTTTGCTGCATCTGGTGGTTGTACTTTTAAATTTTCTTTCAACTGCAGGTAAGTCGAGCATATTTCGGTTGAAGGGGTCTTAAAACTTACATTGAATTTTGTTCAAAATAACACCCGGATTGCCATTGAGGTATTGTCGTTTTGCAACAGTGCCGCGACAGTAATGCAATTCTAATGTCTTAAATGACTTGATAAAATTAACAATAATTTTGTTGCGTTACTCAAATTGGACGGCCATTCTATTGCCTAATCGATTTTCTGATGGTGTTAATTTACAGATTCGCTGCACCCGAATTTGCCAATATTCAGTTCTCGCAGAAAAAAGTTTTCGCAGACAGTTTTGAGAGCGTCATTGGCTTTCAGGATTTATGGCTTCCATTTTTTTGTGATATTTTGTGAAAAGTACGAAATTTTGGATACAAATTTAAAACTGTTCCGAATTTCGAAGCGTCAAAAAATAATAAAAATTTTTAAATATCGGAGACAGAATTTTTAAAATTTTTAGATTTAACACTACGCGGCTTTTGGAAGTTGACATTTTCAACTTTCTACTATTTTGAAACTCAAATTTTTCTAAAATTTCGTAAAACTTTGAATACTATCCAAAGTGCAATTCGATTTACACTCTTATACATGTGATTCAAAAAAACAAAATCTATCGGAATTCTGAAATTGTACAAAATTTCGTAAGTTCAAATTTTAAGACTACAGGAAAATTTCACTAAATTCATTAAAGCTTGAGTTTCAATCACATTTTAAATTTAAGTTGAAAACATTTAAATTCTGATACTGCGATACTCCGAATTCTGAAAATTGAAAAGCGAGTTTTATAAAGTAAAAACAATTATGGTTTAAGTTGTACATGCAATACGTTAAACGTTTAAAATACAGTATGGAATTATTCCGAATTTTAGAATTGTATCAAATTTCAAAACAAGTTAACTTTTTTTCAATTATTTAAAACGAACTCGAAGGGTAAATCGTAACTGTATTTGTAATTCCAAATTCTGAAAATGATAGAATTTTAAATTAGAGAAATAGAAATTAATCAAATCTGGCGTAAATTTTGATGTTTTACATTTTCCGATTTCTGAACGTTCACTCTGAGTGATGTACAAAAATAATTAAATACTTAAAACAAATTTAAAATCAGAATTCGATTATTTTTAAGTTTTTTTAAGAATGTTTGAAGTTTTATATTAGTTTAATATTTCGAAAGTTTTACAAAATTAAAACGTACAAAATCTAAAGAATTGATCAAAGTTCACTAAAATCTATAATAAATTCTGAAATTGAAGTATGAATTAGAATTTGATTCTAAATATTTGTGCAGTTTTGGAATTGAAATTGTAAATTGCATTCCACATTTGTTAAAATCTCGATATTTGATTATTCCCAATTCGGAAATTCTCTAAAATTTCGAAGGATGAAAAAAAGCAATACTAGCAATAAATTTTGTACTTTATATTTTAAACTATTCAATACAATGTATGTAAAAGTTTTTCAAATTCTTTAAAAATCGATTAAAAAAGTTGCATTTTCCGAAGATTCACGACACCTTGATTTTTGTCGAAATGATACGACTCTATAAAATTTGTCTCTTCTTTTTCTTTCACATTCTTATTACGTAAAAAAAAGAAATCAAAACAAATGCTATTAGTTTATTACATTTAAACTATAGATACTTATCTAGCAAGGATATGAGAAACAAATTATATTTATAACCTCTTATGTTATTTATTCACAACAACAATAAATATGGAACGTCAATAATAAATTTGTGTGATAAGAAATCTTTGTATAAATAACAAATGATTGAACAAAAACCGGAAAACAGGTGATAGGATTAAAAACACAAAAAAAAACTGTTGAGAATTGATGAGAATTTCTTGTGAGAAACTTAAATCGATAAAATATAAGATTTCTTTGTTTTATAATTTTAGTATGCAAGGTAAAAAAAATGTAACAGAAAGAAGTTTAATTATTGTCAAAAAAAAATGTATCGGATTAAGACAATAACCCTCAAACTACAATTATTTTAAAATTATCATTATAAATCGGTTTTTAATTATTCTGTTTTTTGTTAAGTACATACATATATACTTACTAAATACATACACATCATTTTTAAGAAAATTAATTACAAAGATTTAAAATTTTTATTTTTATATTTCTAAATGGGTTTAATAACGATGCAAAGTTAAAGAAGAAAAAAAGATTGATATATTTTAGCCTAAAGGGTTTGTGTATATTAAAAAATATAACGTCGGATTTAAAATGATTTTTATTTAAGTATGTAACCCTTGCAGAATATGGTGAAATGTATTTTTAATAATAAGTTTTAAATTTTATCAAGGGTTATAAATAATAATTATTTAACTTACTTTAATGCTTATTATTAACTAATCGGAAGCTATCGGAATTTTATAAGCTTACCTGAAACGAGAAATGAAAGGAAATTAGTATTTTATATCAAGTTACTTACGAAATTGAGTTATTACGAGTAAATATTATAGTATGTGTATAGTCAGATCTGTGTACTCATTGTTTAGTTCAGATAATGTTCGCTATTTCGCAACACTTAAATTGGTCTTTAAAATGGCACCAAATTTCCGTATTCCAAATACTTTGTTTTGTTTGATAAATAGTAAAAATCAGTCAACCGCGAATCTATAATTTTTTCTAAAACAACAGTTTCAAGACGGAAGTACAGTTAAATTAAATACAAGAAATACTTAGATTAGAATTGTGGTTTATTTCTTCTAATACTCATTAGGGGTTAAAGATAATATTATTACGGAAGTTAAACTAGATCCACGTAAAAAACCAAACATCGCTTAAAATGTAACACAAGAAATTTGATGATGTTTCATTTTTTTTGCACAAACTTCGTCTTGATCTAATTCTAGAGGAATAAAAAATCAATCAAAATGTTCAATATAAATTAAGTTTTTTTTTTCTTCTCAAGATTTCTTTTCAATTAATTTTATTTTTATTTTTAATCATTCATTTAGAAACAAGAAACCCAAAATTTTTATTTATAGCTTGTCACTTTTAATTAATATGCGAAATAAAAAATAAAAAAAATTTATATTTTATTTTAAATCAAAACAGAATTAATTAAAATAAAAATTTCTTGTTTTAGTTATTGTGTGCGCCGCGCTTTTAAAAAAAACTATTTGCCTGATTGGCGCGCAAAAATCAGTTTGAGAAGTTAGAATTTTTATATTAAAACTTGTTTATTTATATTTAATTTTTATTTTTTTGTTGTTGTTATTTTTAAAAAGGAAAACATTAAAGATTAAATTAGTATTACTATTATAAAAAATTAAACTTCATTAAAAACCGGATACCGGATAAACTATAAAATTATTAATCAACAGAAAAAAAAAAAAAAATTGTTATCTGTCAAGTTTTTTTTGCTGTAGAGAGAAGTTGATTAAAATTGAATTAAACCAACTATGTCTGTTTGTATGTTGTATGTACAAGAAAATCCTGATTGAATTGTTAGTTTTTTCTCACGGAATTCATTCATTGATCATTCACAAATAATATCATGAATATTACAAAAGACGTTTGGTCTTATATATAAAACAATATAATAATCGCGCAATATAATGACATAATCGCAACTTTCAAATTTTACAAAAAGGGTGGAGTTTATTACATACAAATAACCATATATTGCAATGAAACTTGAAAGCAATATTTAATATTTATTTGTCATTTTAATTTATATATCTTTCACCTTTAATTAACGTAGAAAACTTTATCATAACACCGAGTGTGTGTTCTCTCACCCACATACACAGTCTATACATAATATGTATTCCAAAATATTTTTTAACTTAATTTAAATCGATAGGAAAAGCAACAAGAACCAACAAACAAAAAAAATGTGTTAACCCTTTTTTGGTTAAATTTAATAATTTGATTTCATTTTGGTTGCGGAAAATTAATCAAATGTAACTAACAGGGTTATTTAGTTTTAAACAATCACTTGATATTAAAACAACCTTAACCCCAAAAAACAAGTCGATATATAATTCCTATTCATATGTATGTTATATAAAAAAAAAACTTTCACTGTTTTTGTTGTTGGTGTATGGTTGCAAAAATTGATTAAAAAAATTTGTAATTAAATTTTTTTTTTTATTTATATTTTATATTCATTCGGCGGAGAGATATGTTGCTTGGCAAATTAACGAAATAATTGTTGGAGGGTATATTGCAAAATACTATGCATTTTTGTTTCTTGGACGGATTGTGGGAAGATAAATTTTTTGTCTCAACTATCTACAAATTTAACAAGTGACCGCTTACTTGTATATATTTATTTAGGTATAAAGGAATCATTTGAATTATTAATTTTAATTAAATGCATGACCTACTTAGATAAATATATTATAAATTCACCTCCGCCACATCATTATACACATACACATACACATTATGTATACATTTATATTCTATTATTTTAATTTTCTTAAAAAAATAAACGTAAAACGAAACAAAAAAAATTTAATTTATCTAAATATTTGTTTTATTATTTTATTTTGATTTAATTAAATAAAATAATATTAATAATAATAACGAAAGTAAAATAAAATAAAAAATCTCTCATTTTAGATCATCAAATATAATTTTTTTTTATGTTTACGAATAATTATGTAAATATAAACATTAAAAAAAAAAAAAATTTAATTTTCTATTAAATCAACAAACAAAACACAAAAAAATAATATTTATTTATTTTAATTTTCAATAAAAGTAATTTTTATTTTATTTTGTTTAGATAAACTTAATTATAATTTACTTTTTGTTTTTTAAAGATAAATAAATATTTTTTTTTATATTAAATTAAATAATATTATATTAGTATAATGCATTATTAAAATAATATTGATTTAAAAGTTTTTCGTTTCGGTTAATTAAATTAATGATTTAATTAGTACGAGTATATAAAGTAAGCACATTTTGTTATGGAAAATTATTGACCTTTTATAACATCCGTTTGGAGAAAAAAAAATCACAAACCATAATTTGTATAAATCAATAATATAAATTCTAGTTCCGAGTTTTTCACCATGAATAAGCATACACATTTGGATAGCGCATTTACCATACATACATTTTCATTCAATTTTCTCTAATAAAATCTAGAAAAAAATTTTGTTTTATTTTTTATTATGTACACACCGAGTTACTTTTATGACATACCACCACCAGCTAAATAACAACAACAAAACTAGAATAATAACAATAATAATAACAGAACACATAAATTTTAATTAAATTTTCCTAAAAACAAAAATAAATAAATAAAAAAATAAAAAAAGATTTTCCGAGTTGTTTTTATTTTGTATGTGCGGTGGTATATGTGCAATTTCTGTTTGTATTCAAAACTAATTAAATTATAAAAAAAATGTATTTTTATAAATATTGTTTTTTTTTTTTTAAATTTTATTTTGTTAATTTAAATTTGAAAAACATGAGAGAGATAAAAGTGAAAATTGAAAATTACAACGAGAAATTTGCCACAATTTTTTTTATGCATCATGTATTGTATTTACTTATAAAATTATAAATTTTATATAGGTGGGAAGTGTACATCGGTACCAAAGTATAATATTCCGTTATCATTTATTAATATTAGATTATTGATTTCCAGTTAGCAAATTTTACTTAATTATTTAGTTTATTATTATAAATATTATTACACCTATTTAGTATCAATGATTTCCAACTTAAAATATTTCGTTTATATATTTTTTGTTTGATCTGATGATCTTATATATTTCCATAAGGAGTAAGGCCATTTCCAAAACTTTCTCAAAAAAAAAAAAAAAAAATATTTTTTTAGAACCAGATTTCCTTCGCATATCTTGAATTTCTTAATAATGGATTAAGAAATAACCGAATTTTAAAAAATAGTCAAACTCTATTTCAGTTGGCCATATCCCAAAATGTTACGAAGAAACCATTTTAGTATTCCATTTCCATTGCACTAATCGGATTTTATTATAATCGATTAAGAAACAGTCAAGTTCCGTTCTAATTGGTAGCCTAGTTCCATTCCAGTTGGCTATATTCCAAAACTTTACCTAAAAATCATTTTAGAATTGACTCCATTTCTATACCACATACAAGGAAAAAAAAGAAAAATGTCGACGAAGAGCTTCCATTTGTGCGATGTCCCAACGCACGCAAAGAAACCAAAAAAATTAATAAGTTAGGGCGCAATTTGGAAGCGATGAACTCTTTATTTTTTCCAAAGTACATACAATAAAGACTCAATTCGCAGAGAATGGAGTACGCAATTTCCTTTTTGTTCAACAAGTATTTCATCAACAAATTTGCTTGAATGAAGTCAAACCAGTAAATCCATATTTAAACTTTCTATGTAAACTTTTGTGGATAAACTCCAAAAATAATTTTTTATTGTGCATGGAGGAGGCTTCAGATAAACTGTCTGGCGTTCCCCATGGGAGTCGCCCTGCCATTGTTGCAGTAAGTCTCTTACTTTAAGTATGTAAAATCATGAGGTTTATTAACTATGCAAGATCAATGGGGATTAAAGAAGTCGAAAAATAAAAAGGGGTAATCTAAATTCAAGATATCCCAAGTTAGGTTAAGAAACTACCTTTAATTCAGATACAATACTGGGCTAAGTTTCTAAAGTGTTTAACATCGGGGTCACCAATATCTCGTCGGGGTCACCAATATCACACCGGGGTCACCAATATCACGTCGGGGTCACCAATATAATGTTTTATTATATACGTCATTGCACTTTATTAAAATGGTAATTTAATTTTTGTTTTTAAATTAATTAAAAAATTTTAATTATTTATTTACCTTAATTTATTTATTTATTAATTGTTATAACAAAATTATTTTATTATGTATTTTGCACCACTAAAAACTGCACACCACAAACATTGGAGTCAGGCAAAACAAAACGACCGATATTTTGCCGGTTTGAAAGTTGAAACGAGACAAAAGAAAAGTTAATTTTTTTATTTTGTGCTTTTTTTACATTTCATGTGGAAGAGAAAAGTTCCGTGGTTTTGTGTAGTACCCTAATGCGCATCTGTTGGAAAGTGCGACGCCACTGAAAAATTATTTTTCGTCACTGAAAAAATACGTATTTAAAGCTTTTTGAAGACGTTTTTTTAAATCGATGTATGTTTACACATAGACACGTAGAAAGTTAATAGTTTCGTGAATACGGGCAGCTGAATGGAGAAGAGGTGGAAACAGAGTTTTCACTATTTTTAAAAGGTCGTGGTCACGTTCCCACAAATAACTCAGTTACTTTGTATTTTAGCAGAAAACATCAAACGTCAAAATATTCTACGGGAAATGTTCAATCGATAGTTATTATTATTATTATTTTTTTTTTTCAAAGAAATTCGAGTAACAAAGAGAGGGCAGTCTCGAGTTTGATTTTCAGCAAACTTTGAATTAAACCGATAAGGGAAAAGATACAAAAATGGGGTACAATAAGCCGATTTTTAAGTTGTCACAAAGTTAAAAATTGTTTTGAAAATTAGA
The DNA here is from genome assembly GCA_958295665.1 of Tipula vernalis. Taxonomy (NCBI): domain Eukaryota; kingdom Metazoa; phylum Arthropoda; class Insecta; order Diptera; family Tipulidae; genus Tipula; species Tipula vernalis. Next base: position 456,681,314 of record OY282558.1, on the reverse strand, counting down.
AATTTGAAAAAGGGAAATTATAGGAATTACGATAATTTTAAGTTCTTCAAGAAAAATACTGACAATAATTTACAAAATGAATTAAACAAGCAACTATGTATATCGATGGGAAATTTCCTGTAGAACAACTTTGCTATCTTGATATTTTTTCTTAAAATGCAAAATAACCGAGTGGTTTGCGAAAACGTAACCGCGACCTCCCAGCGGGAAGGACAAGTCCGTTTTCTCATTCTCCATTCCGTAGATATAGGGACTCACCGATTTCTCAATCTAACCTCGTATATCGGTGGAAATATCCCGTAAAACAACTATTCAGTTTAATATTTTTTCCTAAAACGTAAAATAATCGGGCTATTTTTGAAAACGTGACTGAAAAGAAATACCTTCCTTGTTTTGAAAATTATTATTGAGCCATTTACACAAATTTTAATTTTCAGGCAAATTGTTTATGTTTCAATATGTAAACATTTTCAGGGAACTTGGTGAGTAATTTAATTTTCTTATTCAAGAAGTAATCCGTCTGTTTCATTTTGTTTAACGAGAATTTCACTCGGTTCCAGAAAAAAGTTGAAGCTCTATAGTCCAAAATTCATTGCAATTTGTATTCAATTGAATTTCGAGTGGAATTTTTAGTTTTCCTAAAAAGTAAAAAAGAAAAAAATTTAACATAAAGCAAAACTGTATTGCCATATCAATGCCGGCACCTTGGCGGGAAGCTTTTCATATAAATTTGTGCTCCTTACCTATTGTTGATTTGACAAATGATAATCACCTTTGGGCAGAGATGGAAACCATAGACTGTTTGAAGCTGGTTTGGTTTTGGTTCAAAACTAAATTAAACTTTTGGTTCACGTTTTGGGTTTTGGTTTTTAAAATTTTGAAGCTATGGTTTTGGATCGAGCTCAAGAAAGAAGATTACTTGGTCTACAGTCGTAAAGTAGTAAAGTAACTGACTTTGTTTTTTCACGCCACATGACATGGATTAGGATGAAATAAAACTAGTCCGGCAATGCAGTATTCGGTAAAATGGAATTTCTACAATTATAAGATCTACAATTAAGATTTAGAACTTCAAAATTCCAGATTTTCGAATTTTTCTTGTTTATCTTGTTGCTTATTCATATCGCCTAATAAAAATTTGAAAAAATAACAAAAAAAAATCAGTTTGAACCTACTAGTAAACATCTAACGATAATACAATATAACTTTTAAATATTTTGTTGGAAATATTCGCTTCGCTGTGCATTCAACATGGTTCCTAAAATATTTTTGAAGGCTAGTAATTGTTGTAGTTTCGTTTTCAGAATGTCCTATACAAAGTTCTATTTTAATGTCCTGTTAAAACCACCAGGCTTACTACTTAGGAAAACGTTTTTCGTAGATGTTGGCGACTTGTTTCGAAATGTTTTTTTCTGTATATCTTCTGGAAATCTAACATACCACACAATAAAGATTCTATGTATATTTTGGTTTTCATTTTTGAGGTATTCAGCCTAGATTTGATTTTGAATTTATCTGAAAATGGTCTACAAGTTTGTCCAATATAAAATTTCTGGGATTCCTTAAAAGTTTACTTGTAAGCTCTCACAATTTTATTCGATGTCTTGTTGGCATCTCAATTTTTGTTGTATTGTGTCGTTAGCCGTTTAACCTGCATTGCTACGTTAAGTATATGTTCATTTCGCGTTACTATAATAGTGTCGTCAATTCTAATCGGGACATTCACCTTTTTATTTCGTTGTTTTGGTTGCTATACCCCTCATAGCTCGGTTTCGATAAATCTGGTTTCGCTGTTGTGCGTTTTTTAATTTAACAAAAAAATAGAAATTTTAACCGATTGAGGGTTACATGAGGGTAAAGAAGCTGTATCAGTTAGAATTTTTAGAAATGTTACAAATGTTTTTTTTTTTTTTTGGAATCCGTATATTCAAAGCAGGTCTCCTTGCTTCTATAACTTCTTTTAAATTTAGAACTTCTACATCTCTCGCGTTTTGAAGACCACTTAGTTATGGGAAGGAAGAGACTGGAGTTTGGTGCAACCTTCAAGGTATTTTTCGTTTTTAAAGTTGAATCGGTCCAGCATCAGCTTCTTAGCGACGACAGACATTAAAGCTATAAGTTCCTCAATAATTTTGAACCAGAATTTTTAACATAGCTTCTTGCTGTTAAATCCAAGCTCCTTGCTGTTAAATAAGTCTCAGAATTTTGGCCCCTTCTTTGCGTAATTCGACAGAATTTAAATACATATATATTTTTTTTTTTTTTGTTTTCACCGGTCGAGAAATCCAACTTTTCATTAACAACACTTCAAAGAAGTGGAATCGATTAATTTTTGACATACTTTTAAGACCTAGCGTTGTTTTTGCACAATTGCTCGTTCAATCGTTATGGCAAAGCAAACTAGTAACTTCAGTTCAATAAACTCACATCATGTCTAACAAATGTACAATCAATCGGGTCGATAATTACGATATATGAATAAAGTTGAAATAAAATTTAAAATCAGATGTCGATTCAAAACAGACTTTATATTGTCAAACACAATATTGAGAATAAAATTAAATATATCGTTACAAAATTAACACAAGAAAGAATGATTAAATATACCGTTAATAAATTGATTAGTTCTTGTCAAACGAAACCAATATTTGGGGCGAAACCAAAACCAGTCTTAAATCCAATCCATTTATATTGGTATAAGATGAGTATGATGATTATAAGAACGAAAAGCAATTTTCTTAGAACACATTCTCTCAGATGACAAAAAATTCTTAACAGTGAAAATAAATTAGAGTTTTTAACTGTAACACACAATATTTCATCTCAACATACGTATATTATATACAGATACCTAAAAGGAGTAAAAAATTCTTATTGGTTATAGTTAGATTAGAGAGAAGAATATAAACGAATCCAAAAAAGAAACAAAACTACAAAAACCAAATCTTAATATAAACAGATGGTATTTTTTCGATTTAGTGAGTAGTTTGTTAAATTTATTTTACACTTTAATGAAATGTCAAAAACGAGTTTTTGATTAACAAGAAAAGTTGTATTATTTTTCAGAGTGCTGTTAAAAAAAATTTTTTAGTATTTTTTTTTTTTTTTTTTTTTTGATTGGAAGGTGGATTTCTTTTCTTAATTGTTTCTTGATTGAAATTCTGTTTTAGTTAACTAATGTATATTTTCTGTTGATTTAAATTTAATTATTCATCTTTTTTTTTTAATACGGCTGGCTTTTATAAAATATCAATCAAGTGCAATGTACTTTGTGTATATTTTGTATAATAGTTGTGTGAGTGTGCATTTAAATTATTTAATCAGGCAAAAATTTATAATACATAAATAATAAATGTTTTATAATGAACCACCTTAATGATTATTTTAACCAACCAACTATTAAATCTAGCAAAAACTTCATTTAAATATTATTATTGTGATTCTTCTTCCTTACAATATATATAATTTTCTTCTTTTTTGCAAAATTATAAATAATAGTATTATTATCTCAATCAAATATGATAAATTGTTAATATTTAATAATATAAAGGTGGTTCAATGTATCTATAATTTAGTTGTACATAGTTTACTATAGTTGGATGCAAATCTGCTATGTAACCGAATTTTGAGCAGTTAATAAACGTACACACACACACACACACACCCAACTAAAACTAAAAGCGAAAATTAATTATTTAATAATAATATTTATAACAACAACAAAAATTTATGTTGTGTATGCTATACATAACTTGATTATACTGTCTGGGCGCTTTAAATCATCTTCAAGTCAAATATTAAAAAAAAAAGTAATAAATTTTTATTTTTATGTTTTTCAACCTCGAAAATTGGTATTATTAAAAAATTATTAAATCAATTTTTTCCTTTTCTTATGTATATTTCTTGTAATAATAATAATAATATTTAATAATCTTGAATATGTGTTTGCTAAGGAATTTTTGAATAGTGTGTAAAAGATAGATAAGATTTACTTGTACAATTTACAACTAAATAGTCTTTGTACGTACATAAACATAATTGGAATTTAATTAGAGATAAAATACAACCCTAAATCGCTGTTATATACAAAATTACTATACAATGGTTAAAAAACCCTGTTTGTGTGTATAGTAGACTAAAGAGAGTCGTCGGCTTACGAAAAAAAAACAAGTTTTTCAACCATATGCTTACTTTTATTTTACTGCACACACCAAACTATTTTTTTCATACATATAAAAAGTTTTTTTAGTGTGTGTATGTGTTTGTGTCGGATAGTTTTATTATTAACCGAACGAATTTTATTTTTATTTTTTAGAAAAGAATAAAATAATCAATATATTTTTTGAAAAATTATAAATCTTGGTTATTTGATGATGATTCTTGTCAAAGATAATAAAAATAAAAAATTCAATCATAATGACTTTTATGTTTTGACTAAAATGAGACCACCGATTTTTATTAGTTTTTACTTTTTAATTTTTAGTTTAAAAAATAAATAAATTTTTATGGGTTCACATTATTTGCCCTGAAGGTAATTTAATTTTTATAATTTGATTTAAAAGAAATATTTCGTAATATTTATTAAAGATTTTCTTTATATAAGTGCAGCTGTGCTAAAGGTGAACTGGTTCAATAATAGGCAACGATATTTATTTTGATTAGTCCGCGGCATTTAAAATATTATAAATATTATTTAATATATAGTCTTTCTGTTTAATCTAAATTTCTCCTTATAACCCCATTTCGTGTTGCGAAACTAGACTCAGTCTCCCATTGACCTACCAGTTTGACCAATAAATAAAGATAGACAATCTGAACATTTTAGTTTTTATAAATCGGTAACCAAAATGGTATTATCGCTGTGGTTGTTTTTTTTATTCTAATGAATTTAGGAGGTTTTAACTATGGATTCCATCCCGGGGAATTCCCGGCAATTTAAGAAACTAAAAGAATTTCCGTTTCCCGGGAATGTTGTGAATATTTTCCGGGAATGCAAAATCCAATTTTAAAACTTTATAATAAAACAACTTAAGTTATTTTTAAAATAATTTTAATTGAAAAAAAAAAAAATTTCCTTATAGTAACAATATTTAAAAAAAAAAAAAATTTAAAAAAAATTTTTTTTTAAAAAAAAAAAAGAACCGAAGAAGGAGTCAATCCGAAATCGATCTTCTAAAATATAAAAAATAAAAAAAATAAAATTTTTAAATTTTTTTTTTTTTTTTTTTTTTTTTAAATATTGTTACTATAAGGAAAATTTTTTTTTCAATTAAAATTATTTTAAAAATAACTTAAGTTGTTTTATTATAAATTTATAAGTGACAAAATATACACAAGCAAAATGGATATACACCATTATAACTCAATTTTAAGACTCCACCGTACCATTTCTTAACTTCACGGAAATAATCAGAAACTCGCCAGTGGTCGGTGCAACGCTATACAAAATAAAGACACGTTATAGAGTTAGATATAGTGTAAAGAACTGAATATTATGCTAGATAGCCGTATCTGCTGGACTACTTTAGAGAGTGCGTTGGAACGGTTCCTTAGTAAAAATAGCACTTCGCGAACTGAAAATATACGAAATGCGTCGAACTAAAAAATGTTCTTAAACCGTTGAAGATAATTTCAAACGACTAAAGCTGTAGCAACTTCAACATTATTTTTAAAAAATCAGCCATTAGAAGAAATAAAGATGTTGCCTCGTTAATAAAATTCGTCTAAGATCCAGAGTTGGGGACAAAGAAAATTATGGATTTGGGATGAGCTCAAAATCCGAAATGGCCTGTTTATGGTAGGACTATTCAGAGCAAACAAAGAAAGAGAATTCAGTCAGAAGAGCTGAATGTGCATATTCTATCTATAGAATTAAACCAAATTATAGTACTGTGTATGTAGAAGCCACGAATTTTTAATTTCAAAAATTCCGCTACTATGTGTTCGGATCTGTCAAAACGATAATAAAAGCAAAATACCACCACATTACGTCCTGATCGAGATTTTTGAGAATAATACAAATTTGAAAGCCCAGGAGAATAATAAATGGATGTAAAAAATCTTAAAATTGAGCAACATACACCAAGCCCTAAGGCGACCTTTGGCTTAGCTCAAAACCCTATTGGGTTATTCTTAAAAGATGTTAAGTGTTGGTGTTTTATCTGCCCAACTGAGCCTAATAAAAAAAATGTATATGTGGAATTTTTGTTTACGAAATTGAACTACTGTTGTTACTGTTGTTTAGGTTTTCGATAGTTTAAAAACTCTTAACATGGCTTTAACCACTATAGTCGTGTTTTCCATGAGAACTGCACTAGAACTCGATAAATTTTAAATTCCTTTTTTTCTATGTAAACAGGAAAAAAAATTAAATTCATAAAGTGATAATGTGTAGCGCATTTCACATAAATACATATTTTAAGTTGTTACATCAATAAATAATGACAATTATAGCTTATTTTTTAGTTACACTGGATAAACCCAAGAATTTATCGAGTGTAGTTGCGTGTAATGACGTCAGCAAGAAATAAGAAAATATTGATGAAATAACTGAAGGGGGAAATTTTTAAACTCAAAATATGTAATTATATCAAGTACACTACACATTCGCGCTTTATGAATTTTTTTTTTTTCGTTTTACATAGAATAAAAGGAATTTAAAGTTTATCGAGTTCTAGTGCAGTTCTCATGGAAAACACGGCTTATAATATTCAATACAAAATTAAGCAGTCAGCAACTACATGAGCCTCATATTTTTAATTATATATTTATAAAATGAGCAACTTAAGTTACTTGCTCTAAATTATCAGCCATTTAAAATCATTCACTTTAAATTAAAGTGATATAAAATGATAATTGTACATTTTCAACAGTTTGATGTTACATACTTCGAACATTGCAGATTTACGTTTAAGCTACTTATAAAAAAAAAATTGAATGTGGTACTAACAGAGTAAAATATTTTGCGTGAGACTTAATTCATTATTTTGAGCAACATCATGATTTTAGATACCATTCCATAAAATTTCAATAACAATTGATCAACACAATTAATTTGACGTTAAACTTTGATTTCAGCAAAACTAATTAAGCGATTTTGGAAACTGAGCAATTAATTTTAGGGTACTAAATTTGTAATCATACTTGTTAACCAAATTCAAGTCAAAGGTCGTTTAACCTCAACAAATCTTTTACACACAATATTGAGCTACCCTCGAAAGTAAATTTCTGATAATAGTATAGCTTATTTTACTTTTCTTGACTTAATTATACTTAGTACAATTAAAATTTAAAAAAATTAAGCCTAATTGCCTAAGCATTCAGCAAAACTAAATAGCTTGCAATAGTTTTAACAGTTTTAAAAAAATAGCTCAAAAAATGAGGCTACAACAGAGTTAGAGGCGGTGCAGAGGAGGCGCGATGCGCTCGGGCGGAGATCGGGATCGCGACCGCCAACGACCATTCTAAGAAAATAACCGAGTTAGTAAAATGCGTAATTAATTTGTGTATTATTATAAATAAGTTAATTACTACCCGGTACTAAATGGACAGTTTTTTTTTTTTTTCAAGTAATTTCATTTTCACTGCGGAGTTTTGGTGAATGAGTATTCTACACTTTTCATTTTATTAAAATATTTGAGCAACTATTTTCTTGATGTCGCCATTTTAGATTAATAAAAGTGAGCAATTAGCATATAGCAACAAACATAATTTAAATATCACAACTCCTGTTCAAACAACTAAAAGGTAATCAGCATTGGTTCTTTCTGTTCATGGTGGTGGTTTACAAATGACGGTCAAATTATTCTGTTTTCATTGAAACAAGCAATATAATTGAGCATGGAGCGCGGTATCACTTCGTTTCTAAATAAAATACAAATATCGGTTAAACAATTGAAAAATATATCAATAATATCCCGAGACCTAAATTAAGTAAGGGCGTATCTTTTTAGATACAAACTAGACTAGCGCAATTACGATATTTGGATGAGATTCTAAATTCAGATTTTTGGATTTATCTAGATTTCTAAATTTAAATAGCGTTGAGTGGCATATGACAACAAAATTTTATAACCATTATATTATCCAATATTTTCGAGATTATTCAAGGTTTTGCGAAATCTGCTTGATAGATTAATCGAGATCCTTAGCGGTTTCTCGTTTTTTAAAGATTATTATAAGATCCTAAATTTATTCGAGTTTTCTGGGTATATTCGATTTATTTTTTGTGATTATCTCGAGTATTCTAAGATTCTCGATATTCCTCGAAATTTACAAGGGTTTGAGCTGCATCATGTTACAGAATTAGTGATTTGCTGAGGGGTTACTTGTTATCGAGATTATTGTTGAAGACTTGATGAGATTTGTGAGATTAGACAATTATTTAAAGTTCCCAAAAGAAAATAATTCAGAGCAGCAAAGTTTTTATTATAACAAAAATTATGCAAACAAATTGTTTTTGACTACTTGCGGTCGATTAAACCAATAGGCTCAAAAAAAGCTTATATTATGTGCCCTAAACTTTCCTACTACAAGGTTTTGGTCGAGGTTACCCAAACAACATCATTTCCCTTTTTTCACTTACATGCTTCAATTAAAAGGGTTTTTTTCTGCATTTAAGCAGCGACTACATACAAGCTTTGCTTGTGACGAGGTAGTGTGATGAATGAAAATAAAACGAAAATTTAGGTTGCTTAAAAATTGGTAGTTGAAATATTTTTGCTGTGCGCGTTTATTTTCTATTGAAAAATTTTGATTTCTTTAAGCATGCAGTGAATGCGTTGCACTCATGGACCAGCCGAGTGTTGTGCACTCGGGATTCTTTCCAGAAGATCAGGCGGTAAACAAAGAAGACCAAATTCGTCGAAAAACGTCAGGTTTGTAGAAAGAAAACTCATGGATCCACCACGACAACGCCATCATTGTGAACGAATTTCTAACCAAAATTTCAACAAATATCATCGAGCAACCACCGTATTTCCCTGATATGGCTCCGGCTGACTTTTTCTCTTTCCAAAACTCAAAATGATTACCACTTCGAGGCACTCGTTTTCTGCCGATAGAAGACATAAAAGAGAATTCACGGTGAGAAATGAAGTGATTCCGGAAAATGCGTTTGAAAAATGTAGATTATTCGTTGGCATAACTGTATTATTTCGTAAGGAGTCTACTTTGAAGGCGATACAATAAATTTGAATGAATAATAAATATTTTGTGTTTTATTGACCAATTCCCGGTACTTTTTTGACAGTTTAACCATAATTTTGAAAATATTTTTGAGAATCTGAAAATTTTGAATACAGATTATTTCGTTGAACATTTTAACATTGATTTAAGAATTTAGTAGAATCAAATTGGTTGTGATGTTAATTATTTGATGTTAAATTTTGATTTCTTCAGTTAACTTCTTAGTTTTTTTAATTTTCGACAAATAAATCTAAAATTTGGATGTGTTAATATTTTCACAATGTTTGTTTTAATTTCAATGTAGCACTTATCCTTTAGAAAAGAACATGCAATCTCTTTGAAACCGATTGAAATTGCATCAATCTTGATTTGACACTAAAATACACGGTAATGTACTTCTAAGAGACACCATAAAAGGCAGAGATGTATACTTTTTATTTAATTTTAAACCAGATAAAAGATGAAGTATAATCCTTTATTACCATCACCCCAAAGTAGGATTGGATTAGTACCAATGACAAAATTCATTATCTTCTTTGACCACAAGAATATTTTTTCCAGGTTTTTATTTCAATGTTTCAACGATGATTTCAATTATTGCAATGTATTGAAATTCGAGCCTCAATACACTCACTCTTCCTTTGTGGTCTTTATTGAAGCCCAAATAATCCGAAAAAGAGAGATCATTAGAGATTTGATACTTTGTCAGGCTCCATTGAGCAGATCCTTCAGAAAATTTTTTGAGGAGTAGCGCACCGTAAATGAGGCGGCCAGGTATGAATCGAGCCAAAATACAATAAGAGAATAAACTAGAAACTGGCAATAAAAAATGGATTCCAATAATAATAGTCGGACCAGTTTTGGGGCTGGTTGAAGAAAATTTCCTTGTCGTTGGAAAGCTTATTGTGTATTTTCTCGCCTCAAAGTTTGCTGCCAGCTCTCACCTCCCTAAAGTTCTTGCCGACATTAACAGTTTAAATCTGCTTGACCTGATAGTATTTGGCCAATTGTTCTCAAACATTGTTGCAAATCTGGCAATTCTTGGCATTTTCCCCTCTATCTAGAATTTAACATAAGTAGGAAGGTACAGCAAATATAGGCCGCTTTGAATTATTGTTCAGCTGCTGTTGTGTGCCTAGAACTCCGAAATAATAAAGTCTAATTATGAAGCAATAACACACATACACACATGTACGACAACTAATCGTGGATGTTCTACATATGAACAGCATCGGGCCAGAACAGATTTCCTAAAACGTTTGATGGAATCGATTGGTCTTGGGGAAAAGGTCGATCGTGAAATTTACATTGATCAGCTTTTGAGTGTCATCAAATATTTACCGCGTAGACAAAAAAAGGTTAAGACGCTAATGGAGGACATATTGAAGTAATTTCTTTTTCACTTAGTGTTAGTCTGTTTTGAAAGTTAAATAAATTTGCCAATTTTTTCCAGTGGGACACACTTTGAGCCGAACGCCATGTGGGAACAAAAAATGATCTGTCTCACTTCAATGAAATTTTCGAGTTTTATGTTTTTATTCAGTAAAAAATATTGTCAGTAAATGTTTCATAATGGAAACCAGGCTTAAATCGAAAATTATGCTACAAAGGTGAGTGATATTCATAAATTTAGAAGCTCAAATTGTTCATATTTATGTATTGGTCAAACTGGTAGATAATTTGATCAAACATGTAAGGAACTTATTAAGGATATAGCTAGAATCAGAATCAATTAAAATTTCGTAAAGCATATATGTAAGTGAAACTCAATAAAACTACAATGATTACGGTACAAATTTGCCATTTTTGGAAGAAATCAAAATTCGAAGAAATCCAAACTGGAAATGATTAATTTCCAAATATGGCATAATTTGTTGTAAGTTGTCAAATAACATTCACCGACAGTGAGAAATGCATTTAGTATTTAAACATTTTGCCTGTGTACTTTTAACCTTACTTAACCTATTTCAAAAAACATGTTTCGGGTGACTGCCTTAGATGGGGCTACCCAAACGGTAGTCTACAAAAGACGTTATTCATAAACTGTATTAAATCGCTTAGGTTATTTTTTCCACTGGCTCCCGAACTACACTATTACTGGATTTCCTGTTGGTGAGCTGATTAAACACAAATTAAAATTTCATATGAAGACTTCAACTCAAAACAAGTAAATTTTAAAACCCGCAAAACCAACCTTTTTATTAAATTCGTTGTTATTTAAATAGAAAAACTAAACAATTTTGTTTATATAGAGTTGTTAATGGCAAAATATATAATATAATTTTCCTGGCAAAAAGCTAATGTATTTTTATTCTCCACAAACTCAGCGGTATATTTATACTAAGGATTACTGATCAACATGAGCCCTATGTGCTGCATCATTCGAATTGACAAAAAAAAAATGAAAATGCCACACACAAAACAAGAAATTAAAATTTATGGCATTAAATTAAATTGTAAGTGTGTTGTGCGGCGATGGTGGTGATAAGTCGCGAAATTATTACAAATAAATTGAATAACGTGTGCAGCAGCGGCAGCGTGCATTATTTATTATAATCATGCAAAATAATTAAATTATGTACATGATGTATAAATATTAATAAGACGGCAACACGGTACACACACACACACAGACACATAATAATTTTAGCGATAATTTTTTTTTATCGACAAAAGTTTTCATTAATTTTATTTCAATAACATAGCAAATAACATTAAAAACGTTGTGTTATCTCAAATTTTGATAAATTTAATTTAATTATGTTTTATTGTAGATATGTAGTTATGTACGTAATTTTTATTTTATTTTTTTATTTACTAAACAAAATAAATTGAAATATACTTTTGTGTAAAAATATAACAACAATAAATAATCATGTCACCGGAAACACAAAACCATACATACATCGGAAACATATAAATATAAAATGTTTGTTGTAAAATAACACAAATACATTCATGTAAAGTACAGATAATTTAACTTAATTGGTTCGAATATTTGATGTTTTCTTTTTCAAAATGGTGTTATTTTTACACCTACTAACCAATCAAATTGTTTAAATATTTACACAGTAGCGTATTAGTAGAATTCTGCGGAAATTTAGTCAAAAACAATGAATTTTAATTAATTCCTATATTTTCTGCTGTTAAATTATTTTTGTTTCCAATCATTTTCAAATGTTATCGACTCACATATTCTTGAGTAACAAATATAACTACAGTTAAAATTTAACTTTCACTTTCTAGCGAAATGGTTTAAATCTGGTTACAAAATATTTTTTTTTTTAACCTAAATAAATCGAATTTTATTTATTTTGATTATGATTTGTTTCAAAGTAACCTAATGTTAACCAGAATCTGACGCTAATTAATTAAAAGCTAACTTTAGGCCATACCTTTTAGCTAATTTTTAACTAATGTGGAACTTCAGATTATAGCGGTTAAAATTTGACGTTATATAAAATCAGGGCTTTGCAGGTTAATTTTAAGTAAATTTTCTAGCATTTTTCTAAACTTTAACAAAACAATTTTTTAACCATAAATAAATTTAACCATTTTTTTAACTTATATTTCAATCATTACTCATTATTATTATTGAAAGCATTGTCTTATAATAATTCCTCATTCACTTCCAAATTTAATTTATAAAACATAGGATTAAAAATTTAACCTGATATTAAGCTGAATCAGAAACAAGTTCGTTTTAAGTAATTTTATAACCTTTTCTTAATTATTTGGTTAAACTGTTACCGTTTAAAAACTTTTACAGAATCGTGAGATATTTAAGTAATTTCCCCAACCATTTTTGAGGCATTTAGTTGGATTTTGACTATTTAAAATCTTTATTATACTTTAGCAAATTATTTCGTAACCATTCGGTTAAATTTTAACCGGTTATTAACTTTAATAATACCATTCGACTACGTCAATAAAATAGTTAAATTCTTCTGGAAGTTACTTACGAAAAAAAATTACAGAGCCTAAATACAAGTTATATGGCAAATCTGAATGAGAAATGACTCGATATTTTATTTCGACTAGTCGAAAAATCGAAATTTAGATGCAGGTTGCAAATGAGTTTTACATGTCTTAATCAAGAAACTGTTACTGTTGAACCCAACGATTAACGAACATGTCAACATAGCACTCCAAACGATTTAGAAAACCAATTTAACAATTATAGAGTTTATTTCTCAGCAAATTATGCTTTGTACTTATAGTAAAAAAATATTACAAAATACATATAATTTACAAAAACATAATTATAACATTTTGTTATAGCCACTATTTTTATTTTACACCTACTCAAACCCCAATCAAATTGTTTAAATTTTGACACGTCATGCAATGAAATTCTTCACTCAAAATTATTCTAATAGAAAAAAAAAGTTCACGCACACAGTTCTGCTTGCAAACAGAACAAAGCAATCGAGATAGCAGGTGTCATCCAAAAAACTAAAATGGTTAACAAAATCAAAAATTATACCGTCTGCTGTTGTTTTCACAATGGTTTTAGTCACTAGTGTTATAAAAAAATCAGTATTTGAGCAAAATACCAGAAGCTTTTACAAAAAAGAAAATAGCGACGCATACACATACGAATAGATTCCCTTTGTTTGTTTGACTGATGCTGCAAGCAGTAATAATAAAAAAATATTTCATGTGTCAAAACCATCATAAACACACGACTTTATGTCAAACGTACGAATATAAATGATACTCGAACTAATTATTCGCCTTAAACAAGAACAAACACACATAAAATAAGCACTCTCGAAAGATAAAATTTATTGAAAATTTTATAATAACCTTTCGTATTCTAATTATTATATAACAAAGAAGAAAAGCGAAAATAATATCAATTAAGAAACAATAGAATTAAAATTCATTAAAAATTAAAATAAACAACGAATTAAAAACCAATAACACCTGTCAACTAAATCTTCTCATTATCCATCTTCTTTTTTCTTCAACAACAAAAAATTATAATCTTAAGATTAAGATATAACAAGAAGGAAACAACCAACCGTACAACAACAAATTTATTTTAATAATAATAATAATAAGACGAGCGCACACAGAGTGAGACTATTTTTCTCAATTATTCTTATTATACATCTTATACATTATTATGTATATGTATATAAAATAAAGAAACAGATTATAAAGTCTGCGCGTGCCCTTTTACCCAATCTTCAAGACGTTGTAACAACCGAAATATACAATAAAAATAAAAATTAAATTTTTCCCATTTCCCAATTCAATGAAACACTTTTGTGTAAATATTTTATTTTTTAATATCAACGAAAGACAGTTATTTCACAATACAACTACATACATATATTTAAAATGGAGGAAAATAAAAAATTATCTACTTCTTTCCTGACAAAAGATTTTAAATATTTTTGTGAGGTTATGTTCAACACTGGGTTGGTTAACCGCACTAAATAAATATACAGTTTTTTATAAAATAAAATAAAAAATTAATCTTAAACAACAAAATTCAATGACCTGTTAAAAATAATGAAATCTTTTATACCACCCCAAAAGGAATTGGAATACAAAACAAAGGAATCGTTCTGATAAAACAAAATAAAAATAAAGGATCAGGTAGAACAATGATGGTAAATTCAACGTTAATTATTAGGTTTCAGTCAGTCAGTCAAAAGGGATTATTTTAGACGATTAGAACTGGTTAATGCGGAAATGGATATAATACATCGTTGGTTCCATAAATATCCTTAATTTCAAATTAATATTCACCTCCGTAAAGACATCATTTTTCCTAATTCTTTGCATTTTTGGCAAACAGCGCCAAGATGAATAATTTTTATCTTTAGTTCCATACAAATACTTTTAAAAACTATTTTAACAAATCAATACTAATTATTCAAAATTTCAGTATTTATTACAATTTCCACCAACTTGAATTAAAATTTCTAGTCGTACATGGTTTAATCATTAAACAATAAATATTTTTTATTTAAAATATCAATATATGTACGTGGGTCAAACAAGTGTTTTGTAGACTGTTGGAAGCCCTATCAAAATCATTTCTTTTACAGTAATGCTTAGTCTTAAAAATCAAAATAATTATCGATGTTTATCGATTTTAAATTGTACATATTTATGAAACCATACGTACTATTTTAAATTAGTACACAATATTTGTGAAAAATTTAGATTTTTATTTTAACAACAAAACTAGCAATCAGGAAACAACGAAGAAAGCAACCATGAATGCTTTCTTCGTTGTTTCCTGATTGCTAGTTTTGTTGTTAAAATAAAAATCTAAATTTTTCACAAATATTGTGTACTAATTTAAAATAGTACGTATGGTTTCATAAATATGTACAATTTAAAATCGATAAACATCGATAATTATTTTGATTTTTGAATTATCTGTCCAAAATCAACTATGAAAAAGCAACCATGAAAATGAAGCCTTACTATGTATATTATTTGTTGAAGGATAGAAATGATTATTACGCTTATACAATTATTTTATATTTAATAAATATGATCACCGACTTACGAGTAAGTCAACCCCATACATAATATTATCCTTCTCTCACTTGTCTTATTCACATTTTGTATTTTCAGAAGAAAAAAAATGTTCATTATAACCTTATCCTGTAAATAACGCCTAGGCTTTTTATTCAAGAGACTCAAAAATTACGAAATTTTCATTGCAGCGCTCATTCGTATATAACCAGAGCCTTCTAGAGTATAGAGCCATAATCTTAATGACGTATTTTTTAGAAGCTTTTTTAGTGGTATAACTTTTCACTGATTTCCATAGGAATCCATAGTAAAAATGGTGTTTTTTAGCTTCAAGTTTTTCAATGGAAAAAGCAAAAATATTATAAAACGTTTATATAAAAGTTTTCTACATATCTTTAAGAACAATATACAAGAAGGCCATATTGGTATTAAGTAAATATTAATGGCAGAAATATTAAAATTAAATTATTTCTAAAATATTTTTATCGAACTTTCATTTTGAAAAATACATCAAAGTTGGCTCTGACAAATTAAAATAATACTTGCTAAATTTATCTTTAGTTTTACTAGTGCACGTAAGATGTCTAAAATGGTTACAGAAAAATACGAAAAAAAATTATTTAATCGCAAAATTATCACACGTTCCTATATTTTGTAAATTTGTTTTGCTTTTCCTACAATTTTTGAACTTGAAATTTCCCCATATGGTAATTTTTGGTAAGACTTTTCCAAATTTTCACGGCCATCACTGCCCTCTATGTAATGTATATTGACTTAATGACCAAACGAATCGTAGTAAGCTTTTATTTCAATTTGACCAGAATGCTGTTGTTACGAATTTTTTTTAATATTTTGGTTTAAATAAATCAATTATTACAAGAAAATGAAAACGATTTACTTAAACGATATTCATATATGTTGAAATTCAAACATTTATGAAAGTATCTCAGAAATCATAATTAAGTATTTGTTACGTTTTCATTTAAAAATTCGTCTTAGGAAAAAAGTGATTTCCCATATGTTTTGTGTGTTAAACTATGAAAAGTTTCGTTTTTCCCTCAATTCCCTTATAAAAGCTCAGATTTTTTGATTATGGCTCTATAAAATCAGAACCATCTTGATATGAATAGAGCCGGCATGTAAAAAATGAACTTAAAATAAAGGACATAGAAACACTAAAAAATAATTTATTTTCATAGAGTTTGTATGAAAAAACGAGATTTCGATTGACGAAAAAATATGAATTAAAAATTAAACCTAGATAAATAATTTTTTCTAAAATCACTAATAAATAACTCAATGACTAACTCATTTAAAGCACAGATTCTCAAGCTTCCCTATTTTCCAGATATAATCAAAAGAAAATAAGCTAATTAAATTAAAAAACGTTCTACAACAACAACAATATGTATTAAAAAGAGAATATTATATTTAATGACGTCATCACTTATTCACAACTTATATCAATGATAAAAAAAAGATAATACGTTGAACAGCCAAAATTATAATAAATCAAAGAGAGTCAAAGAGAAAAAATTATAATAATATTAATATGCATTGAGCGAGAAGAAATCAAAAAAATCAAATCAACCCAGATTGTTATGCACCACAAATAAACGACATAACCAACAAACATTAACTGTAATATAAATGCCTTATTTATTTCTCAAGTATTAGAAATATTATTTAAATTAAGTAACAGCTGAAAATAAATACAACATGATTAATACTTGGCATCGATTTTTATTCCCAAAAATTAATGACCCATTCAAACTAAGTTTTTGTTTAGAATATTTGAATTGTCATAACATTTAAGAGCGGTGTATAAAATAAAATAGCTTTTACTTATTATTCCCATTCCTAGATGTCACTTAACACACAAATAAAAACAACAGGGATTCGGGCTGAGTAAACGATTTGAAAGAAAACTTTTTACGTAAAATTAACATAATTTCTTTCATAGCAATGGTTTAATTTTAGTAAATTTATAAAAAAATCATACTAAATTAATTATTACTACAATTTAGTTATTACTATAGAGGGAAGCCACCAAAAATATGTTTAACCGAATCAAAATCAGACCGATTTTAGAATCCGACCGGTTCGATCACCTATTTGATTTTTTTATATACATATTTTTAATTGTAGGCGACATCTATGGTTAAAACAAAATGTCGTTAATAAAGCATTGCCACATGATATGAATCTGTATTCGAGCAGATTTTTATCATGTGGCAATGCTTTTAGAAGGAGACTAAAAAGAGATGGTTATAATTGTTTATAAATTTTATGTTATGACGTATTTTACAACAACAACATTCCATAAAAGTTTAGCAATAGTTTATATTCCAAGAGGATTTTCACTAAGAAATAATCATTTTCATAATTCGATTTTTCAATCAAATAAAATTACATGTTTTATGAACATTTTCGTATAAAAATAATGTAAAAGCTCATAATTCTTATAGACTAAAAATGTAAATGAAAACAATCGTTTTCCCATATAGTTTCATAGTAAAGAAAAAATTGTATGTACTTTATTTTAAGCTTAGTAAAAAATACAGTCAATGTGGAGGCTCTTATTTATAGAGTAGGCTCTGATAAAATATAGGGTGCTCTGATATAACGCCTAAGCTTAATATTTGAAATGCACATAAATGTAGAAACGAAGGAAAACAATAATTCAAATTTTATTTAAATTCTCAATCATCACATTTCAATTTCAGATTCTGATTTTAGGATCGTGATCGACGAATTTGTCTTTAGTGAAATCTCTTTATATAGCAAACACTAGTTTCAACGAGATTTTTAGTAGAACGGAGATTCACAAACGCACTGTGACTAACCAAATGGGTTTTTAGGAAGTAAAGTAAAAACATTTTACATTTTCATATGTGTTACAACGATTTTCCAATATAGCGAATTAATTTCTTCGGTCTCTTAATTTACTGAGATTTCACTGTAATATGTATTGGCTATTAAACATTTAATGAAAATTTTATGCTAACTGTTTCTATGGAGTTTATCATGCAAAAAATGTTCAATAATATTTTACTCGTAACGAATGTTCATATGAAGAAAAAATTCATTTTTTTTGTTTCATTTCTATTGCGTTAAAAGCATCATTTTCTTTTATGATGAAATATGGTGGATGAGATTGACGAAAATTTTGTGGAACAAATTTTTCGGTTTTTGGTGGATTTTTTTCTGAAATTTTCGAATCAAAATGTAATTCGTTACAATTTATTCACATAAATATGTCGAAAAATTGTCAATAAGAATTTGTCACAAAAAGTAACGTAACTTTTGTAACGAATTAGTGGCGAAAATCTGTGTTTTTTGTGGATAAATTTAACATGTATTTTGCATATTCTACTTTTTTTGGTTTCGCCAGTAGATCAGAGTAAGTTTCGACCATTAAATTAGACTATTTAATGTTAATTTAATGGCCGAAATTTACGTTGAAATTATCCAAGATATATCATCTATGAATGTTCCTATTTTTGACAAATGGGTTTAAATCTTCATAACCTCCATTATTTGGGTTTGGGCACAAGCATTTTTTTTCGTTTTGTAAAGCAGTGCTTACATTGTAATATAAAGAAAGGACAAAATTGAACATTATATAAATTACAAAACTAAACTCCAATCCTTTTATTTGAATAAACCGCCTAGTAAGTACACTAATCGTTTAAAACGCCTCGGCAATATTCACGGGGGAAGAGAGTAGGTTACGATTTGAAATCAGAGCAGTATAATAATTTGTTCCACTACAAATTTAGATGGTTTTCTCCTCGGCTAAATCATAAAACTAAACTTCATTGAAAGTGGTATTTGGACTATTCTACGGAAAACGGCTATATATAATAGTCATATGTTTCTGGGATAATGACCGTTTTAGAATTTGTAGCTCGGATATTCTAGAATTCGATTATCTAGAAAATTAAACAATTTTTAGCTATTACCTTCTTTGTAAGCTGGATTTTATAATTGTTCGTGAAGTAAATCCCTGTACCCTCTAAGATTCGTTTATTTGACTTAGCTCCAAACTGAGGAAAATTTTAAAATAGGAAACACAATAGATAATACGATAATAAGGTTTTAAAATTCATCGGATAATTAGTCAATATTTTGAAATAATTTAGAATAAATCAGAACTTATATTTTTCTTGAATTCCGCGATTTTCAGACCTTATAAATAAAATCTGATGTCACGCCACAATTAACAAGTTATTTTTAAAACAAAATACAATTCGCATTTATCGAAATTTATTCGAATTTTGTATAAATTCCAAAATTAAAATTAATTATTGAAATTTTGAGGAATTCTCATATTTTAACAGATAAAAATTGTAAAATTTAATTCTGTAAATAAAAACTCGAAATAATTTCCAATTTTGTTTTGAGATTTACAGAATTCGATTTTTAATTCTAAAATTTTAATACTTAACTAAGTTAAATGCAAATCAATTCTGATAAAAAACCCATCACAAAACTTTGGGCAAAAGCTCTCGAAATCTTACCACAAATTAAATTTTGATTGAATTCCGAGATTTTTTAAAATTCTGATTTAGAAATTTTTTAATAAGTTCTAAACATTTTATAACCGTACCAAATCCTTTGTATCACAAAAAATCTGCAACAAATTCAACAATTTAACCTCTAGATATTAGATTGTTTCGGCTATTTTGAATAACCCTGTGGCTAGTTAATAGGTGGTGTAAAGACTGCATTTTATTTGATAGTTCTCAAATCGTAGGACATCTAAAGAGAATAGAAAATAAAAGAGAACCTGCCTGCCTGCCAGTTTAAATCTGCCTAACTGCTTCAATATTAAAGTTTGTATCCTAAGAATGTTATATCCTAAATCGAACATATCGAAATTAAACTAATTAAGACAATTTCCAGACAGGACGTTGGAGAGTTTTTATTTTTAATTTTAGGTTTGCATGATGGGATTTGTCGAGTTATGAATTAAATTTGTGAAATATTCTGTCTATAAATGGGTCATTTTAGGACAGATGCTTTCCACCCCTCTGTAATTTCACATGAAATTTGATTTGAACCGGAGTCATGTATTATTTTTTTGGGTAGCTTGGGTTCTCTCTACGCAATAAAAATAACAGCTTTCTCTAAATGAAGAAAATAACTGACTTAGGACAGATGGACTTCGTCAAATGTAGGTGCTTTTGTGTACGATCTTTGAGTCGGAATGAGAAAATTTGAAAAACAAAACTTTACTTAGCTTCCAGATTTTGGAAAGTTATTGTATTTGTTCGTTGGAGAGGAGTCACAACTATACAAAGACATACAAATATTCCCTTGGGTAGAATATTTTCATCCTAAGTCAGTTTCCTCTAGATTTTGGAGTATTTGTTTGTTTCATAATTTAACAATCGCAAAACAAAAATTTCTTGGCATCATAAAAAATAATTTTTTAGAACAAAATTTAATAAATTGGCAACATTTATAATTGGTTGGGAACTATTTGGAAGGGAAGACAAAAAATTATTTTTGGGCATCGAAATAAAAATTTTGAGATACAACCAACCATTAGAAACAAAAATATAACAAATTGGCAACAAATTTAATATTTGTGGCAAATAACTGCTACGATAAATTAAATTAAAATTAAAAAATTAAAATTTATTTAAAAACTTCTGGAAGTAATTTTAAAATTGCTTCGTCAATCTTGCCTTGCAGAATGTTATAAAAAATTGTCGATAAAAATATTAAGTAATGTACTGGCAGGCAGCATAAGGGAATCTTAAGACTTCCAACGTCGTAGATGATTTCGTCGAAGCAGAGTATTTTAGCATTACTATAACAAACTAAATATGGGCCTTTTGTTCGGTTGTTTATACAAAAAAGGCTAATATACCCAGAGCCATATTAACAAATTTGGCCACTCTGGGCTAAAAAAAGTTGATGCCTTGATTCCCTGTTTAAAAAGAATTTTGTTCTGAAATCGTGCAAAAAAATAAGCGGTTTGAGTATGACTTTTCGGTTCGAAAATAGTGCTATACATACCAGTCCTGCAAAACCTCTTACAGGCAAATGACTGCTTGCTGAGAAAATTAGTTCTTGTGTGAAATTTTAACAGGCAGCGGATTTAAGTTTTTTAATTGTAGAAACAATATTGTGGTAAATTTGGTGATTTGTTTCTTGCTTTAAGTGGAGAAAAATCACTTATGCACAAAGCAACTCGCTCGTTAAAGCATTTTACTGAATAGTATAGCTCCGCACAGTAACCTGATAGTCCAAACTTTGAGGTATTGTTTACTTCGCTTGCCAAGATCTATCCATATTATACGTAAACAATTGAGAACCTTATATTTCGTGATAAAAATGAAAATATCTTTAATGTCCAACCGCGCAAAAAACTCCAACACGCCTACCGAAAACGCTTAGAAAATGACCTTTGCGAATTAAATGACCTGCACAATATTCAATCATTAGTCATTAATCACTCATTATTCACTGATGACTTATTATTAGTCACCATTATTTGTTCAGTTAATAATCAGTGAATAAAGACTGAATATTGCGAGCATGAACATTGCGTGTGATAACGAGTGAATAGTAAATGAATAATGAGTGGATATTGAACGATGTGAATGATGATTAATCAGTAAAAAAAAGAATGAATAATCAGTGAATAATTAGAGAATGCCGAGCAAATATTGCGTGAATAATGGGTGAATAATAAGTGGAATCACCATTCATCAGTGATTAATGAGAAGTACTGAATGAATAATGAGTGAATAAAGCTTAATAAAGCAAGCTGCCTAAAGCTTATTGGTGCTAAAGACGGGAGAAATATTAATTAATCTGTGCATGCCTAATATAATATATCAATTATAAGTTGGATTATAGTATGGGGTAAGGCTATATTCTTGAAGAATTTCCTCCAGGATACAATCACAGAGGAAATGTTCAACAGTTTCAGGAACTTTAAATAACCGTTCAGTAAAAACTCGTCTCTCCTTAATTATACTTCCTCATTATAAACTACAAAGGCATCTTAAACATGTGTACTGCGCCACGGTGCACAATAAATTGACATCTGAAACAATAAACTTTAAATTTGTATTGTTACATTTTTCACCGACTTACTGTATACATTTCAATCAAATTTGCAATTTAATAATTTTTGATGGTTTAACCGATAGAAATTGTATACATAAGGTTGGACGACGCGTCTGTGGCCTTTTTCAACAATATAAAAAATTAATAGATAACTATCTTACTTCAAGTCCAATTGAGATTCATCGAAGGGCTGTTTTTGTTTTAAAAAAAAGGTGAACAACCCTTTTAAAATCCGATCGTCTGATTTTAAATCTGCTCAAATTGTTTTAACATTTGGACCTTCCACTTGCAAGCGACATCCCGTTCATTTCGATATCTAAAAAATTGAGAAAAGACGGAACACCATTGCCAGAAAAATGTCTCAGCGCCAGAAGCTCATGTAGCCATATAGGGAAGGAAAAATTCTTCGTCTAAAAAGCTAGCTTCGTCTATAAATACTCGTAGAATTTCGCTACGAACTTGTGGCATAAATTAAAATGTTTCATAATAAAAAGTGCATAATCCAAGCATTCTCACTAAAAATGACAAATAAAACGAGCAGGACCTCGCGAGTCGACTTTTCGTAAGTCGTCTGGCGATTAATAGCATAATTTAGTTTAATATTTCAAGAATTACTCGAAATTGTCCCACTCTCTTACACCCAAACAAATTTAATTGCCCAAAAAAATCGAATGAGAAAATTCTTAAAAAGTTAATTTTATGACCTTCAGACTAACGAAGTATTTCTTTTTTTTTTAGAATTAGATTTTATGTTTCTAATATTATTATTAATTGGTGGATAATAATTAAATAAAGAAAGAATCAGAAGTCAGAAAAACGTAAAAACAAGAATTAACGTTTTTTAATATCATTTTAATTAGTTACATAAATTTTCATTAAAAATTGATTTATTTCACAGAGAAAATACTTCGTTAAACATTATATTATAGCGTTTAACAACACATAAAAAGGAAAGAGTGTGCATTCTAAACCACTTTTTTGTTGTAGTTGTTGTTTTAATTTTAAAGAGACTTTCACTTCCATTAAAAATATGTAATCAATCATATTTTGATGCCCTGAGCCGTAAATTACATCATCAAACCACTCCAGACATGAATTTTATTTATATTTATATTTTTTATGCTTTGTTATGGTTATTGTCGGGTAAAAATAAAAATAAATAATTTAACTAAATATATTACGCTATGTATGTTATGTGTATACGACCGGCCATGAATCTAAATATATTAACATTTAAACAAAAAACAAAAAAGAAAATGAGAATGGTTTCTTCTGTCCAAAAAAAAAATGAACCAGACTGAAAAACTTAAAATTCGAAAACCATCGACCACCAGCAGCAGCAACCCAACCAACCATCATTAACAAGAAAATAAAAATACAACAACAACAAAAATCTGTAATAATAAAAAATGAAAATAAAACGAATTTTTTTTTTAATGCAATTTTAGTCGTAAATTTTGTTTATAGACATAAATTTTTAAAATCATAAATCTTATTTTTATTTTTTATTTATTTACAAAAAAAAAATTGTTTTTGTAGGAAAATGTATAACAGAGTTCACATAAATTCCATTAAAGAAACTCATAAATATGTATATATACAACATACCCCCAGTATATGTAGAGTTATAGTTTTTATATAGTTTTGTTGTATTTTATATAGAGTACGATTCAAAGAGCAAAAAAAAAAAAAATCTAATTCTAAACTATTTCTCTCTGAAGACAGACACACAGAAATTTATATTTAATTTGCCTGAAAACAGAAAATTTATGAGGTGTTTAGTCATGTAAAAATTAACATAAGTGTGACAAATTTTGATTAATTAAATTATCTTCACAACATAATGTATCTAAACATTTTTCTTAAACTCATTTTTTCATCTGTGTGTGTGTGTGCGTTTGTTTGAATAATACCAACAAAAGGCAAATCTGACACAAAAAAAAAAAATGTTCCTGCTCATTCAATCTCAATTTCTTTCTACTAAAATACTATATACACACAAAATGTATACACAACAAAAAATTTCATTCATGAAAATGTAAAGAAAGTTTTTCTTTTTTTGGATAAATTTTATATAGATATTTAAGGTTTTTACTTGACCTTTTTCCTATATATTTTATACTATATTCATACGTAAGGTTTTTTGTATTTCGTAAAATAGCAACAACAAACTAAAAAAATAAAATTTTACTTTTTAGTTTTTCCTTCTATAAATAGAGTACGTTCATAATCGTATTTACTTAAGGAGTACAGAAACCAATTCACCAATCCAATTCAATAGAGAGATTGAATGATGAAGATTTACTTTTTTCTCTAGATAAACTTATTGTTTGTCTGATTTGGTAGTATTTTAAATAGTTGGTATAAAATAATAGTATTTAACATAATAGTAAAAACAGTTTGTAAAAAATTGTGTGTTCATTGAATTATTTTCGTAAAGTTCATTCAAACTGATCTACAGGTGAAAGGTTGTTAGAAATAACCATTACTATCATTTCAAAGGAACAATATACTTTGGGTTTCAAATTATATTTATAGAATTCAACTTTTTTCAAATTATGTATATTTGAAATTTAAAAATTTCAAAAAATTTGGTTTTATCACACTAGTGCGGTAAAGTATTACTTCTTTAAAATTAATGTTTTACCAGTCAAATTCGCTCATGGTCTTTCCATTCCAACAAAGCAGTTTCCATAGTCTTTAACGAAAACACGATTAAAAAAATGGGTTAATCGTTGAATTCGTCGACGATCCGGTGAATAAAAAACATTTCACAACAAAATTCTAATCAAATTGAATTCTACTAAGAATGAATGAATAAAAAAGTTAAATCAGTTTTACAATCTTAATACACTTTAGAATTCAAGATTTTATTATACCAGAAAACTGTCATTAAAATCAAATTCCCACAAATTCTGATTTAAAATATTCCTAACAATAAAAGAAATTTTCTAAAAATCTGAAGAACCGTACAGTTTTAGGGTTTCGAACCATTTATCGAATTTTAAATGTTAAATGATAAATTTTTAAAAATCTAAATTTGAAATTGTTGAAAATTCTAGAACCTTTTAAATCTATAAATTTAATTTATTTTGTTAAGAATTTAAAATAAACAAGTTCTGCAATTTTGTAATTGTGAATTTTAAAATAAAATGTGAATGCTAAATACAATTTTATAATTTGAAGTTTTAATATTCTGCAACTTTTGAAATTATTAGTTTATAGAAATCTCTATTTTCTCGAAAGTGACATTATCTTCTTTTCAGATTTTAGATTTTAATACTACATGAATTTAAAATTTTTAACTAGATAAGGTTTTGCTCTTAAATTTTCAAATTTGGCTTTAGGCGAAAGTATTCGAACTTAGAGATGTTTTGCATTTTTAAAACTTAAGCAGTTAGATTTCTAATTTATTTTTAGAATCTGACATTTTTATATTGGAAAATTTTTGGGATTATTCATTTAAAATTCTGAATTTTAATTTTGGATTAGGATTTAATCTTTAAATTTTATTTATACTTATAATTTAAAATTTGTATTTGCCTAAATAATTATTTTCAACTTTATTATTTAAAGTAAATTATGTGAAATTTTAGGTTCCCATTTATTTGTGAAATTTAAAATTCCAATTCAAAATTTCAAAATTGAATGAACTCTGAAAATTTTTTAACACCTTGTTCAATTTTAATAATTTCTCGGTAAATGACGACGTAATGTTTGCATCAAGAAGAATTTTAAATTTTTAAGTAGTTATTGAATGTTGAATGTGAAAATTTTAAGAGTTCAGAATCACAAATTTAAAATTACAAATTTCTAATCTTTACTTTTTCCAAACTAACATTCTACAAATCCCTAATGAAAATTATCAGTTTCACAATTCAGGGTTAGGTACAGATTTCCAAAACCCATTATACTAAATTCAAAATTCAAAACTCAAAATTTCTGAAACCAAAATTCCAAAAACAAATTCAAAATTCCAAAATCTAAAATTTTAAATATAAAATTCTATTCCAATTTATTTTCTGAAAATAGAGAAAATTGCGCAAATTTTCAGGAAAATAAATTGGAATGGAACTTGTAAACAAGTCACTTTACGTTTGGTCGGCAATTCAGGCCGAGTCATAATCCAATCAAATCCAGTTACGTATTCGAAAACATAAAATTCTCTCCTTAGGGTTGGGTATGGTATTCCAGAAAAAAAAAATATTCCATTTTCAAGATTCCATTTTTATATTTTCAAAACATGAAATTCCTAAAACTAAGATTCCAAATTTCAATTTGCACGCGCAAATTATTCTATAAAAATAAAATAAATGCATTTGGGAAGAAATACATAACGCCCAATTATACAATAATTTTAGATATAAGGGAGACTTCGATTACAATTCCTGCTTTTATTACATAACTTTTATAGAAGCAGCACCACTTTTGAAAAAATATTATTTTTTTGAAATATAGAGTTGTTCAAAGCCGCTTAGCACGGCGTATGCTTGCGTAAGGATGACAGGAATCAGAGCTAAGAAACCATTTCAAGGGTTCCAGTTTCGGTTCGGTTCCTGTTATTTATTTTAACTTCGGTATAGTTCAGGCCCGGTATTAAGTATTATAAATAGGAACCTGCTCCGGTTCTCTAAAGGTTCCACTAAATTTTATTTATGATAAAAAAAAATTATTTTTTAGAAAATAAATAAAAGAAGGCTCCTGAATTAATTCCGCCGAAAAAATTAATTAATTTTGCAACATCATTTTTTTAAAAACTGAATTAATACCGCGCGAAAAAATTAATTTTTATTTGTTTAGTACTTTTTCGGGAAGATGTGATATAGTAGACCTGTTTATGGAGAAATTAATTTCGCTACACAGAATTTTCGGCGGAATTAATCCATGCAGAATTAACTCGGTATCCGCCGGAGAATATTGAAAATAGCAGAACATTTATTCTATATAAATAAATTGAATAATATAACACGAGAATTACTTAATTGAGTTTATCAAAGTACCACCTAAGAAAGAACCGGAACAGTCATTACATGTACCGGTAATTGATTCTTTTAATGACTGTGGTTTTTAAATTTTTTTTATTGACCGTTCAAGGTTTCATAATTCTTTTGACATTTCTGCACATGATTAATACAAAAATAAAGCGTATTTAGTACAAATAAAATATTATTTATAATGCATAAAACAAATCCCGACAATTTAAGTAAAACTAAAATGTAGATTTTACCTCCAGCACATTTATAAGTGAGGCTAAAAGATATCCATTTTAGAATATCTGAAAAGTAAACCTCAATATGCTGGATATACCCATTATGTCGAAAGTTTTACAATTTATTGCTGATATACTGTGCAATACTTCTTGAAAATGAAGTGCGCCGTAGTAAAATTATGCTAATTTAGATAATACTATTAAATTATCAGGTCAATATTAACATTCGTCAACTGGACTTTATGAGACTATTATCAGCAACCAAGAAGAAACAAACCAACAATCCCAAAAGAAAAAGACTTGACCAAAAATCGGGTACATGCTGGATCTAATTAGCAAGCAAGCCATTTGCCAGTCAAAAATAAAATTATTTCTAGGTAAAAGTACGAAAAATGTATTATACAAATGAAAACACAAGAAAATTAGACCAGACAATGAATTGTAAAGATAAAAGTTGCATTCCAATTATTTTATTTTATCTTACAAAAATTGCTTGCTTCCTAGCTTTCGAGCATCGAAGGCGCAGTATTGAAATTATAATGAGAGTAGGTCCTTTTTATATTTCTACAGAAGCGTGAGATGAAAATTTTGATTTATTTGTACTGTTCAATCAGTTTTGCGTTAATTTCACTATATTCAAACACAGCTAAACTAAATCAAAAGAAAACTTGTTAAAGATTTGTTGGTTATTAATAGGCACTTATTATACCTTAAACTGCGATAAACATAATGTACCGATGGTCTCAATATTTACTGACCAAAATTGGCTCTCATTCTGCAGCTTCACTAAAAACCAGCATTCGGCTGAGTAAAGGGAATTTAGATATTTTGAAATTTAGGAAAATTTTACCAAATTAGATTAGGAAATTTTGGAGTTTAAAATTAGTTTTGTGATTTTTAAAAATTATTTTTTATAAATTAGGAAATTTCCAGTAGATTTAAATTATTTTACTTGGAATTTAGAACAATTAGAAATTTTGAAACTTAGAGTAGGTATACCAAATTTAAGAATAATGAAATTCAAAAATGTTAAGAACTAAAAAATATTTTAATTGAACTTGGCGCATGGGAAGGGCAATGAAAATTAAAAAAAAAATTAGAAATTTGCTGGTTTCGGCACGAAATATCAAAACCTAATTCTCCAAAGCCAAAATTCCTTTATTTTCGCTATTGATTTCTTTAAACAGAGTAGAAACAAAATATAACTAAGTTGAATGCTAAAAAAAATTTCGAACTAAACTTGAATATCGAAAAAATAAATGATCGGTTGTTTGACAAATTTGGGGCACGAATTTAGCAAGGTTTATTAAATATAAATTTTTTTGTTTAAATTTTAGTTTAATTCGTTTTTAGGAGGTATTACGAATTAAGGCACACTTAATAAAATTAATTAAATTTAATAAACGTTGCAGGTGCTACTACAACAGAATACAAAAAAAAACCCAAAAATATATAAAAACATTAGATTATTCTTAGGGCTGTAGCATTTTCTGAACAATTTAGTCAGTATAGCTAATTGAGATGGCTGAGAATATACTTCTCATAATCCTTATCATGAGATCGAAACTGAAATGTCCAACTCTTAATAACTTCATCTTCTTCCAAAAAATTAATGAAATAAAACCGCAATCGTTTAGGGTATTTATGCACTATCGTCTAACGTACAACAAAAATTAAAATTGCATTGAAAAATTTGCTTTTAACGAAACATTTGAACATTTGTTCATCTTCCATTCCAATTTTCAAAATCAAACAACATTTTCAGATTAAGCTTCCTCAAGTAGCCCAAAATAAATTCATGCAGCTAAACATTTAAAAGATACTCGGTATAGCAAAGAAAGAATATATATTGCAAAGAAGCTTTAGATAATTAAAAAAATTGAAGAAAAAAATGTTTTTTACATTGCTAATTAACTACAATTTTTGACGCCGAACTACTACGCCTTTCCAGCTTCAATATTTTATGCTTTGGTGTCACAAAATTTCGCTAGTATATTGCTCGGAAAAACAAGTTATGATGCCCAAAATGTAATGCCTCAAAAATGAGGCTTGATCTTCAAAAATTATTTCTGTTTGTGATAACCGCCACCACGGAAGTGTGAGAGAAATCGAAAAATCAATTTATTTTTAAAGTTTTTCATATTTAGACTTGGCCGTAGAAGGCCAAAGGTACTTTTTAAAAAATAAATTATATAATATAATAGAATTTTCTATTTTTTGATCATAAAAAGTTTACACTTTTAAATCGTTTGACGATTTATCAAAGATGCCGCTAGATAACGAGTTGAATTTTTTAATATTATCAAACAGATGATATGTAAAAAAAAAAAATTAATGTACAAAACTAAAGGTTAACTTTAATATCTATAAAGGGTAATTTACGTTCTGATAAAGCTTTTCAATTAATAACTTATTATTGTTTGTTCGGAAGCGATGTAAAATTATAGGGCCCTCTTCAAAGTTCAGAATTTTTAGTAATTTAATTTGCTGTATAAAAAAAATATTTTGGAAAATTCATGGGATTAGAAGTAAATCTTTGAAGTTTCGAAATTATGATAAAATTTTAAATAATTTTTGAAAATTACTCTAAAATTCAAGGAATGCATAAAATTTGAAGCTTATCAATAGAATGTACAACTTTATTTACACGTCGCAGTACAAACACAAGTACAGTTGAAAAAATCTAAGAGATTATACAATTACAAGTATCAAAGTGCACAAAGGTTATCAAATTATAGTACATTTGGGAAGTGGCTTTACGTCATTTAAATACCAAAAATTTGAATGTACAGTACTTCCTGTAACTAGTATTCACGAAACCAATAACAATAACCAAACATATGTGAATGTATAACATAAACACATATCAAAAAATTATAAATTCCTCAATGTTGTTGCTTGTCACACAAAACACACCCGTGTGTCCACACACACACACAGACACAAAACTAAATCACATTAATTTTCCTAAAACGAAAAAATCAAAAATTGAAATCATGTCGCACACATCATATTTTCAATTTTCAAGAATACAAAAAAAAAAGACACAACCATCTCAAGAGATCTCAATTTTCATCAACAAAATGTATTTTCTTTAATATTATTAGTTTTTTTTTTGTATTTTTGGCTGATGATGTGTGCTATGTATCTACACGTAATCTCGTATCCAAAACATTTTGTAAAATCCATTCACGTTTTTTGTTCTGGTTCTAATTTTCTTTCTTATTCCGTCAATAGTGCGTCATGTTGGTTACATATTGGTTATATTTTAGGTAGGTAGGTAATTTAAAAATTGAAAGTAATTTTAGTTTTTTGTTATATATACATACATATATATGTACTCGTATGATGAACGATGTACATGTGTATGTATTATACTATATACGACAAAAATTATTTATCGCACTCACAAAAATTTCATTCATAATTTTTATAAATTAACCAACTTTTTTGCTCACTTTACATAATAATAACAATAATAATATAATGTGGTGTGATATACATACAAAATGTTTATTACAGATTATTTTTATGAATGAAAAATAAAAAATTGTTTGTATATTATTACAAATGTTTAAATTAATGAGGATGAGCCTAATAATTTATTCATATTAAGTGTATTTGTTTGTTTTAAGTGTGAGCACATAAGCATAAACATAAAAACATTCACACACTAGTATATCAGTCATACTCATTGATGACTAAAATATCTATGTTGTATTGTCATTTTTTTTCTTGCTATTCTAAATTATCTATTTTCCCATTGAAAATTTCCCAATTAAAAATCATGAAAAATAATTGCCTGACGAATAAAATTCCAATTAAAAACGAAAATCTCAGTTATATACGAGTACGAATGCACAAACAAATATATACTCGTAACAGTGTAGACAGGTCAATTATTTTTTTCGTATGTCGGCATTTTAATTTATTGATTTAATTAATTAAAATTCCAAATAAATCAAATTCAAATTGATAAGATTCAAGAAGCAGAAACTGAAATTGATCTAGCGAATTATAAAATAAACAAAGAAAATTGTTACTTAAATTTTTATTAGGCGCCATTTCCATTTTCAAGTCGATCGATCATTTAGATTGCATTTCAAAATCAACAAAATTTACGTATTCTCCATTTTGTGAAGAACGGCTAAATTTTAAATTAAATTCACCATCCTAAGAAACTGTTCGTTTTTGGGTTGGTGAATTTAACGTTATCGCAGAAGCATTTTTGGACAACACCAGATGGTTAAGTATTGAATGATCATAAAGTGAACTTAAGTGAGATAGTTGACATTGTAAATAATTTACGATGTTAAATCCGGGCATTCGTTCACTACCGATCAAAAACACGCCCGAGTAACCGTCCCCTTCACAGCAACGTTTGAAGCAAATAATGTTGGAAAATCGGTGGATGAAGTGAATTAAGCTAAAGGAAACTTTTCAGTCTACGTTGCAAAATGAAACTTTGCGTTTAGGTTTTTGTTGAAGTTTGATGCTAATTTGACGAGTTTACATTGACCTCATCTAAAAGTGATCTTAAAATTATAGTCAAGTCAGGCCCGTGTGGTTTAACTCAAGTTTGCTTAAAATTTGCAAATTAGTTTTAGAACATTTATTTTTGACTTAAATTTTTTGAATTTCCCTGAATTAACACATTTCATTATGATTCAATTTGCTACCCAAGTTTTAATATCATCGCAAATAAGATGGATTAAATTTGTAAAAATTCTGAAATTCAATCAAAATTTTCACTAACTACCTCTAATTACATTGGGTCAAACAAAAATAACGACTATTTTTCATCTTTATATACGGTAGAACAATCATACTACGTTGATGTTTCCTATACCTTCTGTATGCTCTTTGAATCTTTGTTTGAACGATCTATCAGTTTGGCCAATATAGAATGATGGACAATCAGAACTTATTAATTTATAAATACCGGTATCGAAAATTGTGTTGTCCTTGAGTTGAATTTTTTGATTTAAAGAATTTTGATTTTTAAACGGGATTTTATAGCCATAACTTTGAAATATTTGAATTTGGATTGTATTCTACGCTGATAAATCTCGCATCTTGTTTACCATCGCTGAAGTAAAAAGTGGCGAACTTTTTATATTCAATTTTGCTTCAATATGCCATATTCATGCTATCAATTTTATCTACCTACAATCCTGTTCGGACATCTTAATATTATTCAATGTTTCAATTAAATGATTGTAAATCATTGTAAGCTGCAATTTTATGAGGATTTGAATGATTGAAATTTGCATGGATCGTTTGACCGGATTCGATAGATTTTAAATTTATATTGACTGTACGAATTGTCTATGTTTAAATCCCAAAAATTATAATTTTGTTTTCTTTAATTTCCAAAGTGAATTTAATTTTTGATGGACATTATTTAAGAAATTGTCTAACTGTTTGCAAGTGTCCGAATATAATATCAGAATGTCATTTACATATATGTGCCAATATTTAACATTTTTGGTTTAGATAAATATTGGTTAATGTACCGAATAAAGGACTATCTATAGAGAGACCATCAGTTTGTATGTAGAATTAAAGTTTTTTTTCAAATGTCAAACCAAACCAAATTGCGCTACGATTGGTGATTTGCGAAAATGAAAGATAAAATAGAAGTGAGGGTCAGTGGAACAAGTCCCAAAATAAATTAAGAGGTTGAGAAAAACGTTTATTACTTAAGCATAAGGAATTGTATTTACTGTAAGTAAGGGGTTCTTTAGCACCGCAATCAAAGGTTCTTATTAAGTAGAGCTTCTGGAAAATTTAAAAGTAATTTGAACAAATTGATCAGCCTACATTTACATGCACGGTATGGTACATTCTACAATTTGGCGACTTCTCCAGGAAAATTTTTTAGGGGAATCATGAATTACAATTATCAATCCAACAAAATGAATTTTCACAAATATTCTTTCCAATTACCGTGATTCAGTCTGTGATCTCGTCCGTTTGATTCTGTAGTTCAGATTTTCTTTAGGCTCATTAAATAAACAGTTTTAGTTCTAAGCTTACAATCATTTTGATTGTAACTACATATGCTTGGTAATATTTTATAATTTTTTTATTTTCAGACAGATTTATTTAAGTTGAATTTATCATGTTCAAAACAACTCTTTCAAATGCATTTTCTACTTTCATCAATTGGTTAAAAGCCCATTTAAGGGTTTACACAAATTTGTTAGTTTATCTCGTTCAAATCAGGATGTCAAATTAAAATAATGGCTTAGGGAGCACTTTTTTGATTGATTGATTCCCTTTCGTAAAAAAATCAACCAAACTTTAGCTTCCATTTGGCAACAGTGATATATTTGATTAAACATAATACGCAGGTTTGTAATTTAAAATAAATTACATAATTTACACATATGTTTACATAACATATTACACTATCTAATTTGACAGCACAAACATTACGATCTAAATTAGAAGAGAATCTTATAATAATATCTCTCTCTCTCTCTCTCTCACTACGATCCGCCATTATATTAAACAGCTGGACGCCATCATTTTTTATTATCTGTACACATATTGACATATTGATATCCGTGAAATAAGTCACAGTCACGATCACAAATAAAGTAACATTTTTTTTTATAATTTACGAACCTTATATAAATATTGGTCAAACATTCTGTTTACATCAATGTCAGTTCCGACATTAAAAGATGCTTCCATAATATAGTGAAACACAAATAAAAAACTAAAAAAATAATTTTTTTAGCAAACTTAAAAACTAAAACCAAAAATAAACACAAAATACACTTCTTTTTTTTGTAGCACACTTTATATGATTTTCTTTATTACTTTTCTTTTATTATTTTTATTAATTAATAATAGAAAAACAAACAAATGAAAAACTTAAAAACTTCACTCGGAATTTATTAATTATTAAACAACTTTCACAAATTCTTCTAAAATTTCACTAAGGTAAACGATTTGTCATAATATTTTATTATATTTCACAATTCTTGATAAATAATATTACCAATAAAAACTATTAAATCTTTTTTTTTCTTTTTTTTTATAAATAAATAAACAAAACAATAAACCGCATGTGTATGTGCACGACAACACGATAAAAAATTTTACCCCAAAAAAATAAAAACTGATCTTAATTCTCCCAATTACAATAGAAAGAGTCTTTAAACAAAATCTACAAAAAATTTATGAATACCAAAAACACATTTACGCTACGACGGTCGACGACCGAATAAGAGAATACAACGAAATTTCAAAATTCAAAAGAAATACAAGAAAACAACACACACATTCTTTTTCGTATTTTTACAACTCTATATACTCCGATAAGAATGTGTATGTACATGCATTTGACTGTTTTTTTATATTTTCTTTAGAAAATTTCTGTATTTTTGTATTTTGTTATTTTGTTTTTGTGTGATTGAAATGCCGAACTCGAGCGAAACTCGACGCGAGTTAACGACATACAACAACAAAAAAAAATATTTATTTCATTTTTTGTATACTCTTCTTCTTCTACTTCTTGTATGTCTTACTCTTACCACTCACTTATACTACCTCATCATACTCTTTTCGATTTTATATATGTATGAATGTATTAAACAGTACAACCCTCTTAATCAATTCTCATTTTAAGGCATGTACATATATATAAACACGTCATTTATTATGAATCAAGGTTAATAATAGTGTAATTTTTTTGGATCTGTTTTCTCGCCCCCCAAATAAATATACAATTCATCATGTGCTCAACAAGAAATAATATTAGAATCCTGTTACTGTATCCACACGAGTATGATGATGTTGGGAAAAACAAAAAGAAAATATAATAATAATAATAAAAAATCCGCCATTTTGAAAAATGATCAATTGAAAAAAAAATTCAAACGTCCCGCGCATGGTGGAATATAAAAAAAAATTACAAAACAAAATTTTCTATTTATTTAATTGAATATTTTTTCATTTTATATTTTTTTATTTCGTTTTCGTTTCGTTTTCTCTATTGATGTTCGGAAATGAGTATGAAGAAAAATTTCCCGTCCCCCACGGTACACACAAAATAGAAAGAGAAGTGTGCAAAGAAACAAAACAACGAAAACACACATAAAAAAATAGAGTGAATGAGTTGAAATATGTATACATATATAAAATAAAAACAATTGAAAAATATAAAAGAAAGACTAGGAGAGAGATGAAGAAAAGAGAAATAAAAAAAAAATTGAGGTTTTTCAAAGCTTTGGTTTATAGTGGAATGAAATTGGGGTTCATTCGTTTTTTTCCACATTTTTTATTTTGGGAGAGTACATACATACAACCCCCGAAAAAGAGGTATTTATCATGCAAAAAGAATCGATAACAGAAAAATAAATTAGTTTTTTGTTATTTTTGTTTATATGTGTGTATTATATATTTTTATTAATTAACAAACAATTTTTATTTTTGCTTTTTTCATATATTTTATTATACACCATTAGTAGTAATAATTATGTATATACATATATGAAAAAAAGAAAAAAAAAATAGAGTGGAATTGGTACAGTTAGTTTAGACCCCACACACATTCACATATTATATCAAAACACCAAACCTCCTCGAGAATATTATACAACACACACAAAACTAATAAAATAGACAAAAAAAAAAATCTGTCTGGAATGCAACTTTCATTTTAATGGAATTTTTTATTACGCGCATAATTGAAAAATTTATTCTATATTTTTTTCATTTTTAATTTGTAATTCGTTTTTTAATTTAAATATAAATTTATTTATTTAGAGAACACCATCTCTAGGAAAAATAACATAATAAATTATTTGTTTTAAAGCAAAAAAAAAAAACAATGACGAGAACACTTTCCTTTATTAAAGCTCTACTTATTAATAGCAAAAATGGTTTTACTTACCATTATCAGGAACTTGTTTTAAAGTAAACTCTAATACCTGGAATAAAAGAAAACATTTTCAATTATTTATTATTTGAAATAATTTTTTGAGCGAAAATTCTTGCTTTATTGTCCAAAATTAAAAAAAAAAAAAAAAAAAAAATCGCGATATTTTACGTCAAACTCATTTCCTGCTAACTTCAGCTCGTTAAATATTACATCAGACCTGACCGAACAGCGAAAAGTGTAAAATTCCTTTTAGACGTTAAACTCTAATTAAAGTTGAATTATTTTTATTTTATTTAAATAAACTTATCTAAATTTAATATTTAATTACACAAAGAACAAACAATAACAACTAAGTCTAAACAATTTTTGAGGTCTACGAATTTTTCGCGCAAAATTTGACATAAAAATCGAGATATTTTTTGGATTTTGGCCCGACCGAACACTATGTCGGAACTTTGAATTTTATCCCGTTTAATTTATACATAAAAAAAAGAAAATAATAAACTTCCAAGAAGTTTCAATTAGAAAATTTGCTAAAACCGAGTTCCAATTGGATTCCAACAAAATGTGAACTGCAAAAAGAGCAAAATTAACCAGGTATTATGATACTAGCTTCTTCCAACTTTTTCGACCGATGCTCGGTTCCTGGGAACTTCTCAAGAAAATTCGGAAAATCACTTATACTTAAGTACGATATATTGTATGAGATCTCATCAAAGATTTTTTGTATTAAACACCCTAATCCCCTATACTTTCTCCAAAACTAGAATATTTTTCGGATAGCTTAGGTGCAGTGACAATTTCTGGTATAGATCATTTTGATGCTTGCTTCCTAGAATGTTCTCAAGAAAATTCTAATCAGATCTCCTCAAAGATTGTTGTACTAAACAGCCTTTTTCCCTACTTTTTTCAAAACTAGAATATTTTTCGGATATCTTAGGCGCAGTGGCAATTTCTGGATGTTTACTTCCTAGGATGGTCTCAAGAAAATTCGGAAAATCACTTTTACTTACATATGGATACGATATGTTATATAAGATCTCGTAAAATATTCTTGTAATAAACACCCTAATCCCCTACTTTTTACAAAACTGGAATATTTTTCGCAAAGCTTAGTTGTAGTGTATCCATATCTCTTTTTTCAAGAATAAAATACTATACTATTTTGATTTTTGAATTGTTCTTTCTTTATTGCGATCTCATTCTTGTAGAATAAATGTATATACTGTTTCATTTTTTCTCATCGACAAAGTGCCAAAAAACGAAAATTTGGGTGATAAAGAGTGATGAATGGAAGTAGAAAAAGAATGATGTTTTATGTGAGCATGCTGAGATCGCAATAAAGTATGCATAATTCAAAAATCGAAATGGTGTACAGTTTTATTCTTGAAAAGAGAGACATGAACACTGTCGAACATCGAAAATAGTGATGGTTAGAACATCTCACCACTGGTATAGGTCATTTTGATCCTCGCTTCCTAGGATTTTGTCAAAAAAAAAAATTCAGAAAGTCGCTTCTACGTAAATTCCTCATAATATTTAGAGTGTTTGGCAGCAGTCTTTACACTTCCAATAAGTAGAACATTTGACGTAAAAAGATATTTTTAAAGATTTAAACTAAAATTTATTAAACCTACAACACATTTTGTCTTATTTAAAAATCTTAAGAAAGGTTCCTTAAAACGAGAGTCTTTCAGTTTTTACACTACCAAATGTGCAAATAATTGTGTTCGTTAATTTTTAGGACTGGTTCCGTACAAACTACATGTTTGCATAAAGAATCGTGAATTATGTCCAAAAAAAGCCTTTTTTTTATGTTTTAGGACAGATTTAGGACAAACTTCACGCGAATTAATATTTTATGTTTGTATGCGTTTTTCCAATATATTCAGAAATATTTATCGATTAAATATCATATCTGGGTTATTATTTTCATGATAACTATTACTATCATGATAATCGTTACATGTTTTTGTCAAGAAATTACAGTTGTTTGTAATACCTGATAAGAAATGTAAATAAAAAATAAATAAAACTTCAAATTCATTTTTATGATCAAATTGAAATTCTGCTTGAACCAAATTGAAATCGCGCTTGGACTGCTAAAAGATGATAATTGAGTTGTTCTATCATAATTTGTGGTTTCCATTGGTAAAGGTTTTACTGTTCTATTTCGCGAGCAGGAAATGAAAGTATTGTAATTGTCTAACGACAGCTGCGTTACGAGAAAATCGACCTCCAAGGCAGATAACTTGAAATATTTTGGACTTAAATGCACAACTTTTCGGAAAATAAGATAAAAATATCTGAGAAATTTGCAATTTAGCTTTGTAGTTAGAACTTTTAGGTGATCTTGGTATTGAGTTGGAAAGATGCTATAGTTGTAACTACTAGTTAGAACCTCGTCACTATACTGAAATATCAAAATATACAAAATAATAAAAAAATTCCAGATTTTGTTCCTTAAAAAAATGTTGACTACACTTTAAAATTAATAAAATAATTTTTTATTTCTGGTACTTTTATAACTTCACAGGTCAAAAAAAAAAAAAAACTAATATACAGTTTTTTACTGTCTCAAGTTAATAAAAATAAAGAACGCTTAAACAGTGTCACTTCGTGTAAGTATGTACATATATCATGCATGGTTCTAAAAATTAACAAAAAAACTTTTATAATACCCTATTTCTACGACAATACCTAGGTATTAGCCGCATTTGTCCCATGAAGCGACATCTCATGAAGCGACACAATTCATGTCTCATGAAGCGACACTTATGTTAAATTCTTTCGGGAAAAAAAAACACCCTGAGGGTAAAAAATTTTACTCGAAGGGTAACAATTTGACATTACAAATTCTTTCTGGGAAAATAAAGCACTTTATTTTTTGCTCGAGAGCATTTTGCTTTACTCTAGATTTTTTCATAGATTTGCTTTACTCTTTACAAATACATAGAAATCTGAAATGTCAAAGTGAATTGGAAACAAAAATAAAACTCCATTTTGATATTTCATTTGTTGTTTATTGAATATTAATGCGCTAAAATTAATTGGTTCCATCTTTTTGTTAACAAAATAAAAAAAGTTTTACTGATCTGACTGACAGAAAAACATAACCTCACTTTATTTTGCTCTTTTTACACCAAGACAACTACAAAAATATTTTCATATTCTTTAGGAGATAAAAAAGTTACTTTATTTCGAGTAACCCGAAAGAATTTGACATAAAATGCATTCACCAAATGTAAATTTTCTGTTTCGTTTGGTTATGATCTGCCTGTTCATATGGGTATTGTATTTATCATATCTTCATCATATTCTCTCTCGCTTCTTCCCTTTACCAATGAGAAAAAAATTTGATGAATAAAATACTCTTGGGAACCGGCAGAAAGAGTTCCGTATTTAATTTTTTATATGCGTGTACGTCATTGAGTGTTACATAATTATTAGCATTTTATAAAAAGTGTATTTAGGTTAGGTTTTATTTATTCGGGTCTGTTATATACTTCACTAATTTTTATTGATCACAGTATTAAGCCCCAATTCCACTGTGAAAAATTGACTGAGCTGACTTGAAGTTGGAAGAAGACAAAAAAAAAATAATCCATCAGATAGACAAAGACAAAGTATTTTGTTATTGTTTTTTTTATAGCAAATTTTATGGATACATTTTGACAGCAAACAAAAACATAACCAAGAATTATTAAAAAAAATTATGAATTAGTGTTAATTCGAGTATTTTTACGATTCAAAATAATCTAAAAAATTAATTATTATTAATACTCATATCAGAATTATTTTTTCGAATATTTTCGATCACACATTAGACTTTACCATAAAAATTGCAAACTTTAAAATTGCCTTAGTGTTTTGACAGCAAACAAAAACGGGTTGGATACAGTTGCCCGTATGACAAAATACCGTTTACAAAATCCCGTATTTCAAAATCCCGTATCGTAAAATCCCGTATGCCAAAACCCCGTATTCTATAATAATTCATCGGCTTAGGTTAGGTTAAAAATCGCGCGATTTTTAACCTAACCTAAGCCGATGAATTATTATAGAATACGTGTGTGTGTTTTTTTTTTTTTTCGAGGGGAAATCTTCAAAAGACATGGTAGCGTACTTACCGCCGTGTGGGATTTTTACCCACTAAAACCGCCTCCTCCCGCCGGACCGTTATTCCCCCCGGAACCACCGCAAAGTATTACTTCGGGGGGCGGTCTTAGTATTTCTACTCACACGTTTCTAGCCGCTTCTAATCGCCTTAGCTCCTTTTCCACCTTAGTTATGGTAGCGCAGCAGGCATCCCATATTTGCTGTGATTTCAGCATTTCATCCATTATGTTGTCCGGACCTAAGTTTGTGTTTATGGTAATACACAGGTCCATTCTCTCGGTTTCAAATCGCGGACACTCGAATAATACGTGTTCCGGGTTTTCTACTTTATTGCACGTTGGACAGAGAGGAGTGTCATTATGCCCAAAACGATGCAGATAGCTTCGGTACCCACCGTTTCCCGTTAGGAATTGGGTTAAATGGTAATTCACCTCTCCGTGTTTGCGATTCATCCAGGGTTTGATATTCGGACGTCCTTTTGTCGCATTATCCCAACGTTCCTGTCAACTTTGCACGGATTTGGCTCTTTCTGTCGTTTGGATAGCCTGACCGACTGTAGACCTGTGTTTCTTAGCCTCATATATTCTTTTCGCCTCGTCCGCCATGATGTCAATCGGTATCATTCCGGCTATGACGCATGCTGCTTCTTCTAAGGTGGTTCTATATGCACTGATGACCCTAAGGGTGCTTAGCCTATAGACTTGTGCCAGCCGTCTCCTGTTGCATTTTACCTCCAGTGCCTCTGACCAAATCGGAGCCCCGTACAGTAGCACTGAGCTTACCACTCTGGACAGAAGAAGACGTCTACTACTTCTTGGGCCACCAACATTTGGTAGCATATTGGAGAGCGCCGAGTATACCCTCAATGCTTTTCCAGGCCAACGGATTCCAGCCAGTCCCTCACTATTGTAATCGCCCCGTTAGTGATCATCTCAATTTCATCCAGGTGCTTTGCAGACACCACTATCGCGATGTCATCGGCAAACCCTGTCACTTCTGCTCCATCTGGGATTCGTAGCTTTAGTACGTTGTCATATATAATGTTCCACAAGATTGGGCCCAGAACGGAACCTTGTGGAACTCCAGCTGTTATGTCCTCAGTGTCGTACTCTGACACTCTATCCTCGAAGTAGCTATCTAGTATCTTTAAGAGGTAGGCCGGAACATTCAACTTTCGTAGGGAATCCATAATGTGGGCCCAGTTAGCTGTGTTGAATGCGTTTTTAACATCGAGTGTGGCAACCGCACAGTACTGTTTAGTTCCTCCTTTCCATCTTTTTCCCTGTAAGGCTCCTTTGGCCTTAGATACCACTGCATTAATGGCATTCAATGTGGATCGTGCCTTGCGAAATCCGAATTGTTGAGACGAGAAACCGCCATCTCCTTCTATAATCGGGAGCAACCTATTCTGAATAATGCGCTCCAGTATTTTCCCTCCTGTATCGACCAGGCAGATTGGGCGATAGGAGGATGGTTCACCTGGTGGTTTTCCTGCTTTTGGCAAGAGTACCAATCTCTGCCTCTTCCATATCCTAGGAAACACTCCTT
The DNA here is from genome assembly GCA_958295665.1 of Tipula vernalis. Lineage (NCBI taxonomy): Eukaryota > Metazoa > Arthropoda > Insecta > Diptera > Tipulidae > Tipula > Tipula vernalis. The sequence continues at coordinate 456,638,763 of OY282558.1, read as the reverse complement.
CCTCTAGGCAGGACTGCGCTATATTACTATTTTGAGCGCTTTGTTGGGTACTAGATCTGGACCAGGGGCCTTGTTTACACCCACTTTGCCGCACGCGTTCAATGTCTCTTCTACCGTCACTTCCGGTATTTTCTCCATATATATCTTCGTATGATCGTCCTCTCGATTACCAGGTTTTGGAAGGTGCTGCGGGAAAAGAGTCTTGACGATCTTTTGCAGCATCTCTGGACACCTTTCTTGAGGGGTTCTTTGGCCTTTTATTCTGGACATGACTACTCTGTAAGCGCTGCCCCATGGGCTAGCGTCTGCAGTTTCCTCAGCCTTATGTACTCTCGATTTAGTTCCTCATATTCGGAGCATCTTGCAGATCTTTGACTTCTTCTTTTGGCCTTGTGACATTTAGCCCTTAGTTCCTTAATGTCCTCGCTCCACCAGTAGGCTGGTTTCCTTCTATGGTTTGCTGTCCTTTTTGGCATAGACACGTCACATGCCCTGTAGAGTTGTCTGGCCACGTGGCTAACTTTGTCTTCGGCTGTGCTTGCTAGTATACTAATATCTTGAACCAATTTCCGAAAGAGTTCTTCGTCCAGAGCATCGGGCACCCAGCCTCTTCTTTTCCAGGTCATTGGCTTCAATGTTGCCTTGCTCTGAGATCCTACTTCAAAAAACACCGCTTGGTGATCACTATCAGTATATCGTTCACTGACATGCCACTTAATTTCCCTCGCTAGTTGACTATTTGTAAAAGTAATGTCGATCACTGATTGGTGACCATTCTTACGAAAGGTGCTGGTGTTGCCTCTGTTCACTAGAATGACGTCCGGTTGGGAAAACGCCTCTAACAGTGTGTTGCCTCTAATGTTGGTATATTTGCTACTCCACTCCTCGGCCCATGCATTGAAGTCCCCAGCAATAACAATTGGATGGTGCCCTCTTGCCTCCGCCACAATTTTAGTGAGCATCGCTTCTTAATCTGATAGATGTAGACTTGGAGAAGCATAGCAACTAAAGAAATATATATTATTGATCATTGCCAGTGCATATCCGTCCTCTTGCCGCACCTTACCTTCCTGGAAGGGATATTCTCCGCAAACCCATATTGCCGCCTTTCCGGTCCGGTCTGTTATCCATACATTATTTGTGGGTATTTTGAATGGTTCCGACACTAAGACCACGTCTGATTTTGTTTCTCTTACAACTTGCCCAAGGAGATCTTGAGCTGCCTCACAGTGGTTAAGATTTATCTGTATTACTTTCATCTGCGGGCTGAGATTTCCCTCCTGTATAGTGGACACCTACTGCTCCCTGCGATATGCCCTTGTTCACCAGTGCAGAGCATGCACTTTGGTTCCTTCTGGCATGTCCTCGCCATGTGCCCGATTTCGCCGCATCTTCTACAGAGTTTAGATCTATCGCAGTTGTTGCAGTCTTTTGCGATATGAACAAACTCTAGACACCTATAGCATGTTTTTAGTTGGATCAGCTCCCTAACTTTACAAACTACCCAGCCAATCTTTATTTTCCCGGCTTTTAGTAGTTTGTATGCTGCTTCCACAGGTAAACCAATTATTGCTATCTGTGTGCGCAGTAGCATAGTAACCGCTTCTTTAGATTGTTTGTCGGTGTCCCCCGCTCCTGTACTCACGCATCTGATCTCCATCTCAAGATCGCTAAAAGATGTCCTGATCAGGCGCAGCATCCTTTTTATCTCCTGATGGACGTTGTGCCTATCCTTCACATAAAATTGCAAGCTCTCGATATGCGACTTTAGTTTCTGTAGTCTCTGGTCGATTACATTACCATCGTTATCGCTCGCTGCCTTATGCCTTGGTTCGAGATCGAGTAGCGGAAGTGCTGCCACACTAGGCTGACTTTCCTGGACTGGTGACCTCGTTACTCGGTTGCTCTTAAAAAATGCTTCCGCCTCTGTCGTACGCGTACTTGTAGTATTTAATGCACCAACAGCCAAGTTCTCCACTGCTGGAACATTGCGGTTACTGGATGACGACAGCTGGGAGCCCGCTTGCCCACTCCCAAAAGCCGCCGGTACTGGGTTTCCTACTCCCTGCACCGTAGTCAATTTTTTCTTCTCCTGATCTAGCATCTTGGATGTTTATTCAGGGATCCGCCCCTAGTATTTACAACATACTGGAATCAGGAGCTTTTCGTTTCGAAAAAACAACTTCTTCGATGATAAAATCAGAAACGTCAAAATTTATCTTCAAATTATTGTCTTGATGTGCTTACATGGAGCTTAAGTTTAAAACACCAAAATTAAAAACCAAACTGAAAAACGAAATTCTCGTTCCGGTTTCCCGTTCACACAATTTTTTTTCGGATTCCGGTTTACATTAATAATTTTATGATTTCAGTTAGTTTGTTTGCTCCTATACAAGTCAAGTATAGCAGACATTATATTTGTTTATTTCGTTGATCCTGTAAGTGACGATGAATTCGTTTGTCGAAGTGCTAATGACTGATTTTTTCCGACGGTTCAATTGTAACAAATTAATAAGTAAAGACTACCATAAATGTTATATGGGGCAAACGAAGAAATCGTTCAAAGTAAAGAATTTGAAATACACAAACATAGAGATAATCCGTTATTCGTCATTAGATAAATTAGTATATCAAGAAGCACAGATTTACCAACAATTTGTAATATTTAAAAATAGATTGTCCAAAATTATTTGACCTCAAAAGATGCGAGGGAGGAATAGATTGTGAAACGTGATCTTGGTATGTTCAGCCGGCATGACCCGATATGGTTTTTCAGAAACATAAGAAACTTACCAACTTGAAACTGGTAATAATTTTCTTAAACAAATAATCTTTGAAAATTAAATTTACTATAAATATTATTTAAGTTTCCGAGTTTCGTTTGAGTCGCTGACCTACATTCAAATATGTTTTTCGGTTGACTTAACCAACCAAATTGTTTCACAATCTTTTTATGAACGATCACAAATTGGAATCACGGTAAATATGTTTAATTAAGAGGGGCAGTGGGCGGAGGGGCAATCAGTCAAATTCTCACCATAATTACACTCCAATTTTCGTGAATCTGTGTTCATGTGCGAGAGGTAATCTGTCTTCGTTCGTATGAGTACGAAAATTTTGAGAAAAATAAATAAATTATGTGTATATATTTTCCTGTAAACGTATACCAAAAATCTTGTGCACAAAAATAGTATAATATTTAACCATGAATCAGACTTTTTCAATTCAATTTTTTTTTTTTTTTGAGTCAGAAAATCAAGAAAACATTGAAAATTTATGAAAATTTTAATATAAAAAAGCAAAAAAATTAAATTAGATTTTTTTCTAACGCTTTTCGTCATTTTCTTTTATTTTTTGTTTTGTTTTTGTTTTGTCACGAATAAAAATATAAAATATAATGTTAAATCAACTTGAAAATAAAAATGTAATTTCTTTTTTTGGTTAGGAAAATCATTTTATTTTTAAAATATTAATAAGAAAATAGGAATATTTATTTTTAATTGATTACCGCACAGCTAGAAAATCTGTATGAAAGAGTTCGGTGTGCTCTGGCTGGAAATGATAGATTTTAATTTTGTCAGACGGTTTTAATTGCTTTAAAACAGAATACAACTTTGACAAGTAGGCGGGCGGCCAGACATATTTAACATTCATGGCAATCCCAATATTTTCGATTTGGTAAATCAGAAAAATACAGAGGCCAAGCTAATAATTTTTATATTTGATGGGTTTTTATATTTGATGTAGTAAATAATAATTCGCTATGTCATTACGTTCTGGTCAGATACAGCCATGAACAATTAATATATTTGTCTATAAAAAATGCCGAAAAATCAACTTATTACAGACAGACAAATTAAATTCTTAACAAATATACGTGTGGGCATAATACACACACAAATGAGGTTTCTCCATGGGTTTTTATATTTGATGTAGTGAATAATAATTCGCTATGTCAGTACGTTCTGGTCAGATACTTAATGTATGTGGTTAGAGTGGAATTTTTTGTAGTTTGGTCGTAGCTGCCTGATGAGTAGACCATACTTTTCAGTACGAAACCAAACTACCAGCAGAAAGAACTCATGGAGGGTTCTCATTTTTGCAGAGTGGTACATTGGTATAACTCTTTGGGCCTTCAGCCAAAATTACGGGGACGGAGGAAGATATTTCTACTTTTTTTCAGTAGATATATTATGAGCGATTGGCCTCTGTATTTTTCTGATTTACCAAATCAAAAATATTGGGATTGCTATGAACAATTAATATATTTGTCTATAAAAAATGCCGAAAAATCAACTTATAAATTTTTTAGCGTTAATACAATTCTATCCAGTGTGGGCTAAAATAGGGGAATTAGTCACATTTCATTCAAGCGCCACCACTGCGGCCAAATAATCCAATTAACTAATTTTTAAATTCAAATTCTAATTTTTAGAAAAATTTATTTATTTCTCTTAGTAAAAATCCACATTTCAAAAATGAAAATGTTCAAAATTAATTAACTCAACCAAAGAAGATGCCTCTATAGTGGAATGTAGACCAATTTCTAAAATCTATATTTTATCTATAAAGAAATATTAACAAAAAAAAAAAAAAACTCCAAACTACGCAAATATCCAGCGCGCCTAGATAAATACGAGATATGAAATAATATTTTATGTTATATGTAAAAGGAAATAGGCGCCTCATTTCTAAATACATAGCCCATCATATAATTTATACATTTTTTTTTTATTTTGTGAAATGTATATTAGACTTTTGTTTGTCATTTCTATTTCTAAAAAAAACCTTCAAATTTAATTTAAAATAAATAAAAACAAATTTTATTTTTAATTAAATAATTGATTTTAATTATTAGACGAAGAATGCGTTTTTTTTGTATAGTTTGTATTGGACACTCAAATTTGCATAAAGGGGCTATAAATAATTCAATTGTGTGAATTTTTACAAAGACGCAATAAAATTATTTTAATCGGCACAAGTTTGAGTGGAGTAAATCCTTTTAGCAATGTTTAAAGAGAATTGCAGACACATTTCCTTTTTTACCTCTAAAACCTATTATTATTAAATAAATAATCATAATAATTGTTAATGTTATTTAAATAAAAAATAAAAAATTTGGTTTTGGTGTTTTAATTTCAATTGACCTAAATTTGAATAATAATTGGAATGAATGTTTTTTTTCAGCTATGTATATGGTCCGTCGGTCTTGCCGTTTGTTTCTCTGTTGCTTTAGTTTATAAATTTGTTTGATTTTTTTTACCATACAACAAAAAAAATCTAATTTCCAAATAGAGTAACAGAGTTACAAATTTTTATGTTTGTTGGTTTTCGCTCCATGAAATAGTTTTTTTTGTACATATAGAATATGGATGGCAAACATAATTATAATTTAAACTAAATAATGGTGGTGCCCAACAATAATATTTTTGTAATTAAAATGGGGTGGCGAAATATTTTTTCTAACAATGTTTTCTATGATTTAGGAATACAAACTTGATGTAGAAGAGCCTTTACATAACATAAAATAGTTACATATGAATGAGAAAAATAAATATTCAAGTTTATCTATTAATCGAGTGCGTGAAATATTTTGCGTCCAATGAGTACACTACTTAGTTGATTGTTTATTACGTTTTTCTTTTTAGGCACTCCAATACCTATTGATAGTGGAACACCCGACTTATGTTACATATGAACCGACTCTGTGCCCCAAGATTACAAACACCTAAAACTAAAAAAAAGCTCCATTGGGATGGCAAGGTCTCAACGGTGAAAGAGTATATTATTAATTTAAGATCAGACAAATCTTATATTCACGGTTTCGGGATAAATATTTACTGTCCTACTAAAACAACTGGCTAATTTAAAATCAACAGGCGAAAACTCAATTATGAAATTAAATATTCAACTACGAAAAAACAAATACGGTGAGTTTTTTTTTTGCTCAACCGATATTTAGACAAAATGAAATTTTTAAGTCATAGTTATAAATCGGACTTATAAAATAATTAATAAATAGATTGATTAAAAAAAAAATTAAGTGTGACCAAGCATAAACAACAATTTATTCGATTGTATATTATTAAAAAAGCATGCAAATTGAAACATTGAAAGTTTAACCTACTACAAAAAATTTACCCATCCAACCTTCAAATTCCGATATGAACAAGACATTCTACTTTTTCTATGTTGTATACAATAACGTACACTATACAAGTTGAAAAGTTCAAATCGTGGTCGTGGATCATTGCATGACAAATTAGAAATAGTAAATATGTAATTCTATGTAATTGCATTTCTTTTATTTTTACCTCATTATACAAAAAACAATACAAGCAAGCTAATGTTGGTAATGTAAAATAGGTTTTACTATCGTTTATATGAATTATACTTAAAGTAAGAAGATAAGCGTTTGACCACGCATAAATGTTTTATGTATTTGTATGTACTACATTAAAGATGCAGGTGAAGTGATTTTTATTTAAATGGGAAATTTATAGAATTAAAGATGTTCGTAATATAATTGAAAAATGCAAATAGCATATGGTATCTCTGATTTTGCGTCGGGCTTTCAATATGGTAATTGCATTACGGTGCAGGTAGATGTGTGGCATTAAATAAAAACATGTTATCTGGCAAACTATAAATGTTGGGAAATTGCAACCAAAATTTAAGTTAGATTTTTCTAGAAAAAAGTATTTTAATGTAATCTTTCAAATAATATCAATTTCACTGTGCTAGCCGAAAATTTCAACGTTGATGGGTCCTGGGTAGAAAACAAAATTCAAGTAAGCTGACTCCAACGCCATCGGCTGTTTTGCAAAGTTGACTCTCGTTTTTGAGATATTCACGTGCAAAGATTTTACACAAAAAGATCCAAAAAACATGTTTTTTGTCTATTTTAACCATTTATTCAACAGATACCTATTAATTCAGTTCGACAAACTTTCTTTGTTTCATGTAATATTTTTCACTTTTTTAACTTGCTGAGTATTTAAGGTCGCATAAAGTGCAGAAAAATATAGAAAAAGTCTATTTTTCCCAAAAATTGTGTATTTTCCACGTAGAAATATTTTTTTTTCTCAAACATCTTCTATTTCTGATACTTCTTCTTGCAAATTCTAACAAATATCCCCTAATGGGGCATCCAATTTTTTCCGACTATACCAATGTTCGAGTCTTCCCGTCACTTGGTGGAAACGCTTGCCGCGCTCATCTGATTCGGCTGGTGACTGTTCCGCGAATTTTTCCACGTGTGCATGTAAAAAATGAATTTTTAATGACATTTTAACATTGATACGGTGAAAAGCAATGAACATGTCTTGAATGTAAAAGCGTCGGATCGATGAATTCCGAGAACTTTCTCGGTAACCGCTTAAAAACAATCCCATTCCACGAGTTCTGAGTCACTGAGGACATTTTCAAATGGTGTCTTTTATCAAACGTCGAATATCAGGTCCATAAAGTATTCCTGTAATAAAAACATTATACGAAATGAAATTTAAATTGAGCAAAACTTAGACTGGAATAGATTTGAGCACAAACCTTCTTTTTTATAATAAAACAACTTACGTTATTTTTAAATAATTTTAATTGAAAAAAAATTTTCCTTATAGTAACAATATTTTAATAAATTTTTTTAGAAGATCGATTTCGGATTGACTCCTTCTTCGGTTCTTTTTTAACAACTATTCAAGACCCGAAGAAGGAGTCAATCCGAAATCGATCTTCTAAAAAAATTTATTAAAATATTGTTACTATAAGGAAAATTTTTTTTCAATTAAAATTATTTAAAAATAACGTAAGTTGTTTTATTATAAATTTATAAGTGACAAAATATACACAAGCAAAATGGATATACACCATTATAACTCACAAACCTTCTTTTATTTTCATGTCACTTAATCGTGGAAAAATTCGACGTAATTTATTGAATGCATTCCCTTCCGAAATTAACACTTTTATGAAATTCTTTACAATTCGAAGCTTGATATGCAGCGGCGGTAGCAAAACTTTTTCGATTGGCACGAATGGCAGCTCAACAATGTTGTAATATCGCAATCGAAATCCTTGTCGTAGAGGCCAGTTACGTTCGGTGTACTGACCACCAGCAAAACGACGGTTTTCATAACACGTGCCGAATCCCTCGTAGCTGGTATCAAGGACGACACACATGTCGACATTTTAATAGTTCGATTGGATTTTCTGGAAAAGGTTTTCATAAAATTTGGTGATGCAGATTCCGCATTAGAATTAATCGAACAAGAATCGGTGATTACAGAAAATCGATATGTCACATTGAAAGCAAAATTAAACGAGCAGATAAGGTCCAGATTATCCAAACATCCAGTAAACAGCAAGGATTTTAACGATACTGTTATAAAGTTTACTGAATAACAGCGAGAATTATGGATGGCTTACATGATCGCAATTTTATCCAGAAAGAGGACGTGGGTCTACCTTCCATTTTCATTACACATTTTCAGGAGATTGTGCTGATTTTCCACTATTCAAGAATATTCTAAAAATTTTTTTTGAATATAACTATTGCTGACCGGTTTCATTCATTTCTAAACTCAGAATCTTAAAAATAATTTTAAAAAATTCACTAATCTTAACCAAAAATCTAACCCTCTTTTTTATCAATTTTTTAGTGAATGGTTCATAGTTTGAGATTAAAGGAAGAGGAGGATCAATTTAACGTTTGCAAATGTTTAATTCTTTTTGGGTACTAACTAAGTGATGAATGATGTTTGGTTTGTAAATCTACGAATCTTTCCAATTGCTCAACGAATTCAATTTTAACTCGAATTCAATGTCAAAAATATGTTTGAAACCACAATTTAACATGTTTGACAAAATAATTCACAAAACATGTTGCACAGTAAAAAGATAACGTTGAACAAATTTTGTGTTTTAATTTGAATTTTATTATAGCAATTACTGACAATTATGTTCCTCACTAAAGATTATTATTAAAATAAAAAGCTTGTGTCCTTTAACCGTAATAAAGTCTAAGCTGGTTCCCTGGTTCCCTCCTGGGCTAGTTGTAATAAAGCTCCTACTGCTAGATAGCTGCCTGTGGTAGTTCCATATGTTACCGTGTTTAATCTATAAGTTTTTATTGGCTGAGCAGGATTACTTCTCCATAATATTCGTTGGTAGCTTCGGTCTTTTTTATTAATCCATACTTGGCGACAACTTTAATGTTTTCACCAACGCAGTAATATATCGGCCAGATCTTCCTGTTGTTTCGGACCAGTCATCATGATGTCATTTAAGGATACTCCACTCGTTGTTTTGGAAGATGCATCAAACACTACTCGGAGCTTGGTTGTTGTACTGTCTTCTTTGATCATAACTTGATGAGGTATGTAAAATATGTTTTCAGCTAGTTCGTCGTCACGTTTTTCCTAGATCAACTCCATGTGGTTTAACTCGATGTATTACTGCATGAATTTATGATAAAACTGTTTGTATGTGGAATCTTTCATAAATCTTCTTTCGATTTGTAATAACCTTGCGACGGAATTTGAATGGAATTTGTACTATATATCGCGTATTATGATATCGTTCTACTATTTTTTGAAGAAGCTCTTCAACCTTAACTTCTTCCACATCCATCACACAACAGTCTTGGTGTCAAACAAAACAATCGAAGAACAATTGAGATTGTTTGTGGAAAACAACAACATCCCTGAGGAACGAAGTCACACGATTGTGACTTCGTTCCTCATGGATGTTGTTGTTTTCCACAAATAATCTCAATTGTTATTCGATTGATTTGGTTGACACCGTGGTTGTTCTACTTTGGTTTTCTAAAATACCCATCCTTCCAATTATGATCCATCCGAACTCCGTGTGTTGTGCCATGGGACACCCGCCTTATACCATGTTGTTTTTTATTATCGATGGATAGTAGTCTACCTCTACCACAAGGTCGATTAATTGAGCTTGGTAGTAAGATGGATCTGCTAATTGTATATTCTGCAAAGAGGTTCATTTGGTAGTGTCGACATTTGTCTCGGGTAGTTGTTGTGTTAATTTGTCGAATACTAAGGTTTCAACCTCTAATCGAAAGTCTCACTCGAACCTTGGGGCAAGTCTTAGGTTTATTACATGCTTACAAATGACTACCTTTTCTTTTTTATGTTTAATAAGTTGGCGGCCTGTGCAGAGATTAATGTTGCCTGTGTGGTGAATTTTCCATTTCCTGTTTCCCCTTTAATTATTGCAATTGGCAATAAAACTGGGCCGTGCTGTTTAACCGGCAAAGTTTGTGTCGGCCCCTTAGTAGTTGATACTGTCGTTTGCATGTAGAAGAGCATGGTGGGCTCCTGTAGTTGATGGGCAGAAATAGGGAGTGACGTCATTATTGGAATGTTTCTTTAAACAATGGACACATACAGTTGCTCCGCTCATAAATTTTTTTCTAGCCAATGTTGACATCTCCTTAAATAATTTGCACTCCTCCAACTTATGACTACCTTGACATACCTTCACCAGACACTGATTGTTGATTGTTCCAGTAAGTGCACGTCTTAGGGGCGGTACATATTAGCTTTGTTTTTTATTCGCTCTGGATAGCTGCTATCGAGAGCCGTCATATAAAATGTGTCTCCCGATAGCTCTCCGTATAAATAGGTAGAGCCAAATATTTTTTTGTAACAAGTTTTCGCTAAACAATTGAATTAAAAATGATAGTTTGATGTTAAATAAATGTAGTTTACCAATAAAAAGCGCGTCAAATTTAAATTTAGGCGTAGAAAAATGACGGCTCTCGATATATCAGGAGCGAATAAAAAAACACAGCTAATGTGGCCGAGCGTTGTTTATCTTAGTGAGTCCCATCGCCTCTAAAGATTGGAATCTCCTTTCCAGAAAACTAAATAGTTCCTTTATTTGTGGAATTTCCCTAGGATTTGATAATGTTACATCATTATGGATCTAGTTTTCTGCTTAAGATGAAAATCCCCATGAAATGTTGGTAGTTCGACTTTGGGCAGCTGTACTTTTGTTGTTCTGATCGAGGTTGTTAGTTCGGTCTATCTTTCTTGCAATCGCACTATCATGGAGTCCACCTATCCTTGAGTTTCCCCTAGTAGTTTTCACGGAAATAATGTGATGTCTGCTCATCTTCTATTTCGACGAGGATCGTTATGTGTATCTCTTCCATTTCCTTGGCCGGTTGATTCATTTTAAATTCGAAGTAAGCGTTCTGTTTTTTTTTGGTATCCAGTGAGTACTCTATTGAGGCTAGCTTCTGATAAATTTGTCGCATCAGAACGTCTTGCCTCTTAAACAACCTTTTGTTGTTATTGTCTTCCATTTGATGGCAGTTGAGGTTTTTGGTCGTTAATTGCTCCCTCATCTGGTTGTAGATTTCTCGGGTTGTTCTGTAGCGTTGTTGTCTCTTCCGTTGCTGTTTGTAGTTTGGATGGCGTTGGAAGTTGCAGGTTGCTCTCTGGTATGTTTATTGCCAGTTTTTTCGGTAGTCCGTCATTTAATCGGAGCCGCATATCATCTAACAGCTGCATATATGTGTCAGCAACTTGTTTCCTCACTATAAGATATGATGCTGAGGTTCTAAAGCCGGATCCACCTTTTGGATAGCCCCATCGATACCTAAGTATTCGCTATATAGTGTTTTTAGTTTAGCGAGTCTGTTTACGAGATCATTCGGCTTTGTGATAATTTGTGTTCACCTGAATCGACTGCTCCTTCTTCTCTTCTTGTTGCTGTTCCATTTTGAGCTCCCCGATGGTGGTTGTTCTTTGGTTATGCTCGAAGGGCGATATGTAAAATGCTCGCCTCAGCGTAGAACTTGTTAGATTTTGAGAATAAAAAACACACGATTGAATGTAAATTTATTCTAATTTTGTTATTTTATTTATTCGTCTTTTATACAAAATTTCGTTCATTCACATTACATTATAAAACGAAACAATAAAAAGTATAAAGTCTAATAAGCTTAAATAAAATTGACTTGGCCGGAAAAAAGGTATTGTGTGACACGACACAAATAAAGAACAAATTATTAATGCATAAATTTGTTATATGATACAAATCTGATTTTGTTGTATGGTTATTCATGTCATTTAATGAATTGGTAACAACACTGATAAATAACCGCGTGCGAGAATATACGCTCGACTTGTCTCGATATAAAATTGGACAATTTTTTATTTAATTTAATTTTACTTTTACGATACACTAATTAATTTATATTACAACTTTTATTTATTTATTTGTTTTTATTTTTTTAATTTTATTATTCTCTTTAATTTATGTACAATCAAAAAAACTTTTTTAATTAACTTCATTATTATAATTTTATTTTAGTTTAATAAAAATATAAAAAAAAAAAATATAAAACAACAATTTTGAAATTGTGTAATTTAATTAGTTTTCTAATTAAATATAAGGACTATAAAAATAAAAATAGTTATAATATGTTTTGAGATTTTAATTTTCTATTTTTTTTTTAATATTTGGAATATTACAATGCTGAATTTATAGTGTTTGTAGAAAACACTTTTTTTTTGTGACCACTTTCACACACTAACAAAAAATTGTAATCTAAAATAAAAGCTTTTCTCAACTTTTATTTTTGTTTTTTTCTAAGAAAATTAAAATGAAATTTCCATATTTTTAAACACCTATAAAAATTGTTTTAATACGACTTTAAAATAAACCACATACACACACACACACTCACCCACACATAACCATATGATAAAGAAAGCACCAAACCGAGGAAGAAAACTAAGAAGAAAAAAGCAAAAATTTTCAATATATGAGCATAAAAAATTTTTTATTAAAAAAAAACGGCAAAAAAATATTTTATAGATCTTTTTTATTACAAAAAATTTTCTTTGTTATAAATTTATTTTATTTTTTTTTTTTTTCAAAAGGAATAAAAAAATTTCTTTTATTTCTCCTTAGTTTGTTTCTTGTGATCTTTTTTAATTTGAAACAAAAAATTTTATTACTATTTTTGTTATTATTTTGTTGTGTTTTTGCTTTTTGTTTGAGTATATCTGAGAAAAATGAAAATTGGTTTTGTGCTTTTTTTTTCCACCTTGCTTTTTTGTTTTTGTTTTTGAGAAACAACATAAATAACAAATTTGGTTTTTAACATATATGTACGTAGATAAATTACATGTATGTATGTACATAATGTTAAGCGATACGTTAATGAGAAAGAAAAAAAAATTATGTCGGTTTTTATGGGTTATTATTTAACAAAATACTAATCCATATCTTCCCGATGTATGATATATCAATCACCGCCATACTCAACACTGCAATTCCAATGCCCAACATTTTTTTCTATTTAAATTAGGACAAAATGTAAACATATATGTATTTTAAAACCGTTATTGAAAAAAAAACGTTTGCTTTCCACCGTCGATTCACTAAGTCGTCTATTTGCTTAAAATGAATACAAACAAAAAAAAACGTTGAGTAAGGTTATCCCCTTAAAACAAGTGCTACGTCAAAACAAACAAAAATGAATGCTGTGTGAATATCGTGAAGAAGAAAAATTGTAAGAGAGTTCATCAGTATTAGTATGATTCGCTAGTACTTAACGCACAGCACATTCTGTATATTTAGAATGTAAATTGTGGTATAATCAGTCCAGTCGCCGCGGCCTGATGAGAAGATTGATTTAATCATAAGCTCATCAGTTCGAAACTGGATTGAATTCTCTTACAATCTTCGGAACATATTAAAAATCATATAATTAAATAAATACACTGGAGAAAATGAAATTGACCTCACCAAAAAAAATATATGTATTTTCATCGTAATAAAGTGAAATATTTCGATTTATTATTTTATAAATTCATATTAATGAAATAACTTAGAACCGCACAAATTTTCGAAAAAAAAAATATTGAAAAAATAACGGTATGAACAAAACAAAATATAAAGCTAGTGGCTTCTGTGAATAAGAGGAAAATAAAATTGACCTCACGTGTTTTGCGTTTTAATAAAATTTTTTGTGACAAGTTTTGTGAACAAAATTTGAAGGTGAATAACTCAATATAATCTCTTCTTGATTTTCAATAATTAAAATTCTGTCAACCGTGTGTTTATAAAGAAAGGGAAGTGGCAAGAGATTATCTAGCGAAGAACCCGCTAAAACAACTTCGCACAAGGACGCAAAATTGTCAAATAGGGCAATTGCTAGGAAAATAAAACGATCTCCACGAGTTATCAACAATTTTTTGAAAAATAGGGAATTATATGGTCTCTATAAGGGATCAGGGCGAAAAGCAGTACTTGATGAACGTACTAAGCGGGCTATTATTAGCCGGGCACAAGTCAAACACCAAACAGCATCACAAATTCGAGCTGATTTACAGTTGCCAGTAACTGTTCAACGGGTTCGGCAAATTTTACAAGATGACCCTAACACTGTTTGACAGAAAAGAGCATCAAAACCTAAGCTAACTGAAAAACACCGCACGGCTAGGATGGAATTTGCTAAAAAGCATATCACCCGGGATATTATGAAATGTGGAAAAAAGTACTGTTTAGCGACGAAAAAAAATTTAATCTGGATGGCCCAGACGGCTTCCAGTTCTATTGGCATGACATGCGAAAATCTGTGGAGATATGCATAAGTCGTAATTTTAGTGGCGGGACGGTTATGATTTGGGGTGGTTTTACTTACTGCGGAAAGGTACCTCTTACTTGGATTTCAACAAAAATGAAGGCACAGGACTACTTGAACGTTTTGGAGTACAGCCTTTTGGAACATACGACAAATTTGATGGGAGATGAATATATTTTTCAACAGGATAATGCATCTATCCATTCTGCGAAACTTGTAAAATGTTGGTTCCGCGATAATAATATTACTGTTTTAGATTGGCCTGCATGCAGTCCAGACTTAAACCCGATAGAGAACCTCTGGGGAATAGTTGCGCGTCAGTTTTATCAAAATGGAAAACAATTTTGCACAGTTGGTGATCTGAAGGATCGTATAAAAGCTGTTTAGATGGAAATCGAGGCGCATACCCTCAGGAATTTAATCAGCAGTATGCCTGATCGATTATTTGAAGTCATTAGAAATAACGGAGGTCATACTCACTATTAATCAGTCATTAAAAATATCTAGTGCCTTTTTTGCGTTAAAAATTGATTTGAGGTCAATTTTATTTTTCACATTAATTTTAATTTTGTAACATAAATTACAATTATTAATGAAAGTACAATTATAAAATGAATTATTTCGTGTATTCAAGTTCAAATAAAATTTAATAAATAGAATTCACAAGAAAATTTTAGTGAGGTCAATTTTGTTCTCTCCAGTGTATAATTCTATCTATTAGTCAGTTTCGTTGAATTACTGTTCGTAAATACTAATATACTTCTCGTGTTAATAAAAACACAATTAAAATGGTCTAATCACCGGTAGTATATTAGAAATTACATGAATTAATTAACATTCAACAAAAAATTAATAAAGTAAAAATTAGCTTACACACAGAGCTGTGTGAATATCGTGAAGAAAAATTGTAAGATAGTTCATCTGTATTAGTATGATTCGCTAGTACTTAACGCACAACACATTCTGTATATTTAGAATGTAAATTGTGGTATAATCAGTCCAGTCGCCGGGGCCTGATGAAAAGATTGATTTTTTCATAATCATAAGCTCATCAGTTCGAAACTGGATTGAATTCTCTTACAATCATCGGAACATATTAAAAATCATACAAACAAAAATGCCCAAGCCATACAGCACAAACACTTAAGATATAAAAAAGTACACTATATTTGTATACTATCGTATTCATATATATTTGTGCAGTATACATTTTTAATGCAACGCCACACAAACTTCTTTAAAATTAATATAAACAAAAATCTTTTTTAAACTAATAATTTTCTAGCTTAATTATTTTGCTTTATAATTCAATAAAAAAAAAATGTTTAATTTTAATTTTAGGAAAAATACAGTTAATTTAATTTTATACAAAATTATTTGTGCACATAAATTTTTATTCATAATTTTTTGTGCACATTAAAAATAATAAAAAAAAATTAATTTATAATAATTCAATCAGTTATATTTTAATTCAGAACAGACAAAAACACATTAAACAACAAATCAATATGACGTATTTCCTCCTTTTGACTTCAGAACTTCTGCGAGGCGTCTGGCCATAGAGTCGATTAAATTTTTTAAAAAATATATTGGCACGGTGCTCCACGCATTTATTATGGCGTTTCAAGTGGAATTTGTCTTTTTATGTATGCCCATATGCTTAATCACATTAAGATCCGGGCTCTGAGGCGGCCATTCTAATAAAGATTGGTCCAAATCTTTTAAAAATGTTAGTACCATTTTGCCTTTATGGATAGGAGCATTATCATGTTGCAGCATAAAATGTTCTCCAATTAATTTGCATTCAGCCAATAACGCCACATCATTTAGAAGCTGCAAATAACGGCTTTGAACAAGTTTCCCTCTTAACAAAAGAATCGGACCAACACTGTCATACGATATGCACCCCCATATCATTAAATGGCCTCCACCAAAATGACGTGTTGGTGCGACGACTGTACGTTTAAACTTCTCTGAAGGTTTCGAAAAAAAGAAATGTCTTCCCCAGGTCCCATCAAGAGAGAAAATTGATTCGTCCGTCCGTAAAATATTCGTCCAAAACTCCAACGGCTTGTTAATATGCTCCCTTGCAAATTTTAATATTTTTAATTTATTTACTTTTGATATAAACGGTTTTTTTGAGTGGTGTATTTTTTAATATTCTCCTCCCTTAATCTCCTGTGCATTGTTGGTTGGCTAATGGGTCTATTTCTCGAAAAGTTTATAAACTTTTGTATACTGTTTTGCGTCGTTGCTGGATTGATTTTCACAGCTCTTACAATTTTTCGGTCTTCTGTGGCAGATGTTGCTCGTTTTCGGCCTCTTCTACTGGCATTTTTTACCGTTCCATGAATGTTTTTTTTCTTTATTTGGTACAAAATGGTATTTCTTCGAAATTCCATTTTCATAATCGGCTACCATTGCTGCTCTGACTTCAACACTAAATTCAAATTTTTTAGGCATTTTTGCTGAAGAATTAACTTAAATTTTTTTCATTACTAACTAATTACACACCAAGTCAATTTCAGAAAAAACCAAAAATTCAAATAACTGATTTAAAAATTATAGTGAACCAGGTTTTTTAATGTGTATAAATTTAATTTTGTATAAGATTAAATTAACTGTATTTTTTCTAAAATTAAAATTAAACATTTTTTTTTATTGAATTATAAAGCAAAATAATTAAGCTAACTAAATAAAAATTAATAGTTTCAAAAAGATTTTTGTTTATATCAATATTAAAGAAGTTTGTGTGGCGTTGCATTAAAAATGTATACTGCACAAATACAGGGTGGCTGAGACCAAGTGTTACCAAATGAAAACGCTGTAATTTTTTTAATTTTGATTATTTTTTATTGAAATTTCGTGGAATATGTTGAAAACATATTACATTTTATGAAAAACATGTTACTGCTCGATATGACCTCCTTTGGCTTTGATTATTTGATTCAGTCTTCCATAGAAAGCATTGCATGCTGACCGAACGTGGGCTTGCGGAATTTTATTCCATTCTCGAACAAGAGCTGACTTCAATGCATCAACACTTTCGTATTTTTTAGTGGACACCTTACTCTCCAAAATGGACCATATGGAGAAATCCATGGGATTCAAGTCTGGTGAATATGGTGGCCATTCTTTCGACGAAATCAGCCGCGGAACGCAATTTTGTAAAAATTGCTGTCGCTCGAGCTTTGTGTCCAACGGTTCGTACCAAAGTGTTTACGTGCCCAAGGTAGCAAAGCATCGTTTAGGATCTTTTGGCGGTACATCTCTTGGTTTACCTTGACTCCATGTTCGATGAAAACCAGAGGAGTGCGTCCATCTGCAGTAACTGCAGCCCAAACCATAACATAAGCTGGTGATTGCTTGCGCATGGCAACTCTTGTGTCCAAATTATCGTTGGACTTGTCCTCTAACCAAACACGATCATTTTGTTTATTCACATGCTGTTGAATGGTGAAAATTTTCTCATCAGAAAAGACAATTTTTGGAATCTCATCACGTTCGGCCAAGGCCTTCAATGCTCGTGTTCTTTCAAGCCTAACTTTTTTTTGTGCCTCCGTAAGATCTTGAACTTTTTGTATCTTGTAGGGCTTCAAGTGTAGTTCATTTTTCAATATGGTTTGAATGCTGTATCGTGAAACATGTAGACGTGCGGCTAATTGATTGGCACTTTGACGAGGATTTCGTTGGATTCGTTTCTTCACCTTTCGTATCATTTCTTTTGATGTTGCTGTCTTTTTAGGACC
Organism: Tipula vernalis; assembly: GCA_958295665.1. Lineage (NCBI taxonomy): Eukaryota > Metazoa > Arthropoda > Insecta > Diptera > Tipulidae > Tipula > Tipula vernalis. The sequence continues at coordinate 456,620,388 of OY282558.1, read as the reverse complement.
GCCTCTGTTGCGTTTAGCGATGCTACCAGTTTCGTTGTATCGAGTTATGGTTCGATACACAAACATTTTATTCACATTCAAATGCTGGAGCTGACGAACTATTGCTGTTTGTGAATTTCCACCCAAATACAGTGCAATTACACTATTACGTTTGAATTCCATTACGATTTTTTTATTAAGATATTAATTTAGAACAATTATTTATTGACCACATATAAACAACTAACCAAACTTCAATCTGTCAAAAAATTAATGCGCGAAAATGACAACTACACAAATGACAGCAGAGTGAAGTTAGTAACATTTGGTCTCAGCCACCCTGTATATATGAATACGATAGTATATACGCAATCCGAACAAATCTATTTTGTTGTTGTTTAAATATTATAGCTGTGTTTTTTTATTCGCTTCGGATAGCTGCTATCGAGAGCCGTCATATAAAAAGTGGTCAAATTTAAATTTAGGCGTGGAAAAATGACGGCTCTCGATAGCAGCTATCGGGAGCGAATAAAAAAACGCAGCTTATATGACAAAACCAATAATACAGTATACATTTTCTTGATAGGATCTGTGTTAAAAGCGAACGAGACGGCTTGTATAAACATTTTTCTTGATTTTGGCTATATCCAATTTTACAATTTGTGGCAAATACAAAATTAAGTTTTCAGAAAAGAATTCTTTATCGTTTATGGAACTGTTTTGTTGTATTATAACCTTTTAGAATACTATTTTCAGGGACATTGAGTGAAAATTCTAAATATTTTCGAATTTAGAGAATTCTTTTGGTAATTCAAAATGTGGGCATAGCACTTGTATGCTTCAAGGTATCGATATCATTGAAAAAGTTATTGGGCTAAACGCCAAACTTTACCTAAAAATGATTTTTGACGGCTTAAAACTGGATTTGACAAAAATCGCTTAATTATAAGCAAACGTGTTGGGTTATCTAATTTAGTATTTATAATTATTTAGTATATTATTTAGTATAATAATTTAAAACCTTAAAAAAAATCATTTATAACAAGTGAAATGTTGAGCTGTGCTCAATTTTAGTGCATGGCGTCTATAATACAATTTTTTAATGGTTAAAGAAAATTGAAATCATTTAACTTTGTTAAAATGTTCTTTGGTGAATTTATTCAATCATCCAACTTGAAATTAGCGCAAGTGAAAATGGACTCATGATATCATGACGGCCATTGCAAGTTTACTCGAGCATAACCAAAATAATTACATTGAACTAAAAATCAATTTAGAAAAGTCAATTTCTGAAATAAAGCACAGAAGCATCTTTTCCGATATTAATATTATTAAGCAAGATTTTGAAGATAAAAACACCCAGATTATTAATCTTACGTCCGAAATCAACGTCATGAAGCAAATTGCTCACGAACGGGAAATTTTAGTAACTGGTTTACCAGTCAATATCACACAAAAGAATGAGGTCATCAACAAATTAAATATGATTTTCAAGTTTGGAGTAAATAATTTACAATCATCATATTTTCGAACTATACAAATAAGGCGCAGCGGGCGTAGCGGTAAAGGTAATATCAATCAACTTATCACTCTCTCAAAAATATCATAATGAGCCAAATCAGGAAAACGAGACCTGTTTTCTTGAAACAATTAAACTTCAACTCAGCCGGTGACGAAGACAAAATAATGATTCGAGAGAGACTTACACCAATGAATAACCTGATTTTAAAAAAACTGTTAGACATGAAGAAGAATAATAAAATTCTTTACTGCTGGTTTCGTCATGGTAATATTTATTACAAAGCAAACGAAAGCAGAAAACCTAACATTGTCCGGAACTTAACTGATGTCATCAATATCAACAATTAGTATTCCATTTTGACATTATTATATTTTTTTTGTTGTGAATTATTTAATTAACTTATAACTTCTAATCATTTTCTAATATCATCAAACAATAATATTATCATTATCATAGTTCTTTGGTTTTTTTATTTTACAGGCAGAATAATTCAATTTGATTTAAAATCGAAGATGTAATGGCACATCATTACATAAACAAATACTTCCTGAATCACAAAAATGTATAGGCTTATAAACAAATTATGCTAATTGGAATTACTTGTTAACCTAAATCATTACAAGTCTTTCCATAGTTCACGTTCAAATAAAACTTGTGGGGTGTTTCGATTTTCACCAACCAAAATTTAGACTCCATCATAAGGAAATTTTATATGAGAACGAATTTATTGTGATTTACTCTAAAACTTTAAACCTGTACGTCACGTCACCACATATATGTAAGTCATAAATCGTTTCTTGAAATTTTAGATCGTTTATTACATTCATACAACGGTAAAATCGGTCCATATAACGGTGCATCAGAGCAAAATTTTAGATCCATAATGAGGATCACCAACAAGTTGTTATTTCGTCAATGTAGGTGCTAACGTCCCTAGACCTTTTAATCAAAATCTTGTACTTCCAGAAAACACAATTAAAACTAAACTCACAGTTTTGCAAATCACAAGTGAAGAAGAAATAATACGTTTGATAAATGACTTGGATCCTAATCGTGCTTCTGGTTCTGATGGTATTCCAGTCAATTTAGTTAAAAGACTAGTTCAATTAATAACTCCACGTTAGACTGTACATATTAAACAATGGATTGAGAGATCAACATTTCCGTCATTTTTTAAACTAGTCCGTATAGTACCAACTTTTAAATCCGGTAGCCAGGGCAATCTAGTCAATTATCGTCTCTTTTCACTGTAAATCACAACATTTTACTTCGTAAGCTTTCAACATATGGAGTTGATGGAAGGGTTAATGAACTAATAGAAAGTTATTTAACTGGCAGACCCCAGTGTGTAAAGAGGGAATAATTACGCATCTGAAAAATTAAGTATCACTTGTAGTGTCCCACAGGGCTTCATTCTAGGGCCTACCATGTTTTAACCGTATATTAATGATAAATTTTTTCTCAGCCCTAGAGGTGTTATCCAACAGTATGCTGATGATGCTGTTCTAACATACAAATCGGAATATTTTATTTAACTTAAACATGGAAAATGATCTAGTACAAATTAATAATTGGCTAACTAACTACTCTTTAAAATTGAATTTTTATAAGTGTAATTTTCTAATTTTTTATTAAAAACTACTAATTTTATATTCTAAATGAAGTGAGTCTGAACGGTCATACAACTAAAAGAGTCGAACTCACTGCCTATTTATGCTGCCAATATGGTCATATAAATCATTTAAAGCAAAAAATTTCACTATTTATGGGTGTCCTGAGGCGAGTTGGTCATTTCATTCCACATAATTTACGTTTAAATTTATATTATCCAACACATTTAAATGATCTTCAAATTCTTCAAAATAAAGCTATAGGCTACCACCCTTATCCTCTACCAGGTTACTTTACAACGAGCGTCTTCTTCCGATTAAATAGTTGGTTGATTTTGAATATATTATGACAATATTTAAAATTCGGGCAGATTCAATTAAATTTAATATTCCGGTTCTGATAAATCAAAGGGTTACTTACTGAGAGAATCACATGCAATTCCCTAAATTATCGACTTCCTAATTATAAATTGACAACCACCCAGAATAGTATATTTTACAACGAGTTTGATGATTCCAAGAAAGACTTTAAGATTTCCGAGTTTAAAAATTATCTTAAAAATACACTTTAAATAACTAGTTACGTATGATGTATCATACCGACCGCTGCGGGTCTTTGGCAAGACATTATGTTTTACACAAACATGATTCCCAAGTGAATTTGTGTAATATTGTGCAACTACTAGAGCATAGTTTAGGCATGAATGGGTTAAAATTAATTTCCAATTAACTATCGCTGAAGAATACGTATTGAGTAAAACAAAGAAGTATTATATATAAATAGCAAAAATTTGAATTTTTCTCTGGAGGAAGGATAACTATTATATACTACCCAAAAATTAATATTCTTAAATCAAAGCTTCTTTTGTTTTTGTTTTATTTCATTTCCTTAAAATATCTCTAATCAAATTCACATTATTTTTTTATTGTTGCTTTATTTTGAGTTAATCTTGTGTACCCTCACATCATCTCTTCCTTTCATTATAGATGTAAATTTTGCAGAAATAAAATTAGAATAAAAAATGAGAAAAATTTGATATGCAAATAGTTCAATAAAAAAATGAAAACCCAATTATTTTTTTCTGCTTTCTTAATCATTTTAAGACCAACTTCCTGCACTAAAGACACTATTTGGCATTTTAATGTTCAGAAGAACCAAAATATTTTTAATTGTGTTTCTTTGCTTGTTTCTCACACAATTTTTATATCATGTCTAAAATTGCGTTACTTGAACAAAATTAAAATTTTATTTGATAATTGCGTTGCTCAATTTTGTTGAACGATACTTATGTAAAATACCCATAGCGCAAAATATTTAGGAACTCAATTCATCAATGTTATTCTAAATATTTAAGGAAAATTAAATAAACTAATACCATGATACTACAAATACAGAAGATAAGGTCACGCTCGTTTATCGTGTCTGACGTTACAAACGCCAACGTCAATAATACGTGAAACAAAATATGAAATAAATATCCAAGAGAATCTTCATTCAATTTCTTGCCAAAAAATATGAAAAAATTGATTTATTTGTGGTTATATTGGTATTTACTCATTTTACAGCATTTTACATATCGATACCTTAGAGCGCACAAGTGCCATGCCCATATTTAAAATTTCTACAAAATGTCTCTTCGCATCAAAATATAACCACAAATGGTTTATGAAAATAGCGTCTTATTTTTGTTTATCTAATTTTGACGTTTACTTTTCTATGTAGCTATTTGTGAAATTTTGATAGAAGCTACCAAAAAATCTGGACTTATTAGATTTTGAATTGATTGTTCTTATACAGAAAATAAATTAAAAATGAATTACGCGAATTATCGAAATATTTCTATATGAATTTATTGTAGTCATGTTAAGATCAAATCGGGTTCGCATGGTTATATTTATACTCGGGGAAACCATTGAACATAGCGTGAGGTATGTGTTTGATTTTGAATTACCAAGTTTGTATAATCTTAGTAGCTGCCATTACAATAGATTGATAACTACCGGAATTGGGATGTATATCATTTAAATAAGTTTTTTTTTTTTTTTGTTTTTTTTGACCCTGCCCAAAAGCGGCTAGCACTACGACCTAACAGATCTTTTGTGCTGTTGGGTACTGTTACTCCAGGAGCTTCTCCACCTCTCTAATAAAGGCGAGAATGCTGTTTATAGAGGCCAATTTACATTTCTCCGGGGTCAGATACCTCTCTTCAAAATGAATCCACCTCCGTGTGCACAGAGCAACACACTCACATAGTATGTGTTCTGCGATTTCTGTCTCTTCCAAACAGAGTCGGCACTCCGTCTCTGTGGACAGGTTCATTTTGTTCAAATGATATCTCAGGTTACAGTGACCTGAGAGAAAACTCACAAGTTTCCTAATATTTTCTTTGCTGAAATTGATCGCCAAATTTTTGTGGTGAAATGGTCTGATCAAAGATTTGGCTTGTCTAAGGCCGGGAATACAGTTCCAATAAGTCAAGCACTGTATTTTTTCCCATTTACTGATTGTGTAGGTTGCAGAAGCCCACGGGATACCACAAAAAGGCTCAGGGCCAATGAGTGTAGTCGACGAGCCTGCCCGTGCAAGTTCGTCGGCTATCTCATTTCCAGTGTTGCCCATGTGACCAGGCACGCACCACAACCTTACTGACAAGAGAGAGATTGTAGCAGTTTATAACAACTTTGAACCGACTTGGAATCCAGGCAGTTAGAAGCCAATGCTTTCAGTGCTGCTTGGCTGTCAGACAAAATGTGGATGGATACGCCTTTAAGACCTTTGGTCATAATAGTAGAGGCGCAGATTTCGATGGCGTGAATTTCGGCTAGAAAAACACTGGGGTAAGTACCCAGTGATTTCGATATTTTGTGATTGGGTCCAAAGACACCAATGCCGACTCCACTATCCATTTTTGATCCATCAGTGTACCAGACTAGGCTGTTAGGTTCCATCTGAGGTAACCCAGTATCCCAGTCTGTTCTATCGGGGATTGTTACCACGAAATTCCTGCCAAAGCAGAGTTATTTCGGCATAACGTCCGGGACACTAAAGAACATATTCAGGTCTGGAAGTTCATTCAAAATGTCCAGGTGACCCATATGGTCATCATGACTGTATTGATTCACTAGCTTCAATCTAGCTGCACAGGTAGCAGCTGATTTTTTGACGTGGATATGAAGTGGAGTGAGCCCGATGAGAGCTTCCATTGCCGCCGTAGGGCAGGTGCGCATAGCACCTGTAATTCCGAGACATGCTAGTCTCTGTAATGAGGTCAGCTTGTTCATAATAACTTTTTGCTGTACCTTAGGCCACCAAACTATTGCCCCATATGTTACAATTGGCCTCACTATCATGATGTACATCCAGTAAATCATTTTTGAGTTCAGGCCCCAGGTCCTGCCGAACATACGCCGGCAGGCCCACATGGCCCTGGCCGCGCGTTCGGTAGTTGAAGTAATATGAGAGTTCCAAGTTAGTTTCTTATCTAGGACAACACCCAGATATTTGACTTCATTGGAGTATCCGATATTTATATCATTTAGACTAATTGAACCAAGGTTCAAATCACGTCTTTTGGTGAAGGGCACCAGGACTGTTTTGCTAGGGTTAATCGAAAGGCCCTCCCCAGTGCACCAATTCGAAATAACAAGCAAAGCCTGTTGCATGCTGGCGGACATCGTACGTTCATGCCCTCCAGAGACTATGATAACCAAATCGTCCGCATAACCAATGGCATCGTACCCAAGTAGATGTAAATTATCAAGCAACTCGTCGATCACGAGTGACCACAGCAAAGGGGACAGGACACCGCCCTGCGGACACCCTCTTGCTGCCGTAATCGTGACTGACTCATTACCTAATTTAGATGTAATCTTCCTACTAACCAACATGGAACTAATCCAGTGGTTAGTCGGATCGTCAATACCTCTACGCTTGATTGCCCTAGCAATTGAGTCATATCCAGTATTGTCAAAAGCTCCCTCAATATCCAGAAATGCACACAGAGCAATTTCTTTCAAGCGATAGGCTGCTTCAATCTTGGTGACAAGTAGATGCAGCGCACCCTCTGTGGATTTGCCTTTCCTATAGGCGAATTGATTTGGATTTAGAGGTCTGGTTGCAGTTAACCAGTCTCTGATATGAAGATCTATAAGTCGTTCCATGGTTTTGAGAATAAACGATGTAAGACTGATAGGTCGAAAGGACTTAGGAAGTTCACATGGCCGATTGCCAGGCTTTGGGATAAAAACCACGTTTACTTGACTCCAAGCCTGTGGTATGTGACCCCAATTGAAGCTAGTTCTAAACAAGGCTACCAGAGCAGGGGTAATCAAGTCCAGGCCCCTTTGGAGGAGGGCTGGGAAGATTCCATCCCCTCCTGGAGCCTTGAAAGGCTGAAAAGAGTTAATGGCCCATTTGACTTTATCCGGAGTAAAAAGCTTACCGGATAAACTATTAACCCAACCCATATTTACACCCATGTGTGTACCAGATATGGAGTTAGTGATTGTATTTGTGTCGCAAACAGTGCAGCCCGGAAAGTGCACTTGAAGCAGGGTTTCGAGTGACTCTTTGCGACCTGATGTATAACTACCATCGGAGTTCAGAAGAAGCCCAATCCCGTTGGACTGATCTTTAGCTAGAACTTTATGGAGTCGAGCAGCTGTCGGTATATACTCGATATTTCCACAGTTTTTCCTCCACGTGAGGCGTTTGGAACGCCTTAGTTCTGTGTTGTAACTGGTTAGGGCTCGCCTATATTCATTCCACTCATTGGAATGCTTTGCCCTATTAAATAATTTCCTAACCTTCTTACGAAGTTTAGCCAGCTGTTCGTTCCACCATGGAACTTTGCGATTAACCACAACGTTACGCACCACACAGCTGCTTTCGTAGGAAGATAGGAGCACGTCATTAAGCAGACCAGCTGCGGTTTCTAGGTCACTAATTGAACTCAAAGATGTTGGCAGCATGTCTGCTTTGATAAATAAAATATCCCTATATGTTTTCCAATTTGTAAAACAAGGGATACGACGCTCTGTTGCCTGTATGATCACTCCCGGTATATCGAACCTGATGTGCATGTGGTCCGACAGAGAAGCTTCGCTTGAAACATGCCAGTTTGCAACAGAGTTGGAGATAAACTGACTTGACAAAGTGAGGTCCAACACCTCTCGCCGAGTCGAGTTTATGAAAGTGGGATTCGAACCTTTATTTAAAATGTCTATGTGACTACTCATAAGATAATTTAAAAGGGACTCACCTCGCCATTTGTATCACTGCTGCCCCAAATGATATGGTGTGCATTAGCATCGCAGCCTATGATGAAATGCTTGTTTTTTTAGGTTGCAGACATGCTGCCAACAAAATTGCATTTAAATAAGTTGTTGCATTTGTTTGCATTTAAATAAGTTGGTGCTTTTAAAAGCTATAAGTTAAATTTAAATTAATTATTAATTATATATTATTTTAGATTAAAATTCTCAAGGGTACCCAGAAATCTGATTCAGCAACATTTTTAATAACTCATAAAAATAGATTAAATCCTTAAATCCTCATTATGTTAACAAACAGACTGTTTGGTGAGGCCCGGCCTTGAATAATTCCATGAAACACAACTTAAGTAGATGTCTCTGTTGATGGTTTACGACAAGAATGTCAAAATAATAAATAATTATATGGAAAATCGTGGGTTTGTTTAATAAGGATTTAAAATTTGGCACGGATTGGTTTTAGCTGTCTCACTTGACAGGCGACGGTGGCAAATTTTGGAAAAGGAAGATTTAATTTTTTTTAAATTAAAATAGAAATAAAATAAAATTTACTAATGTTTATTCAATTGGAAAAGGAAGATTTAATTTTTTTTAAATTAAATAAACAGCGATTTTTAGTTATTAATATTTCCACACCAAGAAATAAATGGCGCCACTTTGACTGAGACAGCTAAAACCAATGCTAGCCTAAAATTTTATTACGTTATTATTTTTTTTTTTTTTAATACAAATTCAAATACGAAGCGGGGAAGTAACATAACATAACAAGGATTTTATGATGGCAGAAGACGGGGCAAGATGACAATATAGACATATTATAGCTGTGATCAGAAGGCATAACAGCTAAAGTCAAATGAAATGAAATAAGAGCCTAAAGAGAAATACAAAATAAGAGAGTGAGAGGTATAAGATAATAAGAGAAACAAAAAACTGCGCGCCGCGCTAAAGTTAATAAAAATATTTTTTTGCAGGAAAAGGAAAAATAGAATGGAAATCTCCTTTTTCCCAAATATTTTTAAATAAAGTCTGCCTGTTCTCGATCTTCCTTTTCTCAGACATCGTGTCCCATTTTATCAGTATGTCGTTTTATCAATATGTCATTTTATCCTTGTGCCGTTTGAACATGTCCCGTTTTATCGGGGAACCATATTATACATCGGGATTGGGTTACATACTATATAAAATTATTAAAACAAAAACCATTTTAGATTACAACTAAACTAAAATATTATGTATTAGTAATTTACAATAAAGCATCTGTGTTGTAGTTTTCCCAATGGCCCATGAACAAGCAATTACATAGATTTGGGAAAGAAGAAACGTACATTATCCAGAAGAAGTTATTTACAAATGAAGGGTTTGAAATTTTAGTTTCCACTTAATAGTTTGAATATTTTTCTTGTTGACCTACTAACAAGAACTCTCAGAGATTTGACCAAGGTTCGACTATAAGTGCATTTTATGAAGACGAAGTTTTTCTCCCTCTCGAATCGTCGATTTTAAATAGCGTAATTGGACACTCTCACGGATTTGAACAAGGTTCTCAGGACACCCAGGTCAAAAATGACTATTTATGGGATATATTATTCAGAAAATGTTTTTATCCAAACGGTGGTTTAAAATATTAGTAATAACACTTTTCCACTTAAGATTTTAAAAAATTTGTCTGCTGAAATCAATCGTACATACCTATTTACGAACCAAGATTGGCCCAATCTATTGAAAATATGAGCAAATTTTAATTTTGTGATATTAAATTTTAGCATAAGCTTCACATATTCATTTATGTTCTTACAATGACATAAACTCAAGATTAACTCTTTGTTCTGCCAAAAATTAACATTTGGATTAAATCGTCTGTCCATTTTACGTTGAATTACCGTTGTGACGTCAAGTACAATTTTACAAACACAAACACATTCATTTTTGTTTATGTATATTATTAAACAAAAAACCAACAAAATTGGTTGTAACCATAGGGTGGCACAAATTAAACGTTGCCACTAGAATGTGGCTTCTATTGGTGATAAATAATTAATGGTACATTAAAGCATCTTAAAGTAAATCGTCTTTAGTTACGCATTTGTTTATTTTATTTAAACCAAATTGAACCTTTTCCATTTTCCAAATATACAGTAACAGCATGTTCAGATGGCCAATAAATCAATCGAAATGAGAAATAACGCAAAAAAAAAAAGTTGTGTAACCCGAGCCAACAAAAAAAAAAAATATCCCTAACCCATTCGCAGCAAGCAACCGATATTTGTCATCTCACTTAGCGTAATAAAATCGTAAAAAAAAAAAAAAAAAATTGATTGAATCACCCTACTACTAAAACTCTATAACTTTTCTTCGTTTTTTCTTTTCGTTCTTTCATTTTTGTATTTTAATGTTTGAAGAAAATTAAATTGAAAAATAAACTTTTCTTATTTATTTTTTTATTATTATTATTTTCTTCGTATTAATTTATTCTTATTATTATTTTGTTTCTTATGTGTATGTATTATAATATTGTCTTCGTCGTTTTTCTAATCTTGTCAAAAAGATGTCGTCAAAAAGAATTTTTTTTTTATTTTATACTCATATAATTCTTTTTTATTTCCTTCAAATAAAAAATTTCCATACATTATATGTTAAAATACATAAATATATACATACATATGTAAGGCAGCTATGTTTAACCTTTATCAATTTGGCAACACAAAATTAAATTAATACTATTAGTTCTGGACAAAAATAGAGTTAATTATTTCGTTTGCAATCAGTCTAAGTTTTTTTCATGATATGGCCAAGAATTTCACAAATTAGCTTGAATCCATAATTAAATGTGGAGTTAAATTACGTTAGCCCCGCCGTTCACATATTAAGCAGAACTGATTTAAAGCTTTTTTGTTACATAATAATTGTAATAATTTTTCCGTACTTTGTTGTTGTTGCTCTTCATTTCTTCCAAGAAAATTAATTAATATTTTATAAAACTTAAAAAAGAAAAAGAAAACGAAAAAGAGAAATAATAATAAAAAAATATTAAATTAGTTTAATTTGATTAGAAAATTAATTTAATTTATATAAATATGTGTATGTATATGTTTAAAGAAAAATTGAATTACATTTTTTTTCCTAACAATTTTTACATTTTCATCTCTTGTGCAAAAAAGGCAGATTATCAGATAAAATTAATGTGATAAAAAAGGGATTTAATTTTTTTTCTTCTTATTTCTCATGTATGAATTTTAAGATTTTTTTTGCTTTTTTGCTTTTTTTTTATAAAAATTGATCTAATCTTGGAAGTAAAAATGAAAAAGTTTATAGGAATCATTTCAATATTTATGGGATGTGATTATAAAAATGGAATGTACATGTAAAAACATATCGCGGGTTCGTTGTTATGGAAAATTTTGTTTATTTGGACGTTTGATCCAGATTATTTACGATTAAGCTGTTTTACTTGTGTCTGGCAATATGCTTTGAAATTTTAAATCATAAGAAGCTAGTGAATTTTTTTTAGAAGACCAAAACTGAGGGTTCTTAAAATTCTAAAAGTTTGAAAATTAAATTAAATTTTAAAGAAATTTTGAAATTCCAGAAGGATCAGTTTACAGAACCACATTTCCGGATGATTTGAATTATAAAATCTATAAAAATTAATAATATTCAAGAGCATTAGAACTTAAAAATAAAATCCTACAGAAATTTACAACAATCAAAATTCAGAAGAATTTATAAAGATCAATTATTAGTACGATAAATTGGTTTGAATTAAAATGAAATCTCACTTTACTAGGACCAAGGAAGGAAGAACAAAGAAAAATGCACATCTCCAAAATTCATTTTAAAAGGGCCCTAGTTGATATAACAGCACTAAATATATTCGTGGTAGATATGTATACAGCGATTTTCTTGTAATCTAATTCTTTTGCAGAATTAATTCAATTGAAAATATGGGGAACGCCAAATTTTTTGTAAATCCCACACTTTAATTAAAAAAAAACTAAAATAAAGCTCTTATATTTTTCTGTAATTAAGCAGAAACAAAGATCTTTGACTGTGTCCAACCTGTGCCGCGTAAAGTTGCTGTTTAAGAATAAGGCTAGCTAATTGAGTTAAAATTAGGCCCCACAGATGTCGCTATAAAATACAGTAGATTTAATATGTTTAGTACCAACAAATGTCACTGCAATTCTTTACAGCCTATTTTAAAGAATATTTTTATTTTAACACTGAGTGCGAGTTTACGACCATTTTATGAAGAAACATTTTCAGTAGATTCAATATATTTTAAATGGAAAACAAAAGAATTATGTTCGGAGGGGGAAATTTGTTTACAAAATAGACTACGTCGATTGGTTGCCTGTTGAAAATTTTTCTTCAGAAAATGGTCGTAAGTGCGAGTTTACGACCATTTTCTGAAGAAAAATGTTCAACAGGCAACCAATCAACGTAGTCTATTTTGTAAACAAATTTCCCATTCCGTACATAATTCTTTTGTTTTCCATTTAAAATATATTGAATCTACTGAAAATTTTTCTTCAGAAAATGGTCGTAAGCTCGCACTAAACTCGCACTGAATATAAAATTAAAAATTTGACAAAAAAATTGAAACAAAATTAGAACATATTCAAAACAAAAACAGGAACTACTAGATGAAAAGAAATTTTCAATTATTATAAGGAAATTTCATTTCGCTAACGATCGATCCATTGTATTGCCTTTATTACTTTCTTTTACTCTAGTAAAATAAAGTATAGTAATCATGAAAATTTTGGACCTTGAGATTTTTAGAGATTTATTTGTTTTGAGGTCCCCTGAGTCCAAAAAAGTGGGTTTCAAAATGGTGTCTGTCTGTCTGTCAGTCTGTCCGTCTGTCAGTCTGTCAGTCTGTCTGTGTCCTCTCTACATCCCAGATGGTTTAACCAATCGAACTGAAACTTCAGATTTAAGCTTTAATGATAAATGGGGAGGTCCCAGTGAATTTTACTCCAAATCGGCTAACCGGAAGTGGCCACTCCCTTGGTACATAAAATTTATTTTGCAAATATCTCAAAAAGTATAAGGTTTACAAAAAACTACTTAATTCAAAATGTTTCCAAAAATTAAAAACAAATAAAAATAAAAAATAAAAAATTAAAAAAAAAAATTTAAAAATTTAAAAATTTAAAAAAAAAAATTAAAAAAAAAAAAAAAAAATTCTCAAAATTCTCTGTTCGTAAAACAAAGTCGTGTGTTGGCCACACCTACATTTTTTAACTACAGGGTGGCGCAAAAGTTTCTCCCTATGTATTTTCACGATTAAAACTAATATTTCTTTACAAAATTAAATAATATTTATTTAAAACGATATTAAAATTCATTAAAACACAAAAACAATAGTTAATATTTGGTGTGTAAACCTTCCGCAACTAAGCAGTCGTTGACTCGGGACCGGAAACTTTCACACAATTTTTGGACAAAATCAATAGGGATATTGTCCCACTCTTGTTGTACTTTTCGAATTAGCTGTTCGCGAGTTCGTGCGCGAGGCTCCGCGTATACTTTCTCCTTTAGGTAGGCCCAACAATTTTCAATTGGGTTAAGGTCGGGAGAGTTTCCAGGCCAATCTGTCCAGACATTCGGTATGTTTTGTTTTAACCATTTGATCGACGCCTTTGATGTATGGCATCTGGCACCATCCTGCATTAAAATTGCATTTTTTCGAATTGGAAAGAATTTACAATCATTTAAATATTCTTGGTATATAGGTAAAATATTATTAATGTAGTAACGGCTATCTACAGTGGCGCCTTGTTTAATAAAATGCAGTTTTGTTTTACCTTGGGAACTTATACCGCCGGCCACCATTAGTTTTAACCCAAATTTTGGTTTTTGAATAGGTTTTATTGCACTTGGATTATTCGTTCGTACAACTGCATTATTCTTGTTGCATACACCAAAAAGTTCAATTTGGGATTCGTCCGTAAACAGAATATTTGCACGACGTATTCTTGAACAAATGTTGTCTTCCAAGAATCCCTCATCTTTTAGTCTTCGGCAAAAATTAAGCCTGTCATTAACATTTTTTGGAGTTATTAGTGGCTTAGTAGGCTGTCTGTAGGCATATTTTCCCCATTCTGTATTTTTTATACAGCGCTGAACAGTCCTGCGCGAAACTGTTTCGCCTCATTGTTTCATTTCTCGGCTTTGGTTCAAAATTTTTGTTACTGTTCTTGTTCCTCTTCCAACCTTGTTAGCGCTTATGATTTTAATTCGTCTTTTTATTGCTGCGTTACACTTAGTAGGTCTACCAGTTCGCGGCCGGTCCTTAACGTTACCTTCTCCCCTTTTCTTCCAAAGCCTTACCGTCTTACGATCAACACCTACTAGTCGACTTACTTCGGTCACACTTTTCCCCAACTGTAGCAAGGCTTGTATTTTTGATCGAATATATATATCTATTTTTACCCATGGCCGTAAACCTATGTAATTATTTGAATGAAACGTATGTAAATATTGCAAAAAAAAAGATAAATGACTACGGTACGAACCTATTTACACAAGGCAAAATTATAATTTGATCACTTTTCATGAAATACTAATACGAAAATTAAAATAATATTTAATTTATGATTTCAATATAATCACTTGTTAACAAAATATACCACCACTTTAGTATGTTGCACGGTTAATGAGTAATCACCAAATGTCGCACAACTATTAAAATATTCTAAATGATGAAGACTTGTTTTTATACAAAATTATTACCGTTATTTAGAAAGAGAGATAATTTTTTCCTTGTACCGTATTTTTCTCACAAATTAACATACAAATAAATAAAAAACAGTGTGATATGGTTAACATAATTTATTTGTTGGTTAGGACATATTATTTTAGAGTTATTTTTTCAATAGATGGGGAGAAACTTTTGCGCCACCCTGTACGTATTTGAGGGACCTATTCTATGTGCTAGCCAAACCTTTGTCATCATTGTTGGCAATGGCCGATATTGGCCCTTCGGAGTTGAGTGCGATTTCCAAAAAATAATTTTGCAGAACTTTTGCTAAACGAACGATTCGTATGGATTAGGGTTTTTTAACTAGGTAATGAAGAGATCCATTCCATGTGCTACCGAAATCTTTATCATCATTGTTGAGTGCGATTTCCAAAAAATAATTTCGTAGAACTTTTATTAAACGAACGATTCGTATGGATTGGGGTTATTAAGGGACCTATTCCATGTGCTAGCGAAACCTTTGTCATCATTGTTGACAATGGCCGATATTGGCCCTTCGGAGTTGAGTGCGATTTCCAAAAAATAATTTTGCAGAACTTTTACTAAACGAACGATTCGTATGGATTTGGGCTTTTTAACTAGGTAATTAAGGGACCTATTCCATGTCCTAGCAAAATCTTAATCATAATTGTTGAGTTCGATTTCCAAAAAATAATTTCGTAGAACTTTTATTAAACGAACGATTTGTATGGATTAGGGGTTTTTAACTAGGTATTTGAGGGACCTATTCTATGTGCTAGCGAAACCTTTGTCATCATTGTTGGCAACGGCCGATATTGGCCCTTGGGAGTTGAGTGCGATTTCCAAATATAATTTTGCAGAACTTTTACTAACCGAACGATCCGTATGGATTAGGGTTTTTTAACTAGGTAATGAAGGGACATATTCCATGTGCTAGCGAAATCTTAATCATCATTGTTGAGTGCGATTTCCAAAAAATAATTTCGTAGAACTTTTATTAAACGAACGATTTGTATGGATTAGGGTTTGTTAACTAGGTATTTGACATTTGATATTGGTCCTTGGGAGTTGAGTGCGATTTCCAAAATATAATTTTGCAGAACTTTTACTAACCGAACGATCCGTATGGATTAGGGTTTTCTAACTAAGTATTTGAGGGACCTATTCCACGTGCTAGCGAAGCCTTTGTCATCATTGTTGGCAATGGCCGATATTGGCCATTGGGTGTTGAGTGCGGTAATTAAGGGATCTATTCCATGTGCTAGCGAAATCTTAATCATCATTGTTAAGTGCGATTTCCAAAAAATAATTTTGCTGAACTTTTACTAAACGAACGATTCTTATAAATTAGGGTTTTCTAACTCGGTAATTAAGGGGCCTATTCCATGTGCTAGCGAAACCGTTGTCATCATTGTTGGCAATGGCCGATATTGGCCCTTGGGAGTTGAGTGCGATTTCCAAAATATAATTTTGCAGAACTTTTACTAAACGAACGATTCGTATGGATTTGGGCTTTTTAACTAGGTAATTAAGGGACCTATTCCATGTCCTAGCAAAATCTTAATCATCATTGTTGAGTTCGATTTCCAAAAAATAATTTCGTAGAACTTTTATTAAACGAACGATTTGTATGGATTAGGGTTTTTTAAGTAGGTATTTGAGGGACCTATTCTATGTGCTAGCGAAACCTTTGCCATCATTGTTGAGTGCGATTTCCAAAAAATAATTTCGTAGAATTTTTATTAAACGAACGATTCGTATGGATTAGGGTTTTTTAACTAGGTATTTGAGGGACCTATTCCATGTGCTAGCGAAACCTTTGTCATCATTGTTGACAATGGCCGATATTGGCCCTTCGGAGTTGAGTGCGATTTCCAAAAAATAATTTTGCAGAACTTTTACTAAACGAACGATTCGTATGGATTTGGGCTTTTTATCTAGGTAATTAAGGGGCCTATTCCATAGGCTAGCGAAACCTTTGTCATCATTGTTGGCAATGGCCGATATTGGCCCTTGGGCGTTCAGTGCGATTTCCAAAAAAATAATTTTGCAGAACTTTTACTAAACGAACGATTCGTATGGATTAGGGTTTTTTACTTTCTTTTACTCTAGTAAAATAAAGTATAGTAATCATGAAAATTTTGAACCTTGAGATTTTTATAGATTTATTTGTTTTGAAGTCACCTGAGTCCAAAAAAGTGGGTTCGAAATGGTGTCTGTCTGTCTGTCAGTCTGTCAGTCTGTCAGTCTGTCTGTGTCCTCTCTACAACCCATATGGTTTAATCAATCGAACTGAAACTTCAGATTTAAGCTTTTTTGATAAATTGGGAGGTCCCAGTGTTTTTTACTCCAAATCGGCTAACCGGAAGTGGCCACTCCCTTGGTCCAGAAAATTTGTTTTGCAAATATCTTAAAAAGTATAAGGTTTACAAAAAACTACTTTATACAAAATGTTTCTAAAAATTAAAAACAAATTAAAATAAAAAATTAAAAATTAAAAAAAAAAAATAAGAAAAAAATAAAATTTCTCAAAATT
This sequence comes from Tipula vernalis, assembly GCA_958295665.1. Taxonomy (NCBI): domain Eukaryota; kingdom Metazoa; phylum Arthropoda; class Insecta; order Diptera; family Tipulidae; genus Tipula; species Tipula vernalis. Next base: position 456,602,743 of record OY282558.1, on the reverse strand, counting down.
CTCTGTTCGTAAAAGAAAGTCGTGTGTTGGCCACACCTCAATTTTTTTCCTAAATTTCCTACCAAACTCTACAACCACTTCCAATCTTTACTAGAGTGGAATTTGTGATATTGTTGGACCCAACTGGTCAACTTCCGTCTATGACTTTCTAAAATCTAAAATATTTCACATTGATAGTTTGAGTAGAACTGTTTTTCCTTATTCCACTCCAATGAGATTTTGGACTATTCCTCACTCCACTTACATTTGTCTTTTGATTCGAAGTATTTCTTTAGAGACAGTGTTTGCCAAAATCATTTTAGCAATTTTTTGTCATTTATTTACTTGTTGGTGATTTCTAATTTCCCGCCGTCACCTTATTACACTCCGCTAGTTGTTACTTATTTGTGATCTATTTGGTCCATGTGAACATAGTGGCGTATTCTCCAACTTTTGGCTTAATCAATGTTGACGGGAATATAGTGGAAAGTAATCATCGCGAAACGCCCTAAATTAATTTACCAAGCAAATGCAAACCATGGCAATTTGGCAAAAGGTGGAAAGCATAATACATCTTAACAAACCCAACAAGCTGGAAGGCAAATTTAATGGCAAGGTCATTATGTGTTACACCATGTGGTGTACTGGCAACTAGGAGTGGTTTTCATCGTGGCATACCGGTGGTACACCGGCATGGAACCTGTTAAATCATATAAGCCTGCTTATTTCATAATCGTATTGAAAAAATTCTTACTTGAAGCGAAATTATTGATGAATTGAACTGCTATGGCCCGTTGCTCCGATTGCATCACAATTATATTCATAACAATTCGTACAGTTATTCAATTGATTATCGAAAATGTTTGAATCGCATAATACACTAACCTTTGGTTTTTGGGAGATTGTTTTAGAACTCTTGCAGAGTCTTCATTCTTGGACATGTGTTTTTTTATTTTAAGATTCTTCCGACTAAGGGGATTTAATTATTAATTTATGATCCATTTAAATATGAAATATTTGTTGTACACAAACTACTTTTACCAACTTCACTTCAAAGGTTCATGTTCATGATCTGGAAATTGTTTCAACCATTTTTTCTATAGCCTTTGTCTTGGATGTGCAGGCTTTTGAATTGAATTTTCTCGTTTTAATACATATTGTTAAGGTTCTATCACACCAAGCAGCGGTGCGTCGGCGGCAAATTTAAATACACGTTTTTTTGCTTATGATTATTTTTACTTTTTCGATTTTTCCAAAATTGTATTTCCATTCATAAAATTGATGATTAGCGTTCGTAATCTGCCTAACTTGTGTAAGAGCTTAAAGAGTGACGGAGATGAGTATATTTTTGTTTTGTTTCATTAAAAAAAATTTAAATTTTTCATTCAAACATTAAACGTTAATGTTTGAGTAAAAGTTACAAATGGATTAAATTAAATATCGTTATTAAATTCTTTTGTGAATTGGTAAAAATGTTAATTTTATTTTCGGCTACAAGTTAAAAGATTATGGTGAACCTGGGCCAAAATATTCCACAGTGGCCAAATGGTATTAATGGAAATTATTCGAAAGTGAACGAGAATCATTAGAAGCTGATGAGCGGAAAGAAAGACCCTGTGACATCATAACTCGTAGAAATTTTTTTCAAGTGTATTGGAGGAACATCGGGTGAATATTGAAAAATTAGCTAAAAGGCTTGAGTTTTCTATTGTAAGTGTAGGATTGATGCCACGATTGCTTGCTTCACAAAACAAAACATTTATTATCGAAACTTCGAAAAAAATGTTAAGTGTGAACCAAAATGATCTGAATAATTTTATAAATAACATTAGAACGGGGGATGAAACATTGAAGACAAAAAGTCAACAGTAAAGTTTACAGCAACAACCCCTTTTGGCATGCTGAGGGAATTTTGTTGATTGATTTTATGATTAAAAGCACCACCAATCACAGGCTCTTACTATCACTGAGTACTATCAGGACGAAACGTATCGGTAAAGTTAGAAGCCAAATTTTAGAAGCGAATATCTTCAAATGATGTATGCTGTATTTTTGGCCATAAATCAAAAATATTTTTTCAACGGTTCAAGTAGATTATTATTAGAAACACGTGAGTACAAATGGACGCAATAGGTGCACAGTCCGTGCTTGATCGCATTTGTACTCGCTTGGTTCTTGTCAGCCTTACTACAATTCCTAAACATAATCAATATATCAAAACTTCATATGTTCACCAAATTAAATAATGCTCATAAAAATTACATCGCTCTTAATAAGCCTCGTTGAAATCTTGAACTGGCAAATGCTAGCAACGCAAAAAACTTAAATTAACTACTTAAATTTCGTGCTAAATTTTGAAATTAAATTGGTTTTAGAGATAACCTAAATATCGCCAGCAGAACTAAAGAAAACGTTCAGCTCATTAAAAAAGCAAGAGCAATCACAATTATGAACTAACTTTAATGTCTATACGAATGATAATTTTTTTTTTTTTTTTTTTGTTGGTAAATATGACAAAAAAAAAGTTTGTTGAGCTTCTTTTATTAAAATGAAGAACATGGCACGCGCCTTTGATGACGAACAATAATATTTTGCTACTCTCCTTCTCTCTCTGTCTGTGATACCAACAACACCAACAATAAAAGGAAAAATATAAAAAAAAGTTGTACGACAAGAAAGAAAACGTAATAAAATGATGGAGTGCTTTTCCATTTTCTTTTTTTTTTTTTCCTTGTGTATACTACGAAAAGTTTGAGTTGCTTATATTTTAATTCGGTATTTTCTTTGTGTATAGAAAATATAATAATGGCATTGGTGTTAAGGATAATGAAGACAAAAAGAGTTTTTCATAACTTTTTACAGAGTCAACAAGTTGTGAAAGGCAGCAAATTTATTTGCACATTTACTCTTTTAATTCCATTTCAGCATAATTGATTGTGCTGGGTATAGGTTGCAACTAATTTAGATATACATACCTACATACAGAACGATCTAATTAATTTTTTTTTTGTGTTGTATGGATTTAAGTTTTTTTTTGGTTTTAATCAAAAATTTATTGATCCGTCGTTCGGGTTTAAATATATCATATTTTTCGATATAAATTCCCGCATCTCTATAGCTATGTATAATGAAAACTATATAAAACTTCTATGATTATTAATTTAAAATTCAATGCACGAAAATCATTGTAATCATAAATTTTCTTCATTTATTTTGTGTGTGAAGATTGATTAGACTAAGCAATTTTTATAAAAAAAAAAAAATTTCGTTGTACGACATGAATACTTTATGTATGTGGTGGAGGCTAGTTAACAGCTACAATGAATATTAAACTCGTGATAATTAACAAGAAACGCGAAAAAAATTTGCCTCCTTCTCTTAAAAATCACTAAATCCAAAAAATTAACTAAAACAGCAGCAAGCATTATCCAACATTATTAGAATAAATATTTTTATGTGTTTACCAAAACAACAAAAAAAAAAAAAATAATAAACGAGCATAAATAAATAAATATACAATGGGATAGTGTAATATATCATAATTATGTTCATAAAAAAAAAAAAAAACATTAACATTATGTTTAATCAACATTAAAAAATAAATAAATAAAAAAAACTTAATTAATTAAACTAATTTGCTGGTGTACACACATATTCACACCAAAAACAAATTTAACACACAATAAAAGTAATTAGCCCATAGAAGAAAAAAATATAAAAATTATTATTTTATAATTTCCCGAAAAATTATAATTTTTTATATCAAAATTATCCTTTTCTATATAATATTTAGATACATACATTCATTACATCCGCTTCCACATAAAATTATTTTGATTAGGTAATTACGTATGTGTAACAACGTTTAATGAGCGACAGTAATTTATATAACTTAATATGTATCTGGAATTTGTTCTTAATTTATCTAAATTTGCCATCAAAATGTATTTCTTAATTTTTGTTTTACCGTGAAAATGTATGTACATCGTGCTCGCAACGCGTCAGTCAAACTAAGAATTAACTAAACTTAATTAGAGCGGTAACTCAAGTTATCTGTCAGTTCAACGCATGAATGATTGATGGTAGGCCCTATTAGAGACAGGCTTAATCAAAATTCCAAAATGTTTAACGTATTGTCGGAGCAAATACTCAATCTTCTAGCAAGCAAGAAATTTTCATTGCTTTGTTCAGTATATTGGCAACCATTTTTTTTCTCATGCATAAAATGCAAGCCTCACACTGTTGAACTGTTGTGACGGAGTATTTAGAAAAGGTTCATATCCATGATGGATATGGACCTGGCCATCCCGCAGCCCGGACCTTAATCTTATTAAACGCAGCCATTCAACCGGTCAACCATCAAATTAGAATTATAGTTTCAAGCCATCGCCGTGAATATCAGGGATATTTCGTGGGTGGGGCTCCCCACATGAAATTGGTCTGACAATTCTTCTAGGCATAACTGTTGCCTAGACACACAAATTGAAAGATTTTCCAGACATGACCCTTTAAAGGTTGAATTTATACAATTTTTTTAATTGTATAGGGGCCCTTCTGAAACTTGACATGATAACTTTTCTAGGGACTACTATTGGCTGAGCAATGTAATTTAAACACTTTCCAGAGTAAAATAAAGTATTTATAATAATCATGAAAATTTTCGACCTTGAGATTTTTGGAGATTTATCTGTTTTGAGGTCCCCTGAGTCCGAAAAAGTAAGTTTCGACGTGGTGTCTGTCTGTCTGTCACTCTGTCTGTGTCCTCTTTACAGCCCAGATGGTTTTGCCCAATCGAACTGAAACTTCATATTTAAGGTTTATTTTCATAAATTCGGCCAACCGGAAGTGGCCATTCTATTCGGTCAGAAAATTAATTTTGCAAATATCTTAGTTTACAGAAAATATGAAAAAAATAAAAAATCTAAAGTTTGCAAGAAATTTGCATAATAAATTTCTGAAAATTCGCTGTTCGTAAAAGAAAGTCGTCTGTTGGCTCCACCTCAATTTTTTTTCTAGCGATAACTACTGCTAAGGCACACTAATTGAAACACTCTACTAGTAGCCTTAGACAGACGTGTCGCATTTTTTTTTTTGTGTTTTTTTCCGCCATAGGGAAAAAAAAAATAAATTAGGGCATAAATTGGCGCTCAACGGTTAAGTATTGTTCCTTTGTTTACGTTAAGTTGTCATTTATTACTTTGGTTGGTTTTTTGTTTCTTTTCGTTTTAGATTTCCAGTAATCCGGTTCGGTTTGGATGAAGCGTTCCTTAAATTTATTTGTAAGTATTGCGCTTCAATCACGTCGCGTCGTGTTTACACTTGAGTGTAATGTCGTTTAATAACCCCAATGTAGTTTTAAAATCTATGTTAGTCGATTGGTCTTTGTTAAATGTAGCTAGTTTTAACGTGCAAAGTTTAGTCCCAAATATTGACGAGATTGGTCACATTTTTAATGGTGCTTCCGTGGACATTCTTTGTTTCTCTGAGACATTTTTAAATCCGAATATCCCTAATTCAGCTTTGGCCATCAAAGGTTATAATATATTTAGGAAAGATAGAGCGGTACCTCCCCTTAATTATGGTGGTTTATGTATGTTTGTAGGAGATCACATTAAGGCTAGATTAGTTACCATACCTTCTTCTATTTCAGAATTGTTAGTATCGGATTTCGAGTTTTTATTTGTCAATATTTTTATTAATGGTCGTAAAATCTTAGTCGGTACCATCTATAACCCACGAAAAACTAGTAAGAGATCGTATGCCAAATTTAAAAAATCACTTGTAGACTTAGAAAGTTTATTTAGTTATTTCTCTTGTAGATTCGATGAAATGTATATATCAGGTGACTTTAATTTCGATATACTCCAAAAGTCCGGCTTCCCTCGGGATTATTTGAATATTTTAAATAGTCTTAATTTATCCGTACACAACACTGTGGCACCAACGTTTTCTTGTCCAACCGCTAGCGGGGCATCTTATTCCCTTATTGATCATATCATATATTTTACTAATAACTCTATTTGTTTTTTCAATCAGTTGTCTCTCAGTATGGGATCCCATCATGATCTTTTAATTTTTTCTGTAAACTCTTACTCTCCACCTAAACCTAAGAGTTTTAGCTTTGGAGATTTTTCTAGTATAGACAATTCCCGCCTTTACTTAGTTTGTAACTCAGTTCCTTGGGAGGATATTTTTTGCCTTAGTTCTGCAACTAGCCAAATAGAATTTTTCAACTCGTATATTAGTTTGGTGTTTAATAGTTGCGTTCCGCTTAAAAAGGTTACTTGCAAAGCAAAATCTCCGCCTTGGTTGTCTCAGGAAATTTCGAATGCCATAAATATTAGAGTTAGTAAATATCGTGTATGGAAAAGGTGTCCTAATAGTCAGTCTCATCAGTCATTTAGATTACAAGCAGGCTCGTAACAGAGTTGTAGGGTTAATTCGAATTGCTAAAAGTAATTTTTTCAAGGACAAGTTAGACTCCTCTCTTCCTCCCAAGGTTTTCTGGCGTAATGTTCGTAATTTAGGCCTAGGCATATGCAAGATTAGTTCAAGTGGGGATTTCAAAACCAATGAAATTAATAGTTATTTTTGCTCTAGTCTGAACTCGGACAGTAGTTCCGTCGATTTGTTCTCTAACGCGTCCTCTAATTCGTTTTCGTTTTCAAATATTTCTCTCGAGGATTTATAATCTGCTATTTGGAAGGTTAAATCGGAATCTTCTGGTCTGGATAACGTCAATTTAAAATTCGTTAAGGTAGTTTTCCCTTTCGTCTCTCACGTCCTCTTCCTATCCAGATCAGTGGAAGCTAAGTAAAATAATCCCGATCCCAAAGATCAGTAATCCTTTAGAGGTATCCCATTTTCGGCCAATTAGCATTTTAAGTTCTCTCTCTACGGCTTTCGAGATAGTTGTTAATAATCAAATTCAATCGAATTTACATAGCAATAGTTTAATTAGTTGCTTCCAATCTGGGTTTAGAAAATTTCATAGTACTTCTACTGCGTTATTAAATGTATGTGATGATATTGGGCGTAATATGAATAATAGGGAATTAACTTCTTTAACTTTGTTAGATTTTTCTAAGGCCTTTGATTCTATTAATCACAGAATTCTTTTTAATAAACTCTTATCTCAGTTTAGATTTTCGCTTTCTGCTACCAAATTGATTTTTAACTATCTTTCTAATCGTTCTCAGGCAGTTTTTTCGACAATTCCTTGTCTGATTTCCTTCCTGTAATTTCCGGAGTGCCTCAAGGCTCAGTGCTGGGTCCTCTATTATTTTCTATGTACATAAATGACATAGAATCCTCCATTCAACATTGTTCATTTCATATTTTCGCTGATGACGTTCAAATTTATAGAAATAGTCGTTTAGATCAGGATTCTATTGTTAGGAATATTTCTCTGATAAATGAAGATTTAAGTAATATCGTTAGCTGGTCGGTCTCTAACAGGCTCGTTTTAAACGCGAATAAATCTCAGTCGATTATAATTTATTAAAAACCGGTAGATACCTCGTCCTTTCCTGGTATTTTTCTGCAGGGTTCGCTAATTGAATATTCAAATACTGTTAGGGATTTAGGCTTAGTTATTAATAAAACTCTTACTTGGGGTGACCATTTAGTTACTATTAGTAAGAGGGTCTTTGGTATGCTTAGTTGTTTGTATAAAGTGGTTGGATTTTCTGATAGTCAGTTTAGGAAAAAATTATTTTTGTCTTATCTTCTTCCTCATTTTATTTACGGTGACATAGTTTTATTCGTTATGCTTCAGGAAAAAATGAATATTCTCCAAAGATGTTTCAATGCTTGTACCAGGTTTATTTTTGGTATTAGGAAGTTCGATCATATTTCTGCCTACTCTAGCCTTGTTTTAGAATGTAGTTTATCTATTTTTTACGAAATTCGTGATTGTCTTTTTATTTTTAAACTTCTCAAAGCTAAGGAGCCTTGTTATCTATATAGGAAGTTAATGTTTAGTAGGTTTCATTCCTCTAACTTCCGCCTAATTCCGGCTAAAAATTGTTGTAGGTCGCTAAACACGTCATTTTATGTTAGGGGAGTTTCCCTTTGGAATTCAATTCCATTGGAAATTAAGAGATTAGAATCGGCCAAATTATTTAGGTCAAAATTTTTGGAGTGGCGTGATTGATGGGCAATACGTAGTTTTTTTAATTTATTTTTATTAACTATGTTATTTTTGTTAATTTTTAATATTATTTCACCTCGTGCTGTACATTTTATTGTAAATGAGCTACTGCTCAAAATAGAATGTGTAAGCATGAGGTGGAAATTGTTTGAAAAAATTTAAGAGGTTTTTATGCCTAATGGAAGCAACTTCATTATTTGTTTCTTTTTTTTTTTGTTTCGATTGCTTTGTTTCCATGTGTGCTTTTCCTTTTAATACTAAATTATTTATAAAATACTATAAATAAATAAATAAAAATAAAAAAATAAATAAAATAAACACTTTCCAGGCATAAAGTGTCGTATCTGGGCCCTTCCATTCAAATGAATTTTCTTCGGCTCACCACATGAAACTTGACTTAACGTGTAATTCCTATAGTCAGCAGTACAAACCAAAATGAACCTGTAGAAATACCATTTATGGGTTTTTTTTGACAATTTTTCATTTTATATGAAATATGTTTCACTTTTTTTACTTTTTTTTTTAATTTTTGTTGAATGTTAATTAATTCTTATAATTTCTAAATATGCTACCGGTCTTACGACACTTTTAAATGTGTTTTATTTATTAACACGTAGAAACATATTAGTATTACGAACGGTAAATTCAACGAAAACCGGCTAATAGACAGAATTCTATTTATTTAATTTTTTTAATTTAATATGTTCCGAAGATTGTAAGAGAATTCAATCCAGTTTCGAACTGATGAGCTTTATGATTATGAAAAAATCAATCCTCTCATCAGGATTTTTTCATAATCATAAAGCTCATCAGTTCGAAACTGGATTGAATTCTCTTACAATCTTCGGAACATATTAAATTAAAAAAATTAAATAAATAGAATTCTGTCTATTAGCCGGTTTTCGTTGAATTTACCGTTCGTAATACTAATATGTTTCTACGTGTTAATAAATAAAACACATTTAAAAGTGTCGTAAGACCGGTAGCATATTTAGAAATTATAAGAATTAATTAACATTCAACAAAAATTAAAAAAAGTAAAATTAGCGTTCACAGCTTATGTGATTGTCATGAAGAAGAAAAAATTGTAATTGAATTTATCTATATTAGTACGATTCGCTAGTATATAAAGCACAGGACATTCTGTATATATAGAATGTAAATTGTGGTATAGTCAGTCCAGTCGCCGCGGCCTGATGAGAGGATTGATTTTTTCATAATCATAAAGCTCATCAGTTCGAAACTGGATTGAATTCTCTTACAATCTTCGGAACATATTAAATTAAAAAAAATATGTTTCATCTAAAATACATATGTTGGCTGGTAACTTTCGGCTGGGATAACCAAGATACTATCTATTATTACCGACATTTTATTTCCTTCGGTTAACTTTAACAGTGTACATATTTTTGAACTAAATTAAATTTCATGATAATCATTAAATTAATTTAAATTAGACAAAATGTGAGTAATTAAAATATAAATTGAAATCAAAAAAATGTTTTAAAAATTTAGATAAAAAATACATCGTATGTACATGGATACATATTGATTTTGAAATGTGTTTCACTGTAGGCATTTTCCATTTTAGGCGCATCCTGAGATTTTATTATTCGATTTATACTATATGTATACTCCGTTGCGTTTGTTGTGCTTTAGGATTCGCGTGCATGCATTAGTTATTAAAGATAATTTCTGATTTCACTCCTCATGCTAATTCACTCCTCGTGCGTGCACGAGGGATGTTCCTTGGTGGAATCACTTCCTCGAAGCCAAAAGTAGAGAAGTGCGGAAACTCTTTAATAAGGCCAAGAGAACGAACGATTGCCAGTCCTGCATCTATTAGCTTGGCAGCATTATATATACTTAAAACCCTGAACCCATTCATTAGATCCAATACATGCCTAACATATTCAAAACCCAGAGGAATGTTATTTGCGCCCAATTATCTTTAAGTTGCAATTTAAGATTTAATAGTTTCAACAAGCAAACTCTTATTTTAAAAAATACTAATAATCGGTTGTTAAAACATGTTTTTAAAATGTAAAACACTAATAGGCCAAATCTGAATTTTAAATTTTAGAATAAAACGAAAATTTTATCATTTACTGATTTCATTAATAAGATGAAATTTTTAATATAATTATCATTCAATTTATTTTAATACATATTCTTGAATTAGGCCAAACCAATCAAATAGAAATTTTAATTTTGGTTCCTGCAATAAATAAATTTCAGATCAAATCTCAAAAATCAATCATAATAACACTTGAAATCAGTTTAGCGCGCACACACATTAATTACCTCTTTGGTCATGGTTTATTCTCTTGTTTTTTTTTTTTTTTTTTTTTTTTTTCAAATTTTATTGATTCATTTCTTGTTTCTTGATTAATTTTCATTCAATTTATCATGATAACACAAAAATTTATTATCAATAAAATCGATATTTTATTTATGACAGCGAAAAAAAAAACTAATTTGATTGATCGTTAAATCATTTTAACATTAATTTTCATCAGTAAATTATATATTTCATTTTATTTTTGTTTTGTTGTTTTTCAATTTTATTTTTATTACTATTTGTGTTATTTTTGTTTAATAATAAAATTTCATTCAACTTAAAATAAAACAGCAACAAAGACTATCACATACACATACACACCGAGTTAAATTGATCGATTAGTTCTGACTGGGATTGATCAATGATCTCTTCAAATCATTGATGTTATTTATATTTATTATAAGCGCGCTCATTTTATTGTTTTATAATTAAATTGATTAATTTTTTGAGTGATTTTTTTTTCAGTCATTGAACAAATTGGTTTTTATGTGTCAAGTAGTTAATCTCAGTAAACGGACACCAAATGCACCTCTTAGTCTGTGTGTGTGTGTGTTTGTGGCACTCACTATAATACAAACTCGTATTTACTAAAAATGCATTAAATAAATCAAATTTTTGAGAATTTACTTCATGTCCAATCATTTATTTGTATTGTAATCCGCAAGAATATTACTGAGAAAATAAAAATTCTTTAAGAAAAATATGTTTGATAAATTTTCTTTATGATTATTGTTATTACGTTTTATTATATGAGAAATAAACCAGTTTAAATATACACACACACATGCACATTATTACAATATAAATAAATTGATGGTAAATAGATAATAAATGAAATTAAATAATGCCCCCTAAGGGTTACAATTTACAGATTGTTTATATGTATAGTACAAGGAACGATACAAAATACAAAAGAAAATCTGAAAATATGACAAAAAGTATTTCAATAATTTGTTTTTGTTGTGTGTTTCTTGTACGGTGTTTGGTTTATTTGAATATTCACATAAAATCAAGAGCGCGCGTTTATCCAATTTTCTTAGATTTTTCAAAGCAAAGACACAACACAAAAACATAACGAAAATTATTGTTTCTCATGAGCAGGTGTGTAAAATGTAAATTCGGCAAATAAATATAAAATAAACACTTGAATTATTATTTTATTTATTTAATTTATGTATGGCTTAAAAAACTTATAAGCGACGGAACAAAATCCTCTTCTTTATAGAAATAACCCAACGCTCGCAAATTTTATTATTTGTTACCTGGAGATAATTCAGTTAACGGCTCTCGCATCGGTACACATACTCAAGACGATTTAAATAGTTGCAATGCTGTATAATCCAGTTAAGAAAACAGAATTATTAGAAAAACTAAAATAACTTATGACTGGCAACATGGCATTATTCAAAATTATTGAAACTGTGAAATACCTCGAAGGGGTTGAGTTTTTGGGTAACCGGATAAGTTGTATGATTTTAAAAAAAATTATAAAATGAAAATATTTGGTTGACCTTGAAACACCTTGTCAAGGTCATCGCGAAAATTTTAATGAACAACAATTTCTTTTATTAAGCTTTTTATTTCGATTTGTATTCCCTGGGAAAGTACATCTGATAAAGCTTTATTCAAAATTGTTTGTGCATTGATATTTTGATTCAAAATTGTGTGTGCACATTAAAAATTAATGCAAAAAAGTAAATCAATAACTGTGCCAATATTTGATATACATGTACATACATGTGTATGTATTTATAAATATTTTGTATTCTTGTTTTTTTTAAGGAAGTTTTTGTAATAGTTTAATAGATAACAGGTATGTTTAAGTACCTGTTGGTGACTTGAAATGGGCCAATTTTGTTGTTTGCTTATTTATCAATTATTTCTTTTTTACGAGTGGTTCTTCTCAAATCTTTTATTGGTACAGTCATTTATTCATGAATTTAGAAAATGTATACGCAAGAGCTGACGTAAAATTCATAACATCGAGTCGTAATTAAAAACAAAGCAAAAACCAATCGCTAGATTGGCTTTAATTGTTGAATTATTTAGATTATCTGGTGTTCTATATCGGACAAACTGGAACTCAACGCCACTATTTAGATATGAATACTGAAATAGAAATTGTGAGGAAAGGGCTGATACTACGAACCGCTTGGAGGAACTGACGATCTAGTTATTCGGTGTAGTATGATATAGAGATGTTTTTAAGAAATACAAAGGTGGAAACGAAATCTCTCAAATAATTATTGGTTTTATAGTATTCTAATAATTATTGTTAACTCTCTCAAAATATAGCTCACTTACCTTGATGTCTTAACTAAAATCTTGAATTATAGTCAGCTTCAAAATCTGAAAAAAATAAACATAATTATTAGTAAAACGTGTTAAACTCTGCGTTGCAGTGTTATTATAACAGATAGTCGGCCACTAAGCATCATTAATATAACAAAATTACCGGAATGAGAGTAATTTCTGATGTGAGAGTGAATACTTCCGAGAGGAAAATCAATTATAGTTGCCTTTTTTTGTGTATCGCTGCATTAAAGTCGGTTGTCGATCTTATAAAATGTTTCGAACAGTTGGTCGAACAGTTGTGCTGCGGCAATTGTAAATAACTCGAATTTCGGAAAGTGAAACTTTGTTAAATACAGTGTGACCCATACCCATAAGCAAGGTTACTACAAACAAATAAAAATGTGTATATTTTTTAAAATAAATTTTCAAAATTATCGTTGCAAATTTTAGAATTTGTAAGTTTTTGTATCATATAGCACACTCCTGCTATAAGACAGTGCCCTGTAATCACTCGAACAATCACACTTATCTGACTCCGCTGAAGTGAGATCAGCTCTTTGGATCTCGCCAAGCCCAATTTTGGTCAGACCTGCCGAGTTTAATGGTAAATGAAATAACGCGTAATATTTCCGGGAATTGTATTAATCATCTTTTTGCTCGATTACATATTTTTTCTAAAATTTCAGTTAAATTAAGTATTGAAAATCTTAATTTTAGCGATCATAGTGCAATTTTGTTTCAACTAGTTTTCAATGTTCAACACACTTAAAAAAAAATCGCATAAGAGAGGTTAAAGAAATTGATTAGGATTTGCTTAATTTTAATTTATTTCCAGATATTAATTCTGTTTTTAATAATTTTGTGGTTACTTTTAAATCTCATCTCATGTTGTTAATCGTACAACGTCAAAAAGTTTAGTAGAACCAAAAAAATGAAAACCTTAGATATCGAACTCACTGTGTAAACTGATAAATGCTAAAAATTATTTGTACAGTAAATTAAAGAAACATCCGACAAATGAAAATTTAAAACAACAGATATTTAAAATTAAAAAGGTCAGTCACTAAACTGACAACCCAAAACGTTAAATCTTACTATAATAAAATCATCAATGACCTAGTCAATGGCGTATGATTAACCAGATTGTGGGAGATTCAAGGGAAAACATTTAACAAATATTTATCATCTATTTCCACTGGTTTAAATAGCGAAATTGAACAATCTCTTTTGAATTATGATGAAGAAATCAAAATGAAGTTTTCTGCACACTTTGAAACACGAAATTGTTTTTTTCCACCAGTGACTTCATCTGAAATTTTTGCTATCATAAATTCTACTCATAAATGTTTCAAACCACTTAGCAGTAGCTTTACCGCTTTTTAAGAAAGGTGATGGATGATACAGATATGTCTAATTATCGTCCAATCTCTCTGCTTTCGGTTTATTTCAAAAATATTACAAAAATTAGTGAACAGAAGAATGTTGAACTTTCTCGCGGTTTATGACGATCTTAATAAAAAAAAAAGTGACGGGTCTCTTTATTGCTGGTTTTCGCGATTATGCATTAAACTGGTTTGAATCGTACTTGTCCAATCGTTTGCAATGCACTAAAGTTAATAATGTAGGAAAGAATTTTAGATGAAATTCCACAGGGCTCTGTTCTTGGACCGAAGATTTTCATAATATCTTTTCAGAACTCCTGCTTGTGCAAAATTGACTTTTAATGGAAAAATAGTTTCTTTTGCCGATGATTTTGCATTTGGTTACGAAGGTTGTTCGTGAGGCACAGTTAATAAAATAAGCGAATTTTATTTCAGCTCATTCAGTTCGGAATAAATATTTAGGTATTAAGGTCTATTCGAAATTGGAGTTTGTGCAGCATGTAACTAAAATTAAAAATTCAAAAAATTCTGCAAATCGATTTTTTTTCATTTACGCGAATTATGCCCAGCAAACCCTCTAAAAGTCTTTGTAGTATGCCCTAATTAACTTCAAGGCTCGATTATGGTCTGTCAAATCGAGCCGGGATACACGATTAATGTTTTTTAAAAAACGAAGAGAACACATAATTTCTGGTATTTATTTGTTTATAAGGTTCTAAAAATTGTTTACAGGAGAGGTGGCTATAATTATATCCGTTCCACAACCTACAATAGTATCAGTACAACTAGCATGTTTCTAATTGAGTTTATTAGAAAAAAATATATAAGGAGGTATTTTCATTTCATGCCCACCTTCTTTCCTCTTTAACGCATTACCGAGCTATGTTAAAAATTCAGTGGATTAAAGCCGTTCCTTCCTGGAGAATCTCAAATTATGGTTTTTATTCATCCTAACAGGGTGCTAATTAAATTAAATTACTGGTGGTAAAATCAAAATAATGCGAAGCTTTATTTTTCTTTACGTTTCTTTTAATATTTGACTCAAGATTAGTTCGGGAGGTCGGTTTTTTACCCTAGATAATTTTTACCCGTGCTTCAACCAATGAAATATTTCAAATATCCAGAGGTACCTCCCTTATTTCTCCTGAAAGAGATAAAATAATGCTATCTTTTAAGCAAAATATCAGCAACCAAAAAAAAATATTACGCAATAACTTTCCCATTAAACATTTTTTTGCTATTTTTTTACGTTTGTTTGCATTTTATGTACGTGTTGTTGATTATTTTGTAGTTTGTCGAAATTTATTTTTGTGTTTGTATTTGTAAGTGTGAATTATAGTCATTTACTAACTTCATAGTAAAAAATACCTAGAGTAATTTGACCGACCTCACGAACCAAGCTTCAGTTATGACTGAATTTTTTGTTTTAACTATGTATGTCGCTAATAACATTAAAAAGGAATTTAAAAATAAAATAAAGAATAAATAAATAAAATCGTAGCCAAATCGGTTTACTGCCTCCGTAAGTAGGTGTGGCTTCAAAACCTCGTCAAGGCAGTATTAGGGGTTAAGTATGACTTCGCGATCGATAAAAACTAGGGGAAGTGTACCTCCGATGTAAAGTATCCCCTCCCCTCTAAACCATCACCGCCGACGCATTTTGAAACCGCGGTACCAACCTCTCACACAAAATCGTTTTCATCTGAAAATATAATTTCGCCATTTGCGTGCCATAACGTTTTTATTTTGTGGCATCCGTTTTTATTTTTTTTTTTTTATAAACTGATTCTTTTGAAGCAGTAATGACACCCTAAAACGTTGTAAACATACATAAGAATCGCACTGCAAACCATAATTTTTGTGATTAATTTAATTTTGTTCAAAATACGTTTGAATTTTTTTCCAGTTTTTGATTTTACAGTCATTTTGCATCAAATGTTTCGACCCGAGCTCTCGATTTAATATCACCAGAATTTTTTGTGAAGCTATTTGAAAAGATGTTGTTGATCAGAAAGCTAACATTCGCCACGCCTTGACAAGTACTTAAAAACGAGCTGAAGTTTGCATTACTGGTACAGGTGGCCATTTACCAGACAAAGTTTTCCTACCTAAGCAAAACGAATTGTAATGATGTCAATACGATTTTTTTTCGTTTGCTTAATTATGGCCCACCACCTGTATAAAGCATTTTAATTTACTTAGTGTTAATATTTTTTGGCAGAATAGAGTGCATGAACAATTAGATGGAAAATTCTACATAGTTTTTCCAACTTTGAAAAAATTAATCATTAATTAGATTTATAAATTTACTTTACAGAAGCTTATAAACTATTGTCCCAAAATATTTTTTCTGACACAAATCCATAAATAAAATATTCTGACAGAAATTAATTGCTTTTTTTATATTATTTAAATCAAAAATTAATATCAATATAAAATACAACAAAATTTATTTCCATTTGTAATTTTCTAACTTTTGTGGAAAAATAAATAAATAATATTGTTAAAATACATGTAGACAAGAATAAATTTTAAAATGTATTAATTAGAAAAATGTTTTAAAAATATGAATAATTGCCATAATTAAGAAATATAAAATGTGTACATAAATTAATTAGAATTGGTAATTTCTTGAACAGAAAAAAATTATTTATAATAATAGTTAATTAATTAAAAAATAATATATTTTCTATAATTTTTGACATTAAAGCTTTTATTATTAATATTTTGTTTGAGAGGAAAATCCATTTATGTATATGTACTCGTATGTACTATAAATTCGGAAAATATATATTATACAGAATAAAAAATAATAACAAATTTCCATTTATCATTTTGTGTATGACAAACAAAAATAACGAAAAAAGCTTTATTATTTATAAGATATAATTTAACTTGACATTAAAAAGAAAATATTCTCCTAAAATAAATTATAAATAAAAATGTATGACATTTCTAATTTTTATAACAATTCAACCATTTATAGTATACAGCATATAAGCAAACCAAGACATTGTTTTTTTTTGTTCATAGCATTATTTTGATGCCATTTAAATTTATTGTTTTGCATTACTTTCAATTTTATCGTCGTGTTGTATAATATATGCTTAAATGCATATTATTGCAAATTATATGGAAGCCAATTTAAATTTCATATAAATAATCATTGAAAATTGCAATCTAATAATTATATACAAATTACGACATTTCGACCAAATTATATCAAAAAGATATAAATTATTATTGTCATACCTAGCCGCTGATCGATTAGAAATAAAGTAAATTTTGTTAAAAGGCTAAACAAGCTTAATGGGTCCACGCGCGTCGCCCGTTTGTAGTAAAATCAATAAAACTCTTTGGTAGATTAGTGTACAGGGTTACTATGGTACAATATTTAAACGGCATTTAAACGAGCTTTAATTGAATTTATTTAGGGTAGAGTAAGCAATGAAAAATTTACCAAATTTACTATAAATTCAAAATTCGGAAATTTTTTATAACAAATTGTACTTTCAAATTTTGGAAATAAATCTGATATAGTTTTTGTAGAACTTAGGAATTTTGAAAAAAAAATTGACTTGCAGTTTTCTACACGATTCGGCAATAAAATAAATTGCTTGCGATTCAAATTTTTAAATTGAATTTGACGAGTTTTCCAATGCCATCCCCAAGTTTGATTAATACGTTCATTTAGAAACCTTTTAAATTGTTTAAGAGATACATCGACGACATAAATGGTACAATCAACGTGAAGAATATAAAGTTTAGATTGTCCAACGTCGAACGCCACCACACCGAATTTATGAGTATACATAGAGAACAAAATTCTTCCGCCCGATAACAAGGAAGAACTGGATGAAAAGTTTCGAGAAAAGTAGCATCATGCAGAAATTCAGGCTCATTAAATGAATACACAGAGTGGCTGCCGTATTATGACTTGGTCAGTTGCACAATTCATGATATCATTCTAACCAGAGATCAAATTTAAATACTATACAGAATGTATTAACAATCCTTACATTCAAAAATGAACAAATATTCGTATAACGAAATTGAAAAAACACAAAATACAAAAAATTTTGTATTATGAATATACATATTCGCAACGTGACGAATTTGGATGAATGTTCTTATTTGAGCTTCGTGTTTTTATTTTTTTTTTAAATACAGTGTTTCGTTTTTTCTATTCTTGTATTTCATTTTGCATTATACATGTATTATGAACAAAGACCAAAATTTAAATACTTTACAGAATGAATTAACAATTTACATATTCAAAAATTTTTGTATTATGATTTTACTTATTCGCCACGTGATGAATTTGGGATTTTTCGATTCATGAATTTCAAAATCGTAAATACAGTATTTCAAAGAACGAATATTCAGTATAATAAACGTATGAAGAATGCAATGAAGCTAAAATAAAAGTACGAACTCCATCGTTATCTTAGTTATTTATATTTTATATTTTTATAATATTTAGGTGCGTAAGTACACCTTTTGGGGTAAGGTTGGTTAAATGGCCAAAAATATAATTAAATGACTCAGTTCATTTATCTTCGCTCCCAAAACCATCTAATGTACAATATTAATTTGTTTTTACTGCCAAAACTTTAAATATGGCCGAGTATGATGAAACTGGTCTATATCTCAACCGACTATGATGAATTTTGACACATGCGTTGGAAATGTTATTCTTTAATGATTTTTACATGAAGTGATGATGGCCAATTAGGACGGAACTTATCTATTTCTCAACAAATTTCAGTGGAATTTGGCATATGCGATAGAAATGGGATTCTAAAATGATTTTTAGATGAAGTTCTAGAATATGGCAAAATATGATGGAACTTGCCTATTCCGTAACCGATTATGATGAAATGCGACATGTGCGTTGGAAATGGGATTCTAAAATGATTTTAGATGAAGTTTTGGAATATGACCAAATATGATGGAACTTCCCTATTCCTGAACCGATTATGATGAAATGCTACATGTGCTTTGAAAATGGGATTCTAAAATGATTTTAGATGAAGTTCTGGAATATGGCGAACTATGATGGAACTTGCCTATTCCTTAACCGATTATGATGAAATGCGAGGTGTGCGTTGGAAATGGGATTCTAAAATGATTTTTAGATAAAGTTCTGGAATATGGCCAAATATGATATAACTTGCCTATTCCTTAACCGATTACGATGAAATTTGACATGTGCATTGAAAATGGTATTCTTAAAATATTTCTAGATGAAGTTCTGAAATATCGCCAAATATGATGGAACTTCCCTATTCCTGAACCGATTATGATGAAATTTGACATGTGCGTTGGAAATGGGATTCTAAAATGATTTTAGGTGAAGTTTTGGAATATGATGGAACTTCCCTATTCCTGAACCGATTTTGATGAAATGCTACATGTGCTTTGAAAATGGGATTCTAAAATGATTTTAGATGAAGTTCTGGAATATGGCCAAATATGATGGAACTTGCCTATTCCTTAACCTATTATGATGAAATGCAACGTGTGCGTTGGAAATAGGATTCTAAAATGATTTTTAGATGAAGTTCTGGAATATGACCAAATATGGTGTAACTTGCCTATTCCTTAACCGATTACGATGAAATTTGACATGTGCATTGAAAATGGTATTCTTAAATTATTTCTAGATGAAGTTCTAACATATGGTCAGCTATGAACTTACATTTTTATCAAGCAGTTATGATGAAATTCGATTTTTACGCTGGAAGTGGGATTCTATGATTATCTTTAGATGAAATTCTGGAATATGCAATGGAAATGGGATTCTAAAAAGATTTTTATGTAAAGTTCTGGAATATGGCTATTTAGGGTGGAACTTGAATATTGATGAAATTCGAGATTTGCGATTGAAATAAGATTCTAAAGAGATATTTTTAATCCGAAGCTCTACACTATCGTTAGTAGATCCAATTCTGCTGCGCGTGTGCTCCAACACAATATGTTTTTAAACATTGCAAAATATACACTCGGACAGCCAATACTCAGAAAACATAACCGTAAGTTTACACGAAAGATTGGCGAAAAAGTTCCTAACTTTACTTCAATGTTATAATGCTGATAATATCGATCGTTTAGCAATTGAAATAGTACGCTTGGGCTGCCTCAAAGAAACCTTAACGGCTGCATCATTCACCGAAACCTCAATGGACAACATTATAAAAGTCATTTTGACCTATTTCTCAGAACCTCATCCAAAATAAATTTTTGGGGGACATTTCCTTGTGTTCAGAAACGTTCAAGTTCATCAATATAGGTTAAATGTAGCTAAGTAATATCTTAATTGACCATATTCCAAAATTTCATCTTAAAATCATTTAAGAATACCGTTTCCACAATATCAAGAGCTTCATATCAAAATCATTTTAGAATTCCATTTCCATCGCGGATGTCAAATTTCACTAAAACCGGATAAGAAATATCCATGTTAAATCCTATTTGGCCATATTCCAGAACTTCATCTAAAAATGATTTTTTAACCCCATTTCCAACCAACATGTCGAATTTCACGATAATCGGTTTAAGAACAGGCAAGTTATATCATATTTGTCCATATTCCAGAACTACAAATCATTGTAGAATCCTATTTTCAAAGCACAGGTCGCGTTTGATCATAATCGGTTCAGGAATAGGCAAGTTCCATCATAGTTCGCCATATTCCAGAACTTCATCTAAAATCATTTTAGAATCCCATTTTCAAAGCACATGTAGCATTTCATCATAATCGGTTCAGGAATAGGGAAGTTCCATCATATTTTGCCATATTCTAGAACTTCATCTAAAAATCATTTTAGAATCCCATTTCTATCGCATATGCCAAATTCCACTGAAATTTGTTGAGAAATAGATAAGTTCCGTCCTAATTGGCCATCATCACTTCATGTAAAAATCATTAAAGAATAACATTTCCAACGCATGTGTCAAAATTCATTATAGTCGGTTGAGAAATAGACCAGTTTCATCATACTCGGCCATATTTAAAGTTTTGGCAGTAAAAACAAATTAATATTGTACATTAGATGGTTTTGGGAGCGAAGATAAATGAACTGAGTCATTTAATTATATTTTTGGCCATTTAACCAACCTTACCCCAAAAGGTGTACTTACGCACCTAAATATTATAAAAATATAAAATATAAATAACTAAGATAACGATGGAGTTCGTACTTTTATTTTAGCTTCATTGCATTCTTCATACGTTTATTATACTGAATATTCGTTCTTTGAAATACTGTATTTACGATTTTGAAATTCATGAATCGAAAAATTCCAAATTCATCACGTGGCGAATAAGTAAAATCATAATAAAAAATTTTTTGAATATGTAAATTGTTAATTCATTCTGTAAAGTATTTAAATTTTGGTCTTTGTTCATAATACATGAATAATGCAAAATGAAATACAAGAATAGAAAAAACGAAATACTGTATTTAAAAAAAAATAAAAACACGAAACTCAAATAAGAACATTCAGTATAATGAAATTCAAAAATTATTCCTGAGTATTTGTGATGTTTTTATAAAAAGTAGAGTACAATACGCAAAGTTTTAAAGAGAAAAAAAACGAAAATACATTCACGAAGTTGCAACGGAATGTATATTTTTTATCTCGGATTCTAACACCTTTGCAAAAATTCAAATACCTAACAGAAATTCTACGAGGTGAAGTTTTTAGTTTACTTAAACACTTTAGTAACCAAATTTAAGCGAATTTGTATTTGGTCCTGTCCATCGGAAAAAGTGATAATTCACAAATTCTACAAATTATTCGGCAGAACACTGAAACGATATGAGGCAAATTACGTTTTCCTATCCGTTATAATCTTGTAGTAAAGACGATCACAGAATTTGAACAGAAAGGTTTAACAATCATTTTTTGAAAAATAGATAAAAATGCTTCCGAGGAAAGCACTAAAATTGTAGCAGGCGCAAATAGTTATAACTTTTTGTTAAATTATTGTTCACATTTCTGTAAACATGATGAAATTCATTGCTTCCCTTCTATTATTTTCACTTATTTACTTTTGTTAAATATCTTGTTTCGTAGTTAGTTTTTCGTTCAGAAAATTAATAGGTTTGTTTTCCCCTAAATATGTAATTAGATGAAATATAATGAATGAAGGACGTAAATTTTAGTTAAAGTGGGTTCTCATATTGATTAATTTTTTTTTTCTCTTTGTTCATTACTCTACAATGGAATAGTGATGTAAATTTTACGACTTTTTTTATACCTCCCAGAAACCACTTAAATATTTATGTATGTATTGCAAGTCGCCTACGCATATTAGTATTGGCTTGAAATAACCCATTTCCTGTGAATATTCTCTAAACGCGTTTCGAAACATAATTCACATGACACGGAAGAAAAGTTACTGTGTGCTCTACGAAAAATAACAAAAAAAAACAGAAAAAACGAAACAACAGAAACGAAAAAAAAAAGAAAATTTCAATTAAATTTTAATGGAAAAATAAAAATGGAAAACGGAAAAAATTGAATCGATTTTTCATGTTTCCATTTTCTTTTTTGTTTTTTTATTTTGTATACTTATTTTATATTTTTGCATTTTGTTTTTGATTCTATTATTACTTGTAGTTTTTATTTTTTAGTTTACAAATGTAATTTTAGTTTTTTTTTTTTTTGTAAAATACATAATTTAATTTATTTAAATTTAAAATATTGTAATGATAATAATAAAATATATAACAACAGCATATTATTTATCAATATTTAATTGAATTTATTTATAAAAATGTATTCTTCTATCAATCAAATTGTTACATTTTGTTATTTTGAATACGTTTATCCACCATTATTTGTTTATTAAAAATTTATTTTATTTAAATAAATTAAATATTAAATTTTTAATGCCTGTCCTATTATTTAGGGATGAGATACAAAAGCCAATTCCAATTTTTTTTTTATATATACAAAAAATCGAAAAAGGTCAACAAACCAAATTTATTCATTGAATTTTGCAATTTGGAACTACAAAATACTGAAGATTAGACGGTTGCTAAGCGCGCCACCAAAAAACATTCTTAAGGAAAAATCAATAACAAAAAAAAACATCTCACGGATTATAATTTTCAATTTATCATTTTCTTTTTTTAATAATTTAAACAAAAAAAAAAATAAAATGAAAAGTTGAAGATATCAACAAAAAATAAAAATTTCAATTTATTTGTAAAGTAACTTTTTTCACATACATATATGTACATATATACATAAACTTGTATGTGTTACTACACACACACATCCAGATTAATAGATACAAATTAAGAATGAAAATACCTAAAATGAAGAAAATTTTCTATTTAAACTTTCATTAGAGATACCATTATATCCCCCTTTAAATTTCTAGCCGACGAAAAATACATAAAACTTACAAGAAATATTAGTACATTCAACGTTTCTCTTGAATTGTTTTAAAAATATTGTATAGTTCGGTGGTGGCATTGAAAAAAATGGACAAAACCGTGTTTTTATTGTTATTAAAAAAATTAAAATACAATAATCACCCTCCAAAGTGCTCGTCCCTTCCGTGCTATATTTAGTTCGTGGCCACCACACCATCACCACCAACTTCAAATAGTATAAAAATATTTTTCTTATGTAAATTTTCGTCATTTCCAATGGAAATTGAAGGGAAAAAATAGAACACAACACCACATTTATTTTTTAAATTTTCAATTCAATGTTGCCATGTTGCAAATTTACTGTGGGACAATAAACATGCGTTCATATTTGGACGACTATGTTACAGGACGGACCACTCTTAAATAAGCTAAGTGTTTTTACGTTGCATTTAAAATGGAATGATTTAGAGCAATATTGGAAAATGGTATTATAAGATAAAATAGCAAAGAAAAAAAGATTGCAAAAATAGTTCGGCAAAGTATAATTTTCTGTACTTGTAAGTTTCGGATGAGTTTATATTTGATTTTTGTGGGGCAATAAAATTTATATTAAGAATTTTGGTGAAAGTGGTGGTGCTGAAAAAATATTTCTGCTTGTTGAAAAATAAAAAAAATAGTACCATCGTTAACTTTTGCCCTTTTTAAAATGGCGGACATTCTAAATTTTTTCGAATATTAAAATATTTTTTAGTTTTTTTTTGTCATATAATTATATTTGGAGGTTTTTGTACCCAATATCTAGGTAGTTCCAACCTAATTGGCCAAAGCGTTGGACTCTGCCAAAAAATCATTTTAAAATCTTCTTTCCATCGAAAATATCGAATTTAATTTGGATCGGTTAAGAAATACCCAAGTGTTATTCTAATTGACCTGATTCGATTTTCGTAATTTTGTCACATTTTAGCACTTAGTACAGAAAACCTTTAACTTTCTACGAACCAGGCTACTTGTTAACCGAAAGTTCTGAGCTTGGCTTTTTCTTAACCAATTTAGATAAATTTCGATATTTTCGCTGGAAACGAAATTCTTAAATTTCGATAGAGTTCTGATGTATGCCCGATGGTTAAAGTGTTCTAAATTTAAAGGGAAACATTTCGAGTGTATGATTTACATAAATGTGTTGTAAAATATAGTCGGCAGATTACGGCAGAAGAATGTCAAGTCGCTACACAATCTGTAATTAATGAGTGTCAAATTTGTTTGTGATAGGAAGGTAAAAAAAAATTTTAAACGACACACCAAAGGGTTTGCTTTCTTAAATTTTTACGATCCGTCATTTTTTTATGAAAGATACGGAAGGGGGGGCTGTGGGTTTTTTGCTATATATGTTTATATTTGAAAACGAGTAGAAACAAAAAAAAAGTCGTTGTTCTTTCTGTTAGTTCTTAAATTTTTTGCAACCTCATGTAGGACCATAGTTATACCGTTTAACAGGCTGTCAGTAAAATACGTTTAATTGTTTATTTTGACGTTTTCTTGAAAGCAGTACATTATCTGGCGAATGGAGGTTTGTGTTGGGAAATTGGAGGTCGCTAAAACTCTATATTTAGGATTAGAATTCCAGTTCTGGAGAACTCCAAAGCACATTTCAAAACCTTAATATTTAGACCGAAATCGAACAATCTTTTGATGAGAATTTCGAGGATGATTAAAAAAAAATAACAAAAAAATAAAAATAAAAGTGAATTGTGTGGATATCGTGAATTGTTCGGCGTAAATTTTGAAAAGTGAATTGTACGCCGTGAATCAACCATCTTCCCAATTTTAATAGCGTATCTTAAATCTAAAATTATTATATTCTAGTTCAAGTGGTAATTCGAAGCGTTTTGTTTTTTGCATAAATACAATTTTTTTAAAGTATACGATACTTATGTATGTTCTTCAAGCCTTTTATTTACATAACTCAGCGACAACAAAAAAAATACAGGCCACGAAAATAAATTTGGTGAGTTCATTGGTCGTGTGTTGTACATATTGAATTTGGTCCTTCGAGCTGGTTCGGGGAAGGCAACGATAGTTAAACGTGAAACTAAATTAATCCAGAGCTACGCGAAATTAACTTGTAATCTAAAGTACGAGTGAATGATTAGTGTATTATTTATTGAAAAGGCAGCTATTTCAAAAATAATTAAAGACGCCATCTTGACGACTTTTTAGTGTCTATTTATAACGGATGAAAATTCTAGAAAAATCTCACAGTAGCTAGTTAATCCCAGTGAGGAACTATTAACAAATTAACAACTGTTAACTTCATCCTTTTCAGCGGCACGAGGTTATACACAACGGTGAAATTATCAGCGACATTTGGAAAATACATCGAGTATCAAATGTGAATTAAGATTTTGGGATATAATTCTCAGGATTTTCTTCCAACGTGGGAATGTTAATTCATTCAATTACACATAAGTGAAACTAAACCTAATCATTGCAAAGCATTTGTTTTCAGAATAGTGTAACCTTCGTCGTCATTGTATGTCGGGTTGAAATTGGTTCGCATAAAGTGAATGTGAATGGTGATTTGAGTGTGATTGTTCAATATGACCGATAAAGATGTTATTGAAGAATATATCGCAGGAAGAGGACATCAGAAATCGAAACAAAGCGTAAAGGCCAAATTTGTAGAGCCAGTCGTAGCGCTACAACAACGTAAACAAACGCGCAGTCAGATTGAGACGTTGATGGCGCGATTACTAAAGGAAGGTGTCATCATTCATTAGCTCGTTGAATTAAAGCATCCACAAAGCAACGGAATAACCACATAGTTGTATACGGTTGCCCAATCTAAATCTGCCAAAATTCTTAGATAAATATGAGAACATCTGTCCATACTAAATTGGGATTTAGTGTTGTCCAAAAATTCAAACATTTAAGAACATTACTTGAAGGCGAGGAAGCGGATTTAGTTAAACATATACCAGTATCAGAGGCATATTATAAACAGGTATGGGCTAAGTTGTTAACGCGCTAAATTGTTCCCGGCGACGTACATATATAAAGGTATACAAGCTTTAGGTGGTGAAGCTACTTGAAGAGATCCATGGCTAACGTACGTATGTTATTAGAAAAAATTGGTCCAGTTACTAAGGAAGGCTATGCCCATAAAGCAGTAAACCAAGAGTATCCTAATTTCGACGAATTACTCAAGTTCATAAGTGATAGATGTGACGCATTGGAGTCCTGTGAATCTGGGAATCATACAACATCAAAACCAAGTACAGCCAGGTCGCATCAGCTCAAATTAACGGACACGAACTGATAAATTCAAGGGCTTAGAAAAAAATCGACATAGAGAACCAGCCGCAAAACTTTGTTTTGCAAAACTAACGATTTGTTTTAATTGTTTATCAACGCACCATAAAGCAAGTCAATGTCCAAGCACCATGAGTTGTTTTAAGTGTCATCATAGTCTTCTTCATGATAGTACAGCAGCTACTTCAGTAGTGATTTCAGCCGATACACCAATAATGCCAGTAGTGAAAGCAAAGGCAAGTACAACTGTAGCGAACACAGAAACAAAGGCAGTACTGGAACATTAAGTCGTGTCATTATTATTAGATTCCGGATCGAACACCTCATTCATATCCCAACCATGTGTGAAACGTTTAGGCCTTAAACATGAGGCGGGTCAAATTCGTGTAGAAGGTCTAGCGACTTTAAAGGTTTCTAAAATAGGTAGTATAAAATTGACCATACATACAGTTACGCTAAAAAGTAACCGCAAGATGCATTTTTTCTAAATATTATTTCTTCTCATACAGTTTTTAGAATTTTTTTTATTATTAATGTTAACATGTTTGAACGTGAATATTTTGTTTCAAATTTGTAAAAAATAAATGCAATAGTTTAGTTTCTATGAAAATTTGTATAGTTCGGAGCGTGCAATATTGTTGGGTATAATTTATTGTAGTGCAAATTTAAATTGGTAGGTAATAAATAGAAAAAAAATTGTAATTATTTAATAATAGTCCGTTATATTTGCTTGCAAAAAAAAAATGGGAAAACGTAAAGAATATTCTAGAGACCTGAAATCAGCAGTTGAAAAATGTGTTACCGATGGGAGCAGTCAGTCGGCAGTTAGTCGACAATTTGGCATACCATTATCAACAGTACACGAGTGGTGTATAAACCAATAATTGCGTGGGACCTTAGAGCGTAAGCCTCGAAGTGGGCGGCCCCGGATAACTACCAAACGGGAAGATTCCGTAATTGTTAGGCAGTCATTGGCGAATGCGAGACTGTCCGCTCCTAGAATAATGAGCGGTTTCAATTTAAATTACAAGAAAAAGGTATCGGTTTGCACAATTAAAAATCGCCTGACTGACGCTGGACTTCATGGAAGGCGTCCATCTAAAAAACCACTGATCTCCAAAAAAAATCGCGCAGCTCGGTTGAAGTTTGCGAAAGAGCATTTGAGCTGGACTTCCGAACAGTGGTCAAAAATTTTATGGAGTGACGAGAGCAAGTTCAACATCGTCTCGTCTGATGGAATACAATATGTTCGTCGTCCAGTCAATAAAAGGAACGATGTTAAATACCAGGTTGCCACAGTTAAGTACGGCGGTGGAAGTGTTATGGTGTGGGGCTGTTTCTCCCGAAATTTTGTTGGACCACTTCACCGAATACATGGAACAATGGATCGGTTTGGGTACGAGAAAATATTGGAAACACTCATGCTTCCTCATGCAAGGCAAATAATGGGTTCCAACTGGATGTTTCAACAGGACAACGACCCCAAACACATGTCCAATCATGTTTCCGAATACTTGTGGAAGGAAAAAATTCAAATTTTGAAGTGGCCAAGCCAAAGTACCGATCTGAATCCGATCGAACACCTGTGGAAGGAGCTCGATAGACGTATTCGGACGCAAAATTTTACTAAATTGGACGCCCTTTACACAGTTTTGGAGCGAGAGTGGAATCGAATCCCAACAGATTGCTTAGTAAAGCTTGTTGATTCCATGCCGTCACGGTGTGCTGCTGTAATAACAGCTACAGGTTATGCAACCAGATATTAATGTTTTTTAATTTAATTTATTGTAATAAAATGTGATATAATGTATGAATTAATAAAATTGAAGTATGAAATAATGTGACTATTTCTTTGTAGGGATTTATTTATTATTTTTTAGTCGTGTGTGAATTAAAATTACAATCTTAATATTAGTTTTTAATGTGAAATGTGATAAAGAATTATTAATCAAAAATTAATTATAAAATGTTTTGATTCGTGAAAAGTTATGAAACGAAAACCATTCTTCCGGTGACTTTTTAGCGGTACTGACCAATTAGAGATGAGCAGTGTCTAGAGGAAATATTAAGAATATTTTGGGAGCAGGAAGAAGTATGTAACTATCACTCATGGACACCAGAAAAACAAGCATGTGAAACAGAGATGGTTGGTATATCGTACAACTGAACTACCGATGAAAAAGGATTGTCCACCGCTTGGTAAGTCGCATTCAGTTGCTTTGCAGCGATTGTTTGTAACGGAGAGAAAGTTTAGGCATCAACCAAGAGGTCAAATATAAAAGAAATTCATGGAAGAGTACATGCAACTACAGCATATGAAAAGGCTATCAATGAAATTAATAACGGAAATCATGAGACTTATTTGATTGCTTTGCAGTCGCGTTACAAACGTTATTACTTTCTTTTACTCTAGTAAAATAAAGTATAGTAATCATGAAAATTTTGGACCTTGAGATTTTTAGAGATGTATTAGTTCTGAGGTCCCCTGAGTCCGAAAAAGTAGGTTTCGAAATGGTGTCTGTCTGTCTGTCAGTCTGTCTGTGTCCTCTCTACAGCCCAGATAGTTTAACCAATCGAACTGAAACTTCAGATTTAAGCTTTTTTGATAAATTGGGAGGTCCCAGTGAATTTAACTCCAAATCGGCTATTCGGAAGTGGCCACTCCCTTGGTCCAGAAAATGTATTTTGCAAATATCTTCAATAGTATAAGTTTTACAAAAAACTACCTAATCCAAAATGTTTCCAAAAATTAAAAACAAATAAAAATAAAAAATTAAAAATTAAAAAAAAAAATTAAAAAAAAAAATAAAATTTCTCAAAATTCTCTGTTCATAAAAGAAAGTCGTGCGTTGGCCACACCTCCATTTTTTTCCTAGAAATACTTTATAATTTTTTTTTAATTATGAAGTTAATATTTTGTCTGAATAATGTAAGAAAATTTAATCCAGTTTTAGAAATGTGAAATATGTATTAATAAAGGAAGTACATATGTACATACACGTTATTTGTCAACTATACAAAATGTTTTAGTATGTAAGCATATAAGAAATATTACTTAAAACTTATTATTAAGCATTTTCTAAATTTGTATTTAAACTCGAAATTTATTAAAAATAAATCAGAATAAACTTAACCACCAAAAGTGCAGTTTCTAATTCCCCTTCTAATTAAACCCCACCAGCTGTAATTTAATTAGATAATAACGCTAATCAAGCAAACGCTTAGTCTTACAACCTAAGCGTAGTATTTGTGAGATTAACACCTGTGTAAGCAAATTTTAATTACCAATTTTTTTACTTTAATGTGGATTAATTTTTAATTCAAATTAAAGTAAAAATATTAGTAATTAATACTTAATAAATCTATAAAAATTAATTATTTTCCTAAAATTGTTCTGTATTGCCTTATAATTACAAATCATAACGGTTATGTTCTATAACATACTTTTTATCAATCAAGCAGTCGATTCGATTTTTAACCTTAATATGGTATATACATAAGAAAAAACGAAAAAGGGGCGGAAAATCACTTGGTCGCTCGTTGGAGAACATTGAAAAAAAAGCCAAAGCCTTTTCACGTTTTTCGTCGGAAAAAAATCATTTCAAATTTTAAAAAATGTTGTCTTGAAATTATTCACTAGATCTAATTCACAATACCAGCGTTTTAGTAATTCCGGCAATCAAATAACAAAAAAACAAACAGAGTGCCTAAAAATTCACTAAAAGTTTTATTTTAAATGTATAGAAAAATACAAAAAAAATTATTTTTAAAATTAAAAACCATATCAAAAACTAATTCCAGGTTCCTTGCGAAAACACACAAAAAAAAAGCAATTTTCAAGTGTACATACATAATAACATCTAAGAAAGAAAAGTACAAAATTATTATTATTTGGAAAAGTTTAAAAAACAAAAAGTTATATCTCTTAACTTGTTTTTCATTTTTAATTCAAATTTTATTTTCAAACAAAAAACAAAAGTTTTTATTTCTTCTAAAAGAAAAATTAATTTTCTTTAATTTTTTTTTTCTCTGCTGTTGTATTGTTAGTGTTTATGTTTGTTTTGTTGCACAAGAATCATTTGATTAGAAAAAATGAATTTAAACAGAACTTTTCGATTGGTACCGGTTTGTATCAATGGTCAAGTGTGCAAATTGTTTTATGTCTGCCACAACATGTGTACGTGTAATAAATTACCTAACTAAATACAATATTTAAATTATTATATAGTTTTGTATTTTTTTGTTTTTTCTTCTGTGTGCAAAAAAGCATTTTCTAAAATCAAATTTCAACAATTTTTTTTATTATTTTAGCTAAATTGAAAAATTGGCTTAAATTGATTTTCAATTTTTTTTTCTTTTTTTTTTTTTTTCATTGATTTCAATTTGAGACGGAAATTTGATGTTTTCATTTTTACGTGAACAATTTTCTAGTTAAAAAATTGAAAAATTTGTACGATTTTTTGTTGTTTTTTTTATTAGATGTGTATGTGTGTGTTTTATAAATTTTCACGTCAAATATGATTTTCCTTCTTTTTTTTTTATTAAACTCTACTATTTTTTTAGATCAATTTCATTTATGAAACTTTAGATTTTTTTTTGGATTTCTTTATTCAACCTTGGAAAACAATACAGTAGAAATTTCATTTTGTTACAATATTATTAAAACCCGGCAGTCGCAATCAGTGCTGTTCAACTCGGAAATTGATAACTTTTGTGACCGAAAAGTTTCAATGTGTTATGGTATTGAAATGTTAATATGTATAAGGCTCATTATTTACTGCAGTGGTTCTCACGTAACTGCCTGAGGGCTGAACTTGGCCCGCGACCTGAACTGATTTGTGCAAACCAAAAACTTATACCAAAGAAACCAAAAAAAATTGTTTCTAATTATACGTATGTATCATTCAAAATTGTGTTAGCCAATCAAATCTTCGAGGAGTTAAAGAAAATTTTGAATAGAAATAAATTTAAATTTTAAGAATGGACATTATCTACTGTTTCGTTAAAATGTGAGGTTTATTTTTAATGTCATTATCATTAGGCATCAATGGGTATTTAAGCGAATGATCTAACGTATCGGACCTTTCCAAGTTTTTGATGAATAATGAAGTAGAAATAAATGTTCTTAATTTGTGCTAAATACAGCTGGGTGAGTTACCTTTTATCATAATTTTAAAACCAGACATGCGACATTACCACCAAATGCCATCTTTTAATATTCATCGAAGAGACCGGCGTCTCTTTGAGGTTATGCTAAACTGCCGGAGGAGAAAAACCCCAAAATATAGTCAATCATAAAGTTTAAAATTTTGTATAGTTTTTGAACATTGAAAATGTTTTAGACGTCCGAGATTTGCAAATAGATACTATGTTTTGTGTATAAAACGGCTTATTATTAATATTTGGCGTTCTAAGGTTGTTGATAAACCGGCACATAAACGATAAAATCCTGTTAAGCCCAAGCCATTAAACTATGATTCGTATTCTGAATTGTAATTGTGAATGAAAACTGCTGGTTGCTTTCTTCGTCAATTGTTCGTATTTGTTCTGCTGAAGAGGCCAACAATGTACGAGTACGTTCCACAATAATTTGTGCGATTTCAGTTCGTCGTTGCTAAACTTCGTGAATCACAATCAGCCTGAAGATGGTACATGCCTCCAATGTTGAAGAACCATGAGTTTAAAATTTCAGTTGACCGATTTCCACGAAAGTACTCCAACATTTGAAATCACTAACAAGTAAATCCAAAAAAAAATTTAAAGTCTGAAACTTGA
Source organism: Tipula vernalis (assembly GCA_958295665.1). NCBI lineage: Eukaryota > Metazoa > Arthropoda > Insecta > Diptera > Tipulidae > Tipula > Tipula vernalis. The sequence goes on along the minus strand of OY282558.1, from coordinate 456,570,118 downwards.
TCGATTTTCAGTTGCGTTTCTCACTTTACTAGATTTAGCAGTTATTCGTTGTTAGAAGGAGAGATCCACATAGCTCCAGGCTCGGCAGGCTTGCTTGTTTGATTGGTACCACCTTCTCTGATACTTTGCCAGTTACTGATTCTATTCTAAAAATACGACTGCTGCGTAAGCCTGCTGACTGGTGTCACAAAAGCCGTGCATTTCGATTTTGGCCGTTTTAGAAGTCGATATGAATCTTGGAATTCGAATTTTGCTGGCATTCCCCATTTCCACATAGATGCTTAGCCATTTTTTGACTCGTCTCTCCGGCAAAGGATCATCCCACTGTATATTTGAAGCCGACTCTACATTTGCTGCTTTCTTCGATTTCTTTGGGATTGTTAGTTTTGTTATCGCCAGGTACCATATCTAATATTGCCTCTGAATTCGATGACCATTTCCGGAGGTTAAAACCGCGATTTTTTAGGTTGTGGGAAATTTGATCCTTGAAGTGTTTTGCTTCATTTTCACTACCTGCACCTGTCATCAGATCGTATGCATAGATGTCCCTTTGAATTATATTGGCTGGCACAGGTGATGTTTTTTTGGTTCTCTACCACTATTTGCTTCGCTGCCCTGGTTGCTATGAATGGCACAGCTGCTAGTCCGTTGTACGCCCTACTATTTTTTGGTACTTTGTATAAGTTTCAGTGATCTGTACTTGGCGGTATATTTTCTCAACATCGGCTGAGAAAGCAATGGTTTATTCTTGGAACCTCAGTAGTATTGCATACAGAGTAGATTGAGTTGTTGGTCCTACAATTAGATAGTCGTTCAGTGATACCCCGGAAGAAATATCGAAGACAACTGTTAGCTTTGTTGTGGTGCTAGATTGTTGCAGCACACCATGATATGGCAAATATAAACCTGAATTATTGACCTCTCCTGTGGAATCTCATGCATGTGATTAAGTTTGAGGTATTCAAGTATTGTATTGTAAATTTTGGGTCACGGGCAAATCGAAGGACAAGCCCACTATGAATCTACCATCTGGCGTTTGTTGCAATTTTTTGTGAATTTCTTTGTTGTGAAGTCTTCACAAACATAACTGTTCTTCTGGAGATAGAATATTGATAATGGATGATATTGACTCTATCTCCCAGAACCTTCGCAACGTTTGATCAATATCGATGAATGAAAGATTGCCACTGGTCGATTGCACACTGCCAATTTTAACAAATGCGACCCAACCAAACAATGTTTTTTGAAATATCGATCCGATGTTATTTAGTTTGATTTGGCCAACTTCCAGGAGCTCAAAAAAGTAATCGGCCCCTTGGCAAATCCTACATTAGATTTACCTACACCACATACGGATAAACGAGCATTTCGTCTGTTTAGATTTAAGCGTTGTCAGCATGCTACCATGATAAAGGTCACTCGTGACCCTGAAAGGGCTCGACCATTATGGATGTGACCAGATGAATCCAACTTAATGAAGTCTTGACATTGGAATAATAATGTTCACATTGGAAAAGAGCACATTTAAAAGCAAAGTGGTTCGTTGTAATGTTAATTGTTGTTATAATTGACTAGGGATTGCACCGTCTTGTTATATCCTAGACAGACTGTGGTTTAATAAATCCGATTTAGCTAAACTAGTTAAAGTATTCTATGGAAAAACAAAGAGGTTAGCTAAACTCGAGGTTGAAACACTGCGACTAATCTCGAAAAATTCACTAAATCGCAATGTGTCTAGGGTATTCGAATTGTAAGAGACTCCAGAGTGTCGATTCGTCTTGCTAAAAACTACAAGAAATCCAAAAATGAAGGATTATCTAGGTCGGCAGTTGTTTCCGCCTATTGCACCTTGGATTAGTCCTCCAGTTTGCTCAGCAATAAGAATATTAATTATGGTCTAGTGCCTAGAGGCCCCTGACTGATTGCTCGATAACGATTCTAATAAATGAATAGATAATCGGCCGTTTGCGATTATATCGTTCCTTCAATTTATTCAACGCTCCCAAATAATTTGCCTCTGTTACATGAATATGGCGTAGTAAAACTACCGGCTCTTCTCGTAATAGACCTTTAAGATACTGAAACTTTTGGACAGGATTCAGAGATTGTGACTCGTGAATTTTATGACAGTACAGATCGAAGAATGATGGCCATTCTGTATATTCCCCTGAGAATGTGGGAATATTTATTCTTCACAATTCTATTTCTAGATTTGTGCAAGTTGCCGAGGTCGATGAAATGGACCGGATCCATATATTAAGGCCGGTAACAGCTTTGTATTAACTGCACTAACTAGTAAGTAGTTTAGGTAGGAGCGAAGCAGATTTAGCTTTCGTTTTCAGATTTTTGTTCTTGCAAATATGTAATTTACAAAGCTTTAAACTTCGAACGACACTTCGAAGTTGTTCCAGATTATAATCATAAAACTTTTATTGGTAAATTGTAACGTCAATTTTATTCTTATATTAAAAAATTTAATTTGTTCTATAAACTATAAAGTATTAAAGCTCACAAAAAATTTACCTTCACCACAACAAAAAATCATTTATCTACATATAATTAACATTCAAACGTAGCGCGTAGATAAAAAATTTATTTCATAGAAAATTAATATCCTATTAAATAAGAAAATTTAATTTAATCAAAAAAATAAAAATTGTATTATTTTCCTGCAAACCAAAACAAGCAAAAAAAAAAGTAAAACCATTCAACTATTAAGAATTTCTAATAAATTAAAAAATCTTTTACTTATAAATAAATCATTTCCGTTCAATTTAATTTGAAATATATTTTCCTTGATGTTGAGCGAAAAAAAAAACGTAAATGGAAAAATCAGAAAACGGAACAAAAAAAACAAAAAAATTTGAGATGATGTCAGAATAAAAAAAGATCATATATAATACATATTTTATAATGTGATAATAGAAAATAAATTTAACATTTTTATTCTTTATAAAATTTATAAAAAGAAAATTACGAATTTTAATTGAAATTAAATCCTAAACAAATTCAACGGAACCTCATTCAAAACAAAAAAATGTTTAGTAATTTTCTAACATCCTTCAAGAAACAAAAAAAAACAAAAAAAAAAAAAAAAAATCCACCATACACCGTTAATAAAACAATTTTCTTTTCTCAAATTAAAATATAAATTCTCTCAATTTTCAAATCAAAATACATAAAAGTATGTAATAATAATGTTCTTCTTAAATAATAAAAGCAAAAAAAAAAAAAAAATATTTTAATTATAAAACAATGCCTTAAGAAAATAATTTAAAAAACATAATAATCCAAATACAACAACATTTTTCCATATTTTCATAAAAATTACAATAATAATAAATTTATTTTAATTTAAGAAATGTAAACAAGAAATAAAATAAAACTTCCAAGTACATGGAAAATGTATGTTCAAAAAAAAAAAAAAAAAAAAATCATACATCAAAAATAATAAAAAAAAAAAGAAAATTTTATTTTAATTTTCTTTGTGAATTGAAGCATTTCATTCATTTTGCTTTTCACGGAAATTTTAAATTAACTTTTTTTTTTTTTTTTTGTGTGTGCTTGGATGTGTAGGTATGTGAATGTACGTACATATGTAGAAAAAAAATAAAAAGTTTTCCTTTTTTTTCAGTCAAACTCATTCAAAAATGAAAATAATGGAGAACAAAAAAAAAAAAAAAAAAAAAATACAGACACACACGTAACTTATTTGTTTGTTTTTCTAAAAGTTTGTCTTATATTTTTTTTTTTTATAGTATTTTCTATTAAAACTGAGAAGAGCTTTTAAGTTTTTTTTTTTTATTATTATTATTTCAAGTTTTTGCTTGTTGAATTGAAATTAATTACCTCTTTTGATTGTGATTTAAAGTTATTAATTTTCTTGTGTAATAAAATTTTTTTGTTTTTTTGTTTTTTTTTTTTGTTAATTTTCTAGTGGTAACTCTTAAAAAATAAAAACAGATTCAAGTTGAAAATGATTTGGTTTTGTAATTAAATTACAGGAGAAAAACAAAATTGTCTACATATACTCTGTAGGTAGTGATATAGACAACTTAAGTTGCATTTTCAATTTGAAAAGGATTTTGTATGTTGAACTAGGTTTCTATGCAACTTGAAGAGTGTATAGCAAAACAAAAATTTTTTTTTGTGTAAAGTTATTCTTGTAAAAACATTGTTCGCTATTAAAAATGTCATAAAATTGTTTTTTATTGTTGTTGTAGTGTTTAGCATAGAAATTGTCGAACTAATTAGCGATATAACAAATTTGAAGTAATCTTTTACACAAGATTTCTGTTTTGTTCTTAATTGTTATCCAAGTTTTTTAATTATTTTCTCATATCGATGGTTCAAAGGTAAAAGTCACTAACTGACATAAATGCAAGCTGGAGGAAATGACATTTTGATTTTTGAGTTCTATTATTCCGAATTATTTTATTTATTGAGAGCTTACGCATTGTGTAAGTGATAATGCATGCAATAGTTTTTAGGAGAGTATAAGGAAAAAAAAGGTAAAAACAACATTTAGTGAGTTTTACTTGAAATTTTTGTATTCATATTCATACAATTAGTGACTATTCTAAATATAATTTGATAAAAAATAAGATAAAAAAAAATAAACAACATGGAACAAAATTGTATTATTGCACAATTCTGTGGTTACATATTGTTTCGATGGTAGATTTGCAAACCATGGATATAGATCATCCGGGATCACACCAGATTGACAAAGTCTGATCAGTACGTCGATTTTGGTCGCAAAACGAGGATTGAGGATTGAGAATTTTGTATATACGAGTATACACGGCGTATAATATACATTTTTCTATTGTGTGCCGTCAAATATTTTTATTGTATTAGTGTGTTTTCTCATGATGGTAAGTATCAAAAATAACCTAAGCGGGTGAAATCGGTTCAACTTTTTGTTGCTTCCGCTCGCCTTGAGTTATTTTTCCCTATCTTTTAACATTAGGAATTCATGTTTTTCTATCTTTTGTTGTTGTAAAAGAGACATTCATTTTACTTCGTTAACAAAAATCCAAAACAATATACGCAATCAAAAAAATTGCTCGTGATCTTCAATATAAAAACCAAAAATCAGCATAAATAAATGGTTTTTAATCTATACATTCTTCGTCGGCCACATTCATAATATTTTTAACTTTTTTTTTTTTTTTTTTTTGAGTTATGTGAGAATAAACATTTGAAAAATAAAAAAAAACAATTCAGTGTTATCTCATGCGTACGAAAGGAATGTTGTACATATTTTTATTTCCAGTAATTTTCTGTAAAATTTAAAACTAATAAAATGCTAAATTGAATTATAATTTAAAGATAAACAAAAATTAGCTAAAAATGGAAAATAAGTCAGAAAAATATTTATAAACTATAATTTTATTAATAATTTTAAATGATGAAAAGACACACGACGTACATCCGTCCTCTCCTGCGTTTGAATCAACACTAAGCCAAAATAACTAATTTACTTCTTATATTTTCCACATTATATTTTATATCCCTCTTTTTCGCATCATTTTATCTCTCTTATTAGCATCATGTTAAACAAAAAACAAAAAAAACCGCCCATCAATTTTTTAGTTTTTTGTTTAACATCGAATAAGAGAGATTGTGAAAAATATAAGTAAATTAGTGATTTTGGGATGGGCAAGCAGGATGTACGTCGAATGTCTTTTCATCATTTAAAATTATTAATAAAATTATAGTTTATAAATATTTTTTTGACTTAATTTCCATTTTTAGCTAATTTTGATTTATCTTTAAATCATTATTCAATTTACCATTTTATTAGTTTTAAATTTTACAGAAAATTACAGGAAATAAAAATATGTACAACATTTCTTTCATACGCATGAGATAACACTGAATTGTTTTTTTTTATTTTTCAAATGTTTATTCTCTGTTTTTCTCTATTCTTTGAAAACCAATACAATTTACCAATACTATTGCCTTCCGGTAATTCTCAACTCAATCCTCAAATTGTGACCAAAATCGCTACCCAGATCTGTTTTTTTTCTCATCACTTATTAGGAGCAATACATTATAAGCTCTTACATTATTTAATGGTTTCACCAGTACATTTCGCTTTCGAACTTCTTGTTTTACACTCCAATTCCCATAGTCGTATCACGTCATTTTTCATGACTATAGTCACGTCACATCAATTTTCCTATTCTCTTAGTCGTATGTTACGCCTTTAGTCACTTCTTACGACAGATGTCACTTCAAGCGACATTCTGTCACCTAGTTTTTTCAAGTGACAAATTATTTTGAAGCGACAATGGAAGGACGTAAAACGTAAGTTAGGTTTTTTATAAATATTTTTGTTAATTTATTATTATTATTATTAATATTTTTTTATGTTTGTTAATTTTTTCCTAGTAATAAAATAACGAATTGTAAACAATTCGAGATGCTGGTCGGTTTGATGGAGAAAAATATTAAAGTCGCAAAAGGCTACCTAGGTTTCGGCAGTTCCAAAGACGATTTTAATAATATATGGAACGGCTTCACCGACCAATTAAACAGTATCGGTCCTCCAGTAAGAAACAATACAGAGTGGCAAAAGGTAATTTATAAATATGATTTTTTTTTATTTGTTATAAATATTCAGGGGGAATTTCATTTTTCGTAGGTGTGGAATGACTATAAAGCCAAAATTAAAATGAAGTTGGGCCATAATAAAAAGGAGTTGACAGCAACAGGTGGGGGGTGCAACAAACTTTATACTTTCTCCGCACAAGAGGAGAATGTAATTGATATTTTGATGTTGAGAGAAGTTGCTCAACCAGCGAGGAAGACTTTTGGGTTAAATAATTCAAATACTCAACAGTCAACCTCACAAACAAACACCAACATAAGCACACCAACCAGCTTACCTAGTAATTCAACACAAAATGGCACAGTGCAAGATGACACCAGATACGAGTATGTCGACATCGAAGTCGAACAGAACTATCTCTCAACAGAATTGGACGATGTAATACCAGAGCCGGAGCCAGTAAGAAACGACAAACCAGCCCCTGAATCGTTAAATAAATTAAAAAAGCGGAATTCAAAAAAATCATTTGAAGATGAACGAAAACGTTTACTGGAATTGCAAACAACAGCGATATTGCAAACGCAAAAAAACACAAGAGAAACTGCCCGTTACACCCGAAAACTTTATGAACTGAAATCAAAAAAGTTTAAGATATATAAAGAAAATCTGTTAATTGAGAGAAAAATAAAAAAGGACAAACTCGAACTAAAACTAAGGGAAATTGAATATAAAGAAAGGAAGCTAGCGATGCAAGAAAGGAATTAGTGTACCTTGAACTAATTACTAGTATTAGTTAAGTAAAAGCACATCAGTGCAATATGAATTTATGATCATTTTTAAAAGTCTGAAATTTTGTTTTTAATGTATTTTATTTTTAAGCTATTTTTTGTTATTTTTATGAAAAGTTGAATTGAGTTATTTTATTTTTGTTTATTTATATAACAAAATTGAATTTATTACTATATATTAACAAATTGAATTCATTATTTGTTGTCTAATTCGATTTCCAGCATTTCCATGTTCATTGTTTTCTAACGTTGGTAGGTGCTCTTCTTCATCAAGGTGAACAACTAAAGGTGCTTCTGTGGCTACTTTGTACAGAAGACACAGATTATGTAACGCACAGCAAACGTTCACAATCTGCCTCGATTTATCCGGCGAATAATGAAGTTGCCTTTCCCCAAGAATACATCGGAAACGATTTTTTAGCACTCCTATTGTCCTTTCGATGATATTTCGGGCTTTCGCGTGTTTCACATTAAACGGCTTTTCTTTTGGATCACGTTCTGGTCGTGTTGAACGAAATGGCACTATTAAATAAGGCTTAAGTGCATACCCAGCATCCCCTATAATTAAAAAAAATAAAAAATTGTTTACGACATTCACTATGATCAATTAAAGAATGTTACCTAAAAGCCAGGTATTTACGTCACCATCATCAAATTCTTGTTTAAGTCGAGTGTCCAGTGTACTTGAATTGAAAATATAAGAATCATGGCAAGATCCAGGATGATTTCCGTCAACATAAATTATTTTCATTTGGTCGTCGCATACCTGTAAGATAATTTTGTTAATTAAATATATACATACTACAGAATAAATTATAAACACTCACTATCATCACGTTTAAGCTGAAGAATCCCTTTCGATTATAGAATAAATGACGTTCTTCTTTTGGTGGCGCCAAAATTCTAACGTGAGTGCCATCGACACATCCTATCACGCCAGGGAAACCATAATTTTCGAAAAATCCCAGCTTAATTCTTCGCTTCTCCTCTTCGCTGCTTGGAAATTTGATGATCTCTGGACAAAAATCATTTTCTAAAATATTTATGATTTGTTGCAGATTTTTCGAAAAAGTTGGTTGTGCTACTGCCGTCAAATGCTGATTACCAGCACCCGTTTGATAGCCTCCTTCCGCGAAAAAACGTAATGCGGCAGCTAGTTTAAGGGTGGGGAGAACCGATGATGAACGCACTGTTGGTTTTAATTGACGTTCTACCTTACTCAACAAATATTTGTAGGCGTATTTGTTTAAACGAAAATTGTTTATAAATCTAAAAACGGAAAAATATGTTAGATGCTATAAAAATAATGCATTTCAAAATATGTCATACTTACAGAAAATCTGGCATTTCTAGCGGATTAGATTGATCCCGCAGTAGTATACGCTGTACACCCATATTCGTTGTACTTTCGTCGTTGTCGCTTTCACTGTCATAATAAAATTCTACACTGCTCATTTTAATTACAAAATTAAAATTAAATCACAAAACTTGGTAAAAATACACACAAAATTATAAAGATACCGGCTTTGTTGACAAAACAATTTGAAATGTTTATGATTTTTGACAATATTTGCTGTCAAATTTTAGCAAATATTTGAGCAATTTTAGTGTTACAAGATGTATTTTTAGTTCCAGTCGTGACCACTTGAATCGACTTCAAGAATACCATTTTTCTTGCGATGTGACGTGACTATAGTCACGTCGCCTCAAATGACACGACTATGGGAATTGGGGTGTTAAGTAATTAATGTGGATTTTTATCTAACTGGAAGTATGATCATATCTATAAAATATTATACTGGTATCATTTTTTGGAACGTAATACGCATTTCATTTTTAACCAACACGCTACATTGCCATTTCGTCAATATTTCAGTATGAATTACCAGATTCAAGGAACTTATGTTCTATAGTAGACAAAAGTATATTTCGGACAGCGTAAAGAAAAATCGCTGCATCGTGTTGGTTGCGATTTGGTCCTCCACAAGTTGTAACGGAATGCAATGGAGTTTGGTCAGCAACTCAAAAACAAAATTTAGAACAGGAAACCAAACTCCAATACACGTCAGTTAACAGATATCCACGTCATTTTATTGTCTCTGGGCGGTCATTTTGCCGGCTAAAGCTCAGGGAATGCGTGGGTTTTCCAGAGACATGACGCAGATCTAGTTGGACCGCAGGAAGAGGAATCGACAGGGCAGGACACAACAGCTTATTGTACTCTTCACTCACACACGAAAGCTACTCACCTCGAACTCATCCCTCGAAGTAATTTACTCAACTAACATGACACAAAAATAATAATAAGAATCGATAAAATAAAATAAAAATCAATGGCGGATCTTATGATTCAATTTGCGTACAAACAAAATACGGTTATTTATTGCGAAATTAAAAAAAATAATAAAAAAAAAAAAAATAGATCGAGAACAAGAAACAAAATTATAATTCCAAAAAAAAAAGGAAGCAACAAAAGCTTCTTAAAACTATTCTTAAAACTAAGAAAAAAAAACCTACACCCTAAGCTAACTATTCTTAATAAACTAATTTAAATGTGAATAAAATAAAAATAAAAATGTCTTTACAGAACATAATGTAATAAAAAAAAATAATAATTATTATAAATGAAAATATTAATTAATTCAACTTGCAAAATTTTTTTTTGTGAGGATGTCGCTGCCGGTGATTCCATATGTGACGTCATATATTTTAATTTAATGGAAATTCGGATTCGATTTTTCTTTTATTTTTCCTTCTTTTAGTATTTGTGGTCAAACTTTATTTTATTTTTTTTTATTTGTTTATTTTTATTTCACTTATGGTGTAATAAATAAAGAGTTTATGTTTTCATTGATTATTTTGTTTTTAATTGATTATTAATCCATTATATATATTGGATTAACTTTTATTAACATTAATAACGAGAGGCTTTTACTATTTATTCCATGTAACAGTTTTTCATGTAAAAATTTACATAACTGACTTTCAAATAGGAAAAAAAAAATCGTAAATTTTTTTTTTATATAACAACCGTAATAAAAAAAAATCATACGATCGCCACACAATAGGAACATTTCGCGCCAGATTTGCATTACTATTCAAATTTTTTTTTCCTAGTGCATTCGACCCATACAAAATATTTATTTGTTGTTGTTGTGATTCAAAACCCTTGATTGGAACGGCGAAATGCTTTCTCGTCGTTACAAAGTATCTGAATACAAGGTGAATTCAGTAATAGATGCAAGTAATGAAATTATGTAGTTGAATAAAATGGAACGGATTTGTGAACTACCACGTTTTCTATTCAACTCATTCCAAAAATAAGAAAACCTATTTTGATCGTGTCCCTCTTCATACACAGTCAGATTAACAACATTAATCTTCCTGCTATAAAACATCTGTGAAGCTTCTGTGGATGGTATTTGTAGAACGCTCTGTAAGTCAAAGGTAGCGGACTAAAAAGAGAAATCAATACATGCACGTTTTTTTCTTCATGATGTTAAGCTTCCAAGCAATCGTTCTTTCGTGAATCCTGTTTGCGACATACCTATCCATTTAAATCCTATAAAATGACATCAGAATTTAAATTGTTTTGGTTTGAAAAAGTGTATGCAAGATGGTTTTATTACATTGCAATTTTGTAAGGTAAAGGAAGTAAATCAAGAAAATTAGAATGATCGGAAAATTTATAGACGTGTTTATTGTATAAAACATGCTAATGCTAATAAAACGGTTTAAATGAAAATAAAATGTATTCTTGTTTTCTTTACTTATTCAAAAGTGAAATTCTTCCGCCAAAAATGTACACTAAGGCCCGCCCATAGATTTGCCGAAAACATAAACTTACTTTGTTATCATCATTTTCCGATTCTTTGCGACAAGTTCATAGTAAATTCTGTAATAAGTCGGATATTATTGCTGAAAAAATTCGGTGATGAAATCAGCAAAATGTCCGAAAAATACAAAATTTTCGGAAATAAAAATACTTGGGATTTGCCAGCAATGTACTAATATTAATCGAATTAATCTAACATTTTTACTAGATTAAAGAAATTACAAATTGGAGCCAACTTCGTTTATAGCTAAATTGACATTTCGCAAAACAATCATGATGAGTGATTGTCAAAGTAAGCAAAATTGTATTCAAACAAAGTCAAATTAACAAAAACACTGGCTAGGCAGCAATCGATGTTGCAGCAATCCTCCACTGGGACAAATCAAATACCGCTAAGCCACTCTTATAACATTTAACCGAAATACACATCACACATGTATAAAAAAGACCTCCCGTTCACGACACATTCCCCACTAAATCCATTCGAAGACTTTAAACAACATTGCTTCAATCCGACTACAAATTATAAACCAGCATTATGTGAATCTTATTAAAAATATAAATAATGAAACGACACAACGTATACTCTATAGGTGCATTTCGAAAAATGAAATTTGTCAAAGCATAACAGATTACTGAGACACATGCCTTTACAAGGCAGAAAATTCAAGCTGTTGTTTTACTGTGAATGTGGTCAACACGATCTACCGAATATCCACACAAGCAATATGAAAGTATTCATTGCAGGAATTTTCACAAGAATTTGCAGCGAATGGAAGTGCAATTGTCAATGATTGCTCACATTAAAAACACAAAATCACCAATGAATACACAAAACAAAAAATACTAACTGTTAATAGGTAACATTTATAAAAATATACGAGTATTTTAATTAAATCATAATTTAAAATATCTAAAAGAAAATTTTAACGCGAAAGAAAAAAGGAAAGACAACCGCTTGGCAAGCTTTATTCGTACCCCAAGTTATTGATGGATCGGCTTTCTCAAGAAAATTACATTTAATAAAATACAATAAAATTGTTCAGGTGCGTTTGAACTTTTTGTGTACGGGCAATTTTTGGCTATCATCAACCACATCTATTGATTCCTCGGCTATTCAGATGGAGTAAGACTCTTTTGTAAATTTAGCAATTAAGTCGACTTTAAGGATTCAGAAATTTACCATCGCCAAAATATTTAATGAACAATTTCTTCTCATATTAGAATAATGTATTTTGACGAAAATAACCAATTTTTCAAAAAAAAAAAAATTTTGAATTATGTTTAGTTTCACTGAGAAATGGTTTCATTTTATTTTTCATGGAAACAGAATCAAAAAACTGAACTTCTGTGAAAATTATATAATTTAATTTTTTGCATTTTAAAACAAAATATAAATGCTCGACTAGATTTAAATGAAAAGACTTTTTGTTCATTGCATTTTTTCATAGAACGAGAATTGATGGCTATGATTTAGTAAAGCATACCATGTGACACAGCACCAATTTTTGCAATGGTAGAAATATTTTCAACTAGAAAATAGCTCCATATTTATTAAAGTGCTAATTTTTAAAACTAAAAAATGTAATAATTTCAAATGTAGCAATAAATATGAACTAAATAAAAATGCCACTTTTCCAAAAAAAAAATTATTGTGTTTTTTTTTTTTGTAAACTAAATAAAGGTAATAGTAATGGATTACTTTTATAATTATGTAATGCTTTATTTTTCGTACACATATTTTGAAAATCCAAAATATTCTCAGCATCCAAAATGATTTTGAATGATAGAATATGTTGATGAAGATAGGGATTGAGATGATGTTGATGAAGACAGGGATTCAGATGATGATGGTCTTGGTGGTGATGATGATGATGATTTTGATGATGATTGTGTTGATGATGATCATTGATGGTCATGGTGATGAAGATGTGGATTGAGATGATGATGGTGATGATGATTATTGTGGTAGTGATTATCATGGAGATAGAGATGATGGTTGTGATTATCATGATGATGATGATGGACATGGTTATCTTGGCTATTTGTTAACCGATAATGGTTAATTTTGACTAGTTACTAAAATGATTTTAAGGTAAAGTTCTAGAATATAGAAAATCGGCAGGTGGGATCATTTCCTTTCTCGAAAAATAAAATAACCATAAAATAGCCGTAAATTCCTCTTTTTTCCAAATATTTCCTACTTTTCCTAAATATATATCTAGAAAAGAGCAGTAAATGGTCTCTTTTCCAAAATATTTTTATAGAATTTCCCTCCGTTTTTTCCAGAGTATGACCCGGCTTTTTTCTAGAATATATTACTAGAAAGAGCAAACAGTAACTTCTCTTTTCCGAGATATTCTTCTAGAATTTTCTTCCGTTTTCTTTTCCAGAATATATTACTAAAAAGAGCAGTAAGTTCCCCCTTTTCCAAAATATTTTTAAAGAATATCCCTCAATTTTTTTCCAGAATATGTCTCGGCTATTTCCCAGAATATAATACTAGAAAGAGGAGTAAATTCTCCCTTTTCCAAACTATTTCAACACAAAATTCTAGATAAGGAAATTAAATCTTCATTTTTCAGAATTTAAAGTTTCGTTTCTGTTTAATAGAACTTTAATATTAAAATTAGAAAGGAAATGCCAATTTTCCAGAATATTTCAACAAGGAATATTTTGTGTTCATAACTAGCATTACCTGCATGCACCATTATCATTGTTACTTATCAATAATCAACATCATCATTACCATATACATATAGTACCATATATACATATATTTGGGGCATATGCATGTTGATTTTGGCGTGATTTTTTTAATTGATGGGAATATGTTCGGATATTAAATTGTACTGGTTATATACATTGACGTTTGAATATTTAAATTGTAGACTTACATCCGCATTTGATCCATTATCCATTTTCAATAATTCCTCTCGGCCATTATATCGCATTGTGTTATGATTATATATGCGTTGTTTGAAATTAATTCTTAATGATAATCCCACTTACGATGCCGTTATGATAAACATAAACATTTTGGTGGCGGTCGTATTAAACGAAGAAATCAATTCGTTTGCCTCATAAACATGCACTTTCATTATTTATAAACAAAAGTCGTGTTTTCCATGAGAACTGCACTAGAACTCGATAAATTTTAAATTCCTTTTATTCTATGTAAACAGAAAAAAAATTAAATTCATAAAGTGATAATGTGTAGTGCGTTTCCCATAAATACACATTTTAAGTTGTTACAGCAATAAATAATGACAATTATAGCTTATTTTTTAGTTACACTTGATAAACCCATGAATTTATCGAGTGTAGTTGTATGTAATGACGTCAGCAAGAAATAAAAAAATATTGATGAAATAACTGAAGGGGAAAATTTTTAAACTTAAAATATGTAATTATGTCAAATACACTACACTTTCGCGCTTTATGAATTTATTTTTTTTCGTTTTATATAGAATAAAAGGAATTTAAAGTTTATCGAGTTCTAGTGCAGTTCTCATGGAAAACACTACTCAAATAGGCATTTGATTATAAATCAATATTTACAGGCAAATGTCAAAATACAGTTCATTTTTATAAAACCAGATGGTTCTTATCTATCTAAGAAATAATACGCATACTTAGATTTCCAAATTTATTTTAGTAAATATAAAATAGAAAATAAGTGGTGTTTAACCCAAGACTCAAACCATAATAAGGTACATATTTGCTGTTAGTAAGGTTTTCTGAGGCAAGACTCAATTTAAAATGTAGTTTACTCTTTATTCCGCTTTTTAAAAGATGGCGTTTGAAAATGGTATGCTCTACTATATGTGTTCCGAATTGACCCCCTGAATTACATTTAAAATATCGTATGGTTCCCTTTTTTGATTTTTGGTTACCTTCTAGAAATAATTTCCGAATAATAATTTTAGTCTGGCTAGTCGTGGGTTATACTTTGTTCATTTTACCAGCAAATTATCTGTTCCTGCTTAACATTATTACGAAACAAATCAATCGAATGAAAATATATTCTCACCACTAAGTACATACAATGGTTGGTCGGCGGCTTTACTACCACAAGAAGACTATACATATAAACCAATGAACAAAAATAAATTAGCAGCAAAAAATGTATCCTAGCAAAGAATACAACATAAAAAAGTATTCTAAATAGAAAAAAAGTAAATCATATTTTGGACGAGAAATACAACAGAAAAAATTACATGATTTTTTTTTTTTTTAAATATACAACTGTTTCCGTTCCGCGGAATTAAAAGGAAGGAAGCCAGTCAGAGAGGAAGGATTTAATGAGAAACAAAACAACGAAAATGTGTACATGTACATATAAAACATGATCAAATTAAAAATAGGGATTTTAATAAAAAAAAAATCCAAACTATGGTAAATTAATTTATTTTTGATGTGAACGAAAAATACATCATTAAAATGTTATTTAAAACGAAAGAAAAGAAAAACAAAATTTTCCGAGCTTTTCATTTTTAACAAAATCATTAATCATCATATGAAAATGCATTATGATTGTGTTTTTCTGAGTTGTAATTGTTTGTTAAAAATGTATACAAAATATTAATTGTGAAAAATATGAAAGGATTTTGTGGATTTTAGGAAACCCAAATATTTGCATCCCGTATACCTATAATATACTAAGACTTAATTATATAGGCACTCGCATATAAAATCTCAATTAAAAATAGTACATTAATTAAGTAGAAATTAAAAAATTTTACAATTAGTAAACAAAAGTTAAATATTTAGAAAATTACACAACTCATCAAGGGTATGTTGTGATACGTCTTTCCATACCACAGAACAAAATAAAAAAGTCTGAATTTTAATTTTGTGAGAAATTACTTTTTGCTTTTTTATTGTTTCTGTTATTTTTAATATTAAGAATGAAAAATCATAAAACGAAAAACTACCCTATAAAAAAGTAATTTCAACATGAATTGCTTACATACAGTTTTTTTTTTTTTTTTTCATTTATATTCTCTGCTTTTTAATATTGGATAATTTTATATTGCTCGAAATACAGGGAATATGTACAGCAGCAGCCCTGTGCTAGGCAAAAAAAACAAAAAAAAAGGATACTTTAGTATTAAAGATTGTTTCCACTGTGTAGTCTATTTCAGCTTTAAAGCTGAACGTCCATTTTCAACAATACAATACAATCCTCTCATTATATTATAACACTTAAGTATCCCAAACGTAAATTAGTCATTTACAAAATGTAAAAAAAAAGTTTTGCAATTTTTTATATTGGTGTGCAAATACTCTTGTTTATTTATTTAATTTTTTTATTTATTTAAATAAAACATAAAAAAAACCCGCGAACGAAATAATAACAATAATAAATTCAAATCTCTTTTAAATCCTCCAAAATAAAAACAATTATCTCAAGTATTTCAATAAATAAAAAAAAAGCAGAAAAGCGTTCCCTTCTTTTCTCCGTCTTTAAACTCATTTTTCTGAATAATTTACTTTTATTTTTAATGAAACTTTTTTGTTGTTTGTTCTGTTCTCTCTGTCTTTGTCTTCTTCTTTTTTGTGTTCTTAGTTTTCATCTTTTTAAAACTGGTGTTTCATTGGAATTAACTTCACAAAAAAAAAAAAAAAAAGTTTATAATTTTTTAATTAAATTATATTTGCTAAAAATAACAAAAAAAATAAAAATAATAATTTAAAATAAATTGTAAAACTTTGTTTTAGACAAATATTACTCTGCTAACGTTCTAGCTAGAGTTTATATAGTAATATTTATGCTCACCAAAAAAAGAATACTGTCCAATCACATACACGATTTTAGTAAATAGCTCAATCTCTTAAGAAATTGTACAAGTGTGTCCATCCATATTCACCAAATTGTTTTCAGAACAACGAATGAAAAATTAACATTGTTACAGAAACGAATCGGGGATCATATAGAAAAAAAATCATCTCATCTAAAAATCACCAATACATCTTATTTAGCAACCCCGGAAACTGCCCCAAAAATTATCTGATATTTATTTGTAGGATAGACACACGAGCACGGCATAGAAATACTAAAAACAAGCGGAGCAAAGAAAGCACCCTCGAATGAAGAATATAAAGGGTAGAAACCTTACGAGGTGATCAAAATTTCGGTCCTAAAAGTTAAAATAACTCCCAAATAAATCCCTAACTGAACCTCTTAACTCAATCTTCAGTTCAACTTCCAACTCAATTTACAATTCAACCTCAATCGCAACTCAACTTCAACTCAACTTCAATTCAACCTCAACTAAGCCCTAGTCCAACCCCAACGCAACCTTAAGTCGGGCTGTAACCCAGTCCTTAACTCAACCCCAAACTCATGCTCAAATCAACTCCCAATTCAACATGGTATTAAATACTACAAGCTTACATCAACTCAATTCAAGCTAACTCTGATTCAACCATCAATTCAACACACTAATAAATCTCCAGGTGAAATATTCACTAAACCCTAATTCAACCCCAGCTGAACTACCACTCAACACCAATACTATCCCGAGTATCCCGCAAATGAAATCCAACATACCCCTCAACTCAACCGCAAACTGGACACCCAACTCAATCCTCAAAGCAGCATGTATAAAAAGTTGGTCAACGTGGTAATATCACCATGTGGTTTGGGGTTAATTCGTATCGCAGATACCATTAGGGAACATTCAAAATTAGATCAGCTCTGTGAAATGAACGAAATTAAGTAAGCTCCAACTCAATCTCCCAAACAACGAAACCATAACTGTTGCTATGTATTGGTTACTAGGACGACACCCGAAAGTCATGTTTACGGGATGCTACGTGGAAGAAAATTAAATAGCGTCGCCAAAAAAAGTTGCACTTGTGTCACCAAAATATGGCGCCCATAAAGTTTCTAACCACGGTTCGTCCGCGAACATTTAAATAGATGGAATCAATTTTTCGAAAGCGAGCGTAAAGATAGCAAACACCTAAATAACATCGGTTTGTGACCTACAGAAACTGAAGAACAATAAAGTCGCTAGAATTGAAAATAGTTCCTAATCATAACAACCCCAAAGAAAGATGACCTAAGGGAATGCAAGAATTGGCAAGACATCTCCCTCCGCAACAGTACAATGAAACTATTAGCAATGATGATGAAATAACAAATTAGCTTGCTGTCTTTAAACCACGAAGAAACTGTTCAGATCATATCATCATCCAACGAATGGAACTCACCACCATAACTGCTCTTCATATGCTATATAAACATTTCGAAGAAAATAATTATCACTCATCAATGAAATGGGGGTACCATCACCGGGATGCCGGAAATAGGTGGCAATTTTACTATACAACACAATAATATTCAAATCGATCAATTATCAGCGATAATCACAGAGATCAATTATCTAAGAAAGCATCAACATGTTCCAGGAACATGAATTCTACATTCTACGTGAGCGATCGGTAGCAATCGACCAAGAAATAATTTGATTTGTTCCTTTTCCTCGCCGTTCCTATTTCCTGATCAATTAAGGCCAAGGACTTTTTTATTTACACGATTTTTATAGTGGTATAGCTCCGAAAAGGATTACCGGTCTCCCATGCTTCATTGAAGCTCTTCAACCTTATGTATAAGAGACGCATATTTATGTTTTGCTCTTGGAGCAGCGCTCGATATCATCTCGTACTGTCAGTGACCAACAGAATAATATACCACAGATTCAGAGCCCAAAAATGGAAAATCTGCAGTTGTGCTCCGATTTCGATGGATGATACCTCTATCAATAAGCGTCGAGACCTGTAATGGTCATGCCTACGGCCATTTAGATCGCTTGAATATTTTAACACATTTCGTAAAAAATTCAATTTTATTGAAAATCACCTGAAATATCTATAGAGCACAGAGAGAGAGAGAGCCCAAAAATCAAAAATCAGCAATTGTGCTCCGATTTCGATGGTTGATACTTTTATCAATAGACACTGAGACCTGTAATGGTCATGCCAAAGGACATTTGGATCGCTTGAATATTTTAACACATTTCGTAGAAAATTCAATTTTATTGAAAATCACCTGAAATATCTACAGAGTACAAGAGTCAGAGCCCAAAAATCGAAAATCTGCAATTGTGCAGTCCGATTTGGATGGTTGATATCTCTATCCATAGGCACTGAGACCTGTAATTGCTCGATATTGGATTGCTCGAATATTTTAACACATTTCGTACAAAATTCAATTTTATTGAGAATCACCTGAACTATAATAGACGCTAACTGCAATTGTGCTCCGATTTCGGTGTTAAGACCAGTAATGGTCATGCCAACGGGCATTTGGATCGCTCGAACATTTCTACATATTTTGTAGAAAATTCGATTTTATTGAAAATCACCTAAACTATAGACCAGAGATTCAGAGCCCAAAAATCGAAAATCTGCAGTTGTGCTCCGATTACGATGGTTGTTACCTCTATCAATAGGCGTCTAGATCTGTAATGGTTATGCCAACGGACATTTGGATCGCTCGAATATTTCTACACATTTCGCGATCGAGGTAGCCGCAAACTTTATAGTCTTCAGCTCAGCGTTGTTCCTGGATATTGTAGAACGTTTACTTCCCCATGTTTTTTAATTGCCTGTAAGATGGACCTTGAGAGTGAGATCTTCGTGATGCCCCTTTTGTATCTTTGTTTGGAGAAAAGGTCGCTTAAATTCAATCCCAATTTCTACAAAATACACATGATGCGCACGACGTTACGCCCATGTGCTGATTATAATATACAATCACATCACTTCCAATTTAAAAATATTTTTAAGATATACAAAATGATGAATGCTACAGAACCCTTCTAGCCGTTAAATAAAACTAGATTTGAACAAAAACCACTTCAACGACAAAATATAAAAATTTAATCGATCCACTACTAGATTTATATGCAATCAGGATTTTCCTTAGTTTGATTAAGTAACATCGGGCAATAATTTGCTTAACGGGAAACATATTTTATATATAGTAAAGCAACGATCTCTTTGACCTTTCATTTTATTGTATATACATATTTTATGAAGGTTTCAAATATTTAGGTCAATATCCTCATATAGCAAAATATAATAAATTACTCAAACAATTTGTTTAAAGTTTTATTTTGCATTCTATGAATATTCATTATACATTAATAAAACTAGTTTTAAAAATTTTAATGTTACTTACCAAATAATCTAACCAGTAAAAACAAGATGATTTTAACCAGTCCTAGAAGAAAAAAAAAATAAAATTATTTACTAAAAGCCAATTAGTATGCAATATCAGCAAATATTTGGTTTTTACAAAATTTGTTTTTTAGCGACAAATTTAATCATAAGTTCCATAATATGTTTGTATATATGTACATAGGCGAGAGTACTCATACCAATGCAATGACCAACCGGTCATTGAATTTTTATTAATTAATTTATAGAAAAAAAAAAAAAGCTAAAAAGCTATCAATTGTTTAAGGCTACAAAAAATATTCAATCAAGAGAGAATGTAACAAATAATACAAAATTTCTGTGATTGGACATAATTAAAAATGAAACAATACCAAAGTAATTTTCTATAGATTTAATGGAGGTATATTTAATTTGTACTTCCAACCAAATATTAAATTTTAATATTAGCCAAATTATTTTACAACTAATTACAAACAAATCAAATTTTTTTTTTTTCTATATTTGGAACATCCCACAAACTTTTCAAACTTTAATAATTCGTTTTTTCTTCATAAAATTTATTAGGTGTGGGCGGTGAACTTTAAGATGTACGTCTAACTAATAAATGGTTATTAATTGGAGCTGGATTTTTATATTTTAAATGGTGCATTAACTAGAAACTTATTTGTTAATAATTTTTTAGGTACCAATTTATGTTATTTTTATAAAAAATAATACATACATATAAATTAACATATACATAAATGTAAAACAAACATAAATAACATTCCATTAAATAAACATTCCCTCTATTTTATTTTTATTTTATTTTTTATTATGTAGGGTTGCTATAAGGTGATTCCAAAACGGCAAAAAAAAAATCGAACATACAATGAAATTGACACAGGAAAAGTTGGTTTTAATTCTTATTTGGACTAACACACCCAGGAAATATATTAAGTAGGGAAGTATTTTTATTGATTTTTTTATTCGAAGTGATATAGACAAAAATAATTTTACCCTTATTTCATCAACAAAAAAAATAATAATTTTGATTGACAAATTAATTAAATATATCACAAATTATTAATGATGATGATGACCGCACACCGTACAATAAATTTCCGAAATCTTTAAAAAAAAAAAAATGGGTTGGTTTACCGGAATAAAATTTAAGTAACAAACAGACATGACCTTATGTATGGTTTAAAATTTTTGATTCGTCAATTTATCAAATAATTGATTTTCGGTTGTTGTAAAAAGTTTTCACATTTAAATAAATTTTTTTCGCAAAACGTTAACCGTACTATAAAATTTCCAAAAACCGTATCGAAACACCCTGTACGTACATTCATTTATTTTTTCTCTTCACGTATACATTAAAAATAAAAATAATACAAAAAAAAATGAAGTAAAAATTTCCACCCTAAGAAAAATAGATTGTTTCTATAGTAACAGCAAATACAAATACAACAATTTCTGTTTTTCCGCACACATACATATACAAAAACTAAAATACATATGCAAGAAGCTCACACAAAAAAATCCACCCTCCAAAAACAGAAAATAATAAAAAAAAATTAAATTAAATTAAATAAAAATAAAAAAAAGAGAAAAATGAAAATGAAAATATACAACAACAACCACCAAGAGCAAAAGGAAAATAAAACATGAAATTCAACGAAAGAAAATTTACTTATAGTTTTATTGTTCTTTGCGCGCGCTGTACTTACATACATACAAACATATACATACATACATACTTTGTAATTTTGTTTTTCGCAAAAATTTTCTTCAATGAAAATTAAATCGGATTACAAGAATAATTACTACGTGATTGGATTTGTTAATTTCTTTAGTACTTTGTTTTTCTTTACAAAAAAATGTGAAGTTTCCAATTTTTTATTTTCTTCGTATAATATATAGTAAAAATGAAAAATTGGAAATGAAAATTAATATTTTTCTTCTCTATATTGTATTTGTATAATACATAAGAACGTGTTATAATTGATTGATTAATATTTGAGATAATGGAAAGAATTTAAAATTGTTCTCATTCATATGCATCGCACATTCTTAATTATATAAATGAAGCATTTCATGGATGGTAGAGAAGGATAGGCCGAGGTAAATTCTATTATTTGCCAAAATGATCAAAAATTAACAAAATCTTGTAAACATTTATGCAAACAACGAATATAAAAGTATACAGAATGTACACCAATACAAGCAATATATAAAACATGAAAATGTGACCATTCTTCCTTCCATCACCGCACAGCATATACATACTCGTATGTATATAAAAATGAAAATAAAATTTCCACCCCTTTGTTTATACAAAAAAAAAAAAATTTGATTGTTTATTTTTCATCAAAATAATAATTAGATTTGAATATAAAATGTGTTTGTGTACCTATGCTCTTAGAATTTTAGGATTTGGCAGCGCCATGTACACCATTCATGAGAATATTCACATGGAATCGTGTGCCTGGAAAAGCAGACTGCAAAATATTAATACAATGCACTTGCAAAATAAAATCAAGTTTCCGCGCATACACATACATACAACTTCCAAAGAAACAAAAAAAAAAAAACGATTAAATGCACTGTTGATTTGGAAAATGAGAAAAACAGAAACATTTTCTTCGAGTTTTCCATTTAAAATTTTATATAATAAATAATTTTTTAAATTAATTTGTTTTAATTGATTTTGTTTTTCACTCTGTGAAAGAAAAAAAAAAAAAAATTTAATTTATGTTTCTGAGCATAAAATAGATGTTAATAGCTTTTGAAAAATATGTTCAAAACGAAACATAATTAGATTTATTATTAATGAATAATAAATTTTTTTTTTTTTTTGTTTCTTTTTGTTTATGCCAAAAACAACTTATATTATTAATTTTCACAATATAACAAAAAAAAAAAAAACGTTATGTATGGCTATAAAATAATAAAGAAAAATAAATTGCTTTGAGGTTTAATCTGTCAAGGTCAAGTGTAAAGATTTTCTATTATGTTTTCTCTTTTGGAAAAACAAAAAAATTGTTACATATTTACGGAAAACACAATCATGCAATGTATACTGGTGGTAGACTTTCATATTCATTTTATTTGTTGGTAAGTTTTAACTTTACTCGTATAATTTTATTTTTCAGAAACACGAATGCAAGTTGCACAATAGCTTAAAGGAAAAGTTTCAACAGGTTGTTAAATAAACGTGTATGATGACGTCAAGTAGTTAGAAACTGCGAAAAACGAATACTGTTAAAACAACAATTATTCAATAAGCAAACCAAGTTAACCCTTTATGTGGAAATGATGAGTCTCGCCCGCATACGTTTTTTGTGCAGGGTCGACTTTCATGGGCGACGCCACACATTTATATATTTGTTTAAAAACCATAAATTTCTTATAACCATAAATAGTCGACGTTTTTTTGAAAATAAATCGTAATCGTTGCATGAAGCAAGAGATCTCACACATCGTTTAAGTTGAGTCATACCAAATTTATATTTAAACTCAAGATAGCAGAAGAAGGTATATCTGTCAATCAAGGTTTGAATCACTAGATTGTGAATAAAGCCACAACTTCAAATTATCACACAAACTAATTTATTTATACAACACATTTATTCACAATAATTAACAAAATTACTAAAATTCACTTATTCCACCGTTATAATTCACTTATTCCACCGTTATATACCAGTTTGGTTTACTATAATGTTTGTTGTTGTTATAATTGTATGACAGATTTGCTAAGTGAACATAAATTTATTTGTTCTCGTATAATGCGAATGTATTAAACTTAATATAATAAATAAAATTTATATTTCAGTTTATATTTTTATTTAATATTGAAATTGAATTTAATTTAACAATATTGGAAATTCTTCTGTTTATTATAATGTTTTCCTATATAAAAATTGTACTAAATTTTTTCTAGGAAAATAAAAGATAAAAAAAAAAAAAAATAATAAAAAAAAAAATAATGCACTATATCACTTTTTACATCACACTGTTAATCTTCACTCTATCGCGTTCGACTCATTAAGAACAGTTTACTCGTAGCATTGAAAAATTTAATTTAGTACAATTAACTACAATACCCTAATCTAGGTGTCACCATTAGCACGTTATTAATTAATTTATTTGGTGGTTTGGCGTCTATTGGAGGGGGGGATCAAAGTTGAGTAGATTAATCTACCAGCTCCGTAACCTTCCAGTAGGGTGCGCATCACGTGTGCTGTTCTGGTCTTGTCATTAGGCAGCTGCGTGATGGGTACAATTGTGTAAGGGGTAACCTGTTCACAATTCGCAAGTGTACGTACTGCCTCCTCGTGGCAACCACTGGTAACTAAGGCCACTTGGCACATCTTTGGCCATTTGGCAAAGGCTAAAGTACGGCGCTAAAGGAGAAAACCTTGACAAAAAACCCTAATCTAAGGTGGAACAGCATATGCCGAAAGATGAATGGCTGATAGGTTAATCAGTCCAAAATATGCGGACTCTAGATACCAGGCACCCTCCAGTTTTATTTAGCCTTCCTGTAGTAAAGCTGGGTGACCTACAGGTGATTTGCAATTCCGAGCAACTCGTAAGAGTAAAATCAAACGAAATACGGGGCAGGAGTAGGAATATACGGGAGTGGGACAACCCTCTCGAGGTCCTTGAGCTCCAATGCCACCGCCTTTCTAGCGGAACTACATGCTGTAGTAAACATCTAGGAGGGAGAGCAATAAGCCCAGATAGTATGTATCACGTACCGGGAGGCAGTATCGTCAGGTTCATTAAGAACCTGAATATTGACTGGACGGATAATTAAGCAGGGGCCAGCACAATAGATCTTTTAGGTCGCAGTGCGAAGTGGCTGATCGCCCGCATGGCCCCCCATAATAATAATAATAATAATTAATTTATTCTATTTTAACTTCAAGTAAGCCTGTTCGTCCAGAAGAGGATCTAAATCACCTCCTATGTAGAGAGCGATCCTCTCCAATACACCACCTTTCGTTTACATCGATGTTCCATTTGAAGCCGTTAAACCTGATGCTGATTGCAATTTCGGTGATAATCCCTTCTTCTATTGAGGATTATGAAGCCGTACCAATTGCCCTTCCTCGAACCCTTGATTTTTTACGTGTCTGTCACATCGAGCTTTCATTCATTCATTTGACATACGTATTTTCTCCCGTAAAAATTGATAAATGTCATTAAGTTCTTCTTTTACTCGGTCTACGTAGTCCTGTCTATATAAAGCCGCTGATGGAACTGTCGCAAAATTTCCAGGTAATCGTAGATTTTTCCCAAATATGGCTTTACCTGGCATTATTCCCGTTGTGTCATGTACCGATGATCGATAGGCCATCAGGGACATCGATAAATATCAATCCCAGCTGCAATGTTCCATTGAATTGTTCCACATTATCGTCCAACTGAGAACACAAAGGTGACGTTTTTTGTTTAATCATACACCTACTGCCATTTGCTGAAATAACCATTTATTGCTGGAAATTGTTTAATTATTCCACGACTTTTTCATTAGGATTCCTTGACCGTACATCGATAAGGTTTTTGAGAATGTTTGACTTATTTTGGCTAATACAGTCATACCCCGTACAACTTCCCCCCTCATAACGTCGTTTCGCTGTAACGTCGTTAGTAAAATGCGAACAAACCTCGCTCTATCGTCGCTGTGTTTCTTGTAACGTCGTTTAAAATAATAAGCAAAGCAAAAAACACTGAGAAAAAGGCAAAAACATAAAAACAAAAAACAATGAAATTTTCTCTTCTATTCGTCAACATATATTCTTTGCCCCTTATAACGTCGTTGTTTCGCCTAACGTCAGAACCAATTAACAACGTTAGGCGGGGTATGACTGTATTTTATCAATTTATGGTGGTCTCCACTTGCTACTCCTTCAGAATATCCGCAATCCGCCCCTTGGGCACCAATATCAACAAATAATTTTCTTGCCACATTTTCAATGTGAAAGTTATCCCATTGATCCCAATAAGCCTTGACAATGGGAGTCTTTTCTGCGAGCTCATTCTAAGTGGGCCGATGTTCGTTTTCCTTAAATTTCATGATTACCGTTAAATACATGTCGCTTAATTTCTCCTTCCTGATCAATTCGACAGTCTACTCCTCAATCATCCGCTCAACTATGCATGAGTTGTTCTACAATTTCTTTCTGCCTTGCATGACGGTGTTTCCAATAGGACCTATCTGCTCACATTCCACTATCGTCGATAACTCTTCATATTTGCCGATGTCTGTCGCTTGCTTGTTGGTTTTCGTCTTATTCGAGGGGTTTAGAATTCTAAATAGTATGATATAGTCGTAGCCTGGTTTAACTATGCTTTTTAACTTCAAAACTTCATTCAAAACAACCATACAAAATATTATCGTAGCATACTTTGTTTAATCATGTGGCTGAGTCTTTTTTAATTATCCCACAACATGATTTTTAACTCAATTTTCAAATGTGAATACCTTTTGAACTACACTAGTTGAAGACATTTAGAAAATTTTTATATAAACGTTTTATAAGATTATTGGTTTTTTCATTGATAAACTTGAAGCTAAAAACATCATTTTTACTATCGATTCGTATGGGGAACAGTGAAAAGTTATACCACTAAAAAAAGCTTCTTTAAAATTCTATACTCTAGAAGGCTTTGATAATATACAGAAGGTGACCTAACAACCGAAATCGATCGAAAAAATTGTGTAGTTTTAATTATACAGAGGGGTTCTAATTTTAAAAATTTTCATGAAAATCAGTTTGTTCATGGATAAAATATTCTCATCTAGACTTTTGGAAGGAAATTATTACAATATGTACTCATTAATAACATATCCGTTATGTCTGGTCAAAAATATGCCATATATAAATTAACCAATCCACCCAACTAAACAATAAAACACAAGTCACTTTCCTTTTTAACACCGGAAGGTGTTAAATTAACAAAAATTTATGATTCACACAGCATAGTTCAGTATTTAAGCATGCATAAATAATTTAAAATATTTTTATGTCACGTATAATATTATAACTGAAAATAAAGATTAATGTGACCTTGAATTAAAAAAAGAACATTTCTTTCTTTTTGTTTAAATTTGCATTTATGTTAAATTATGTTGCAAGACCACCAACTATTATATCATCAACGTTATATTGTCTAATATAAAATAATTGGCACCTTTTGTAACTATATAGTATATCTATATACACGAAAAATTATAGAGTCGCGCACATACACGAATATTACATTAATAAGCGGCATCGAAAGCCATTGGGTTAAAAAATAAACAACCAATTATTAATGAATTAAAAAATATAAATAAATAAAAACTAATGACAGGAAATTCAATTTATTAATTGCTGAATATAATTTTTATTTTTATTTATATAATTAAGAGAGTATTATGATTCCATGAAATGATAGAATTTTTTTATTTATTTAACAAGTCGCGTCCACAAGAACTTTGTTTATATTTAATTATGAATTTTATTGTTATTTATGGTTTTGGTGGCAATTTAATAATGCATAAACGAATTATGTTTATTTGTTCTCATTACTCGCTGGTTCGTTTACCCAAAATTTAGGTCCAATTTTTGATTTTGTTTTTTGTACAAATAGTCAATTGAGTAAACGAAATGCATCGTTGATTATGAAGAACGTTTCGAATGTGTTAAGACAAGCCTTTAATAAAAACGGTGGATGTGGTGCGAAGATGCTTGCTAATTCAATAAAATTCAAAAGGAGCTACGAACATGTGGCCTAAAAAGAGGAACATCGGACTCTGAATAATTAATCCTGATGCTCCATCCACAAATAATTAGAAAAGAGCTGGATTTGCCTATAGTAAGTAGTGTTGTTATGGTTCTTTTGAACAAAGTGAGTTAAGTTAAAAACAATAATACAGGGTGGGCACCAATCATGCTACAATCAGAAATTTAATCCTATTTATTATTTTTAATTTTTGTTAGTTACATTTTTGTATTATATTTGAAATTGAATTAAAAAATTATCAAAGTCGTCAGTTTCTCAAAATTGAATGTTTTTAATTTATTCCAAACTCCTAACACATTGTCTTTCCAATCTTGTAGAAATACTCGGATTATTGTTC
This sequence comes from Tipula vernalis, assembly GCA_958295665.1. NCBI lineage: Eukaryota > Metazoa > Arthropoda > Insecta > Diptera > Tipulidae > Tipula > Tipula vernalis. The sequence goes on along the minus strand of OY282558.1, from coordinate 456,541,625 downwards.
TCGGCGGTGGCTATGTAGCAATACTTTTACTATGTATAAACGGTTCAATCTCGATGGAAGGGAATCCTTTGAATGTTACTTGTCGCTTTAGAATATTTCAAACCCGGCATATTCCTTCTTTGGCAAGTGGCTTTACGTTGACTTGTAACGTACGGAACCTAGTTTGAACTTACCTTATAGTACCTTAGTTCGGCCTTTATCCAGAATTTTTCCATCATAAACAATTTTAAGCTTTACTGATTATTCTGAAAAACACTAAAATCGTGTCCAAAATTTTGTTTAAATCTATAAATGTTTTAAATGGACTGGATTACTTAAATCGTGTGGTTTCGGACAAAATACAATAAATACAAAAACTTCAATTCATTGTTGTTTTTTTCTATAAAATGTTCTAATATTAAATTGCAGATTGAATTAACATTCAACAAAAAAATTAATAAAGTAAAATTAGCTTACACACAGAGCTGTGTGAATATCGTGAAGAAGAAAAATTGTAAGAGAATTCATCTGTATTAATATGATTCGCTAGTACTTAACGCACAGCACATTCTGTATATATAGAATGTAAATTGTGGTATAATCAGTCCAATCGCCGCGGCCTGATAAGAAGATTGATTTTTTCATAATCATAAGCTCATCAGTTCGAAACTGGATTGAATTCTCTTACAATCTTCGGAACATATTAAAATCATATAATTAAATAAATAGAATTTTATCTATTAGTCAGTTTCGTTGAATTACTGTTCGTAAATACTAATATGCTTCTAGTGTTAATAAAAACACAATTATAATGGTCTAATCACCGGTAGTATATTAGAAATTACGTGAATTAATTAATATTCATTCCATTTGTTCAGGTCAGCAGGCAAAATACTTTGAACTGGCAAGACGTGGTAGTGATTTACCTTTTCCAAGCAACATTCTCTAAAGTAGCTAGAATTGTTTAAAAATTTCGATAGGGCACTATGATATTTTTGCTCCTTTTGATAAGAAAATGTCTCAAACAAAATTTTAAGAAAATCCGATAATGTAAACATTATTTTGATATTAAAACATTATTTTGAATTGTCTCAAGGCCGTTGAACTTTTACTACATAAGATTACGCCTGATAAATGTCTTTATTCTATTGTGAAAAGTGTAGTCAACGGGAGTTGAGGCGGTTATAAACGTCATTCGATTGTTTGACATTTTTGTGAGTTGTTTATAAAAGTTTATATAAAAATTGATTTTTTGCCTACGGTTTTTGAATCATGCTAAGATGCTAAGTTATGAATCGTTTTTCAACGTTCAGCACTGAAATAAATTAAAAAACTAAATTCGTCTATCGTAGAGAAAGAAATGGTGTGAGTCTCGGGACCCACAACAGAAGTGAAACTTAAAGTGTCTAATCGAACGCATATATCTAGTTGAGAATTTCAAATTGATGGCTTATCTTGGCGAACTTGATTCGTTTTCAGTATTATTTTTTATTTATTTATTGTAGACTTATAAATTTTTAGATTTCGGTTCACTCTATTTTGAGCACAAGCTCATTCATAACAGGATATACCAAAAGAGGTGGATAACTTCAAAATAAAACGTTCTCAATCAGGATCATCAACAATCACCAACTATGCCTCGATCTTTGTTAAAAAGATGCAGCAACAATTTCCGAACCTCAATCTTTGCGAAATTTATCCTGCTTCGATAGATTTGCGTCAAACGTTAAAATTTGTGTCAAACGTTAGTTGTTGTGTTGAGAATCTATTTTCCAGACAATGTCCCGACTTTTCAAGGTTGGAGAACTCGCACAATTTGTCGATGAATAATATTTAAAAAAACAAAAATATTTAGAAAAAATAATTTAATAAAAATAAAAAACGTCCAACAGACGTGAAACATAAAGCCTCGTTCGCAGTATGTATTGGGCCCAAGACGGCAAGCTTTTGGAAACTGAAACCAGAGCAAAATTTATTAATTTAAAAAAAGTTAGATGTCGCGGAGCTGGTTATTGAGGATGAATTGATATTTTACCATATAAAAATTTTCCGCGGAATTGATTCCTCGGACTTAATTCGGTCCTTCTAATTTTTGTGCTTATTTAGTTTTGTTGTTGTTCTCAACTGATTTTTTTTAAATCCATTGGTCCATCAAATCAAGATTTTAAAATCGAATCGACCAAGCCAGCAATGAAACACAAATAAATCAAAACGATTACAACAAACTTAAAAGGGTACAGAATATCAAGATCAACACAATAATAATTTGCAAACAAAATCAGTTAATGAATTTATGTATTTACTTTTCGTTTTGGTTTGTTTAACTCTTCAATTTTTCATAGATTCAATATCATTGGGGTATTATACCAAGAAGTAACTCATAAATTATCCTTGCAAGTGTTAGATTGTATTTTTAATTGTTTAAACTGCAGAGGACAAAGTATTTGTTTTCCTTATGAATCAAAATTTCATCAAAATTGGATAAGAAATGATCAAATTTGAAACATTTTGATCGTACGAATTTCATCAAAATCGAATCAAAAATTGCTAAGTTCCTTCCTAATTAGCCATATTCCAAAACTTTATCTAAAAATCATTATAAAATGCTATTCCAACGTACATGCTGAATCTCATCAAAATCGGATAAGAAATGGTCAAGTTCCTTTCTAGTTGTCGATATTCCAGAATTTTTTCTAAAAATCATTTTAGAATCCCATTCTCATCGTAAGAATTTCATCAAAATCGGATCAAAAATGGGTAAGTTCCTTCCTAATTGGCCATACATACTCCAGAACGTTATCTAAAAGTCATTTTACAACCACATTTCCATCGTGCATGCTGAATTTCAACAAAATCGGATAAGAAATTACCATGTTCCGTCCTAATCGGCCATATTCCAGAAATTTATCTAAAAATCATTTTAGAATCCCATTTTCATCATACTACCTTGATCAACAAGTTCCCGGAATAACCACCGTGTGGCGCTCCCATCGTTCCGATTTGAGTTCTGTTTGTTTTGTTAAGTTGGTACATCTGTTGTTGATATTCCCTCTGAATCTTAGCGTCATAGCTTGACATTTGCAAAAGTTACGTAGTCAAGAGTACATCTATCTCTGTGTGTGTTGGCGATTATTTACAATTTTAGACATGATTTGCGAGGCTGAATCCGATCCCACATTCATCAAAAAGATCATTACTAGAGACGAGACGTGGGTTTATGAGTACGACACGCAATCCAGACATCAGGCAAGTGAATGGCATTCACCAAAAAAAAACACGTCGTTTTCAGTCAAAAAAGAAGGCAATGCTCACGGTTTTCATGGATTACAACGGTGTAGTGCATCATGAATTTTTGCCAGAAGGCCAGACCGTAAACAAAGAGTATTATTTGGGCGTTATGAGACGTTTGCGTGAAGCAATTCGCCGAAAGAGACCAGAATTGTGGGCAGAAAACTCGTGGATTTTGCACCATGATAACGCACCGTCGCACAGTGCCATCATTATTCGTAATTTTTTGACGAAAAATGCAACAAATACCATCCAACAGACACTGAATTCACCTGATTTGGCTCCCTGTGACTTCTTTCTGTTCAATCGAGTTAAAAAACCATTACGGGGAACGCGTTTCAGCAGCCGAGAGGAAATAATGGAAAAATCGCCAACACACAAAGAGTAGATGTACTCTTGACTACGTAACTTTTGCAAATGTCAAGCTATGACGCTAAGATTTAGAGGGAATATCAACAACAGATGTACCAACATAACAAAAAAACAGAACTCAAATCGGAACGATGGGAGCGCCACACGGTGGTGATTCCGGGAACTTGTTGATCAATGTAGTACATGCTGAATTTCATCAAAATTGGATAAGAAATAGCCAAGTTCCTTCCTAATTGGCCGTATTCCAGAACTTCGTTTAAAAATCATTTGAGAATCCCATTTCAACGGACAACTTTTTTGGTCCCGTCGATGTCCGTACAGTGAGATTTCTCTGTATTAATGTGTATCTAAAATTTTGTTATTTCATTAGTGGCGACCGACAAATTTTCGTTACATCGTTAGTAAAACCTTTTCCAAAATGCTATAACGCGGTTATAAAAGTTTGACTTCAAAAACTTTTCAAAATTTTTTGGTTTTATTGTAAAGACTCTGTATAGAGCGGTGGAGAACTCTACCAAATGTACCAGTGTGAAGTATTTCACCCAAAGTGTAGCTACACTTATTAACGAAAAGTGTATATTTACTGAAAAAGTGTAGGCATACATAACAACAGTTAAATAACCATTAGAACCAGGTATGGGGTGAGATTAAGGTTTTGTGAAACGATTTTGGTTATTACGATAAAAGAGTTGAGGGGCATGTGCAACGCAGTTTTGAAAATTGTGAAAATCACTTAAAATTTCAAACCTGATGCTACACTACTATGGCCATTTTGGAGATGTGAGATTGAGATTTTGAAAAAGGGCCATAGTGTAATCAGGTTTGAAATTTTAAGTGATTTTCACAATTTTCAAAACTTCTTAAAAAACTTTATCTTAATAAAAAAATTGTTTCAGAAACCTCGAATGTCCACTTTATGGAAATATAGGCCCACACATCTCAAAGATTTTGGAAAATGTCCATAGTGTTGCAACAATTTCAACAGGCTTAGTATTTTTTTTGGACAATTTTCAAAAATTTGTCGAACATGCCCAAGTCTTTTTATTTAAATAACAAAAAAAAATTCGGAAAGATTGATCTGTTCACTTTATGAAAATATCGCCCCATAGCTTGTTTTACTAGTTATTTACACTGTTTTATGTGGACATACACTTATGCAGTACACGTACACTTCGTTATTTGTGTAGCTGCACTTTGTGTGGAATACTTCACACCGGAACTAAATGTTGCTTTCACGAAACGTTTGTTTCTGTCAAAACCTCTATGGTAGAGCTTTGGTATAGACAAAAGTAGAGCTCTACAAGGCAGTTTAAACGCCCCTACCACCACACTTTTACTCTATATGTACTCGTATATCGGTTTTGGTAGTTTCATACAGCCCAAATCATGTCTATAGTCCTTGTCCCCTAAAAAAAATGCAAAAACTGTAATTTATTGACCAACCTTAAATTTGTTTTTTAACATTTTCTCAGAATCACAATACGCAACTTTCCCGCACTAATACGAATCACTAAGGAAAAAAAATCGTTCCACCCTAGTGTCGACATTAGGACAATACAGTCATACCTCGCCTAACGTTGTTAATTGGTTCCGACGTTAGGCGAAACAACGTTATGAGGGGCAAAGTATGTAGGTAGACGAATAGACGAGAAAATTTCATTATTTTTTGTTTTTTTATAACTTTTGCCTTTTTTCTCAGTGTTTTCTTGCTTTGCTTATTATTTTAAACGACGTTACAACGAAACACAGCGACGATAGAGCGAGGTTTGTTCGCATTTTACTAACGACGTTACAGCGAAACGACGTTATGAGAGGGGACGTTGTACGAGGTTACACAAATTTGTGTTCACTGGAATGGTTAAACTTTTCCCTTAAAAATGTTGTGCTAAAATTGTTTGTAAGGTTGTAGCTGCCTTTACATTAAGGTACATTGATCCATTTATGCGCCTTTTAGTAGGAAAAATTAATAAAAATAATTTTTTTTAAATTTAAATCGTTTACAGATGTAACAAAGTATTGTATAGTTGAATGCTGATACACATTCTAAGAATTAGTTCATTAAGTGGTGAAAAATATGAGTTATCAACTTTAAATCAACGTATTGGCCAAACTAGACCGTAAACATCCACAAATTTATATTCACAGGAAAGGTAGAACCTTTAATGGAGACAAAGCTTCTAGTGATGTAGCGAACCATTTTACGTTTAGGTACATTCATTTCGCTGAAACTCGATACTGGATTTCCAGAAGGGATCTTTAATAATGAGTTCTTTTCTGATGACTTTGTCATTTATAGATGTAATAGATCTATTTTTAACAGCACTAAAAAAAGTGGAGGTGGTGTGCTGTTTGCAGCCCATTCTTCTATGCAAAGTGAGCTGGTTGTAGTACCTGGATGTGGCTCTATTGAATTTTTATGTGTCAAAGTTTTAATTTGTAATAATTTATTTTATTTTATAGTTTTGTACATACCACCTAGCTCACCTACTGATGTTTATTTGAGTCATGTAGATTGTATATGTGAATTGGTTAATATAATTAATTATAATGATACTTTAGTTGTATTAGGTGATTTTAATTTAAGTAATATTAATTGGTTGGTTGATAGTGAAACTGAGTCTTTGGGGTTACTCCCTTCGGATATTCTATCTGCAAATGATGCAGCGGTGGTGGATGCACTGTTCAGTTTCAATCTCAAACAAGTTAATTTATTTTGTAATGATAACAATTCGTTTTTAGATTTATTTTTTTGTTAATAATACGGAATATTTGTCAGTTCATGAGTCTTTGACATCTTTCAAGGAAAATGATATTCATCATAATTCCCTCGAGATTATATTTCATGTTGGTAATCGAGATGATAAATGTCGGGTTTTTTCTTTTGATGATTCGTTTTATGATTTTAAAGAATGCGACACACCTGGTCTCTCTGAATATCTCCGTTGCATTTGTTGGGATGATTTTTTTCGAGCCAATGATGTTAATGAAAATGTAAAAAATTTTAATGACTTACTATTTGCTGCTTTTGAAAAAATTCGTACCTTTGAGGAAAAAACGTAACTATAATTACCCACCATGGTTTGATTCTGATTTGATCAACTTACGTAACCGTAAAAATAGAGCTTACTATAGATTCAGATCCAATAATTGTCAACTGAATAAATCCAAATTTGTTGATCTACGTGAACAATTTAAATCTGTATTTCATTCTAAATATTGTCAGTATATAAGTGTGATTGAAACTAATATCAAACAAAACCCTAAAACATTTTGGAAGTTTGTTAACGAAAAACGTAATACAACTGGCTTTCCATCGGTAATGATTTTTAATGGAGGTAAACTGAGCACGGTTCCTGAAATCTGCGAGGGTTTTGCTAGTTTCTTTCAATCGGTATATAAAGTTAATTACGGATCGTACCTAACAATAACTGAAGATGACATTTATGAATATCTGTCAGATTTTAATGATGGATGTGGGCCTGATGGGATACCTTCGTCAATACTTAAATGTGTGAGCTCATATATTGTAACTCCATTATGTTATCTTTTTAACCAATCATTAATTTCTGGACAATTTCCTACAGCTTGGAAAATTTCTCACATTGTTCCAATTTACAAAAAGGAGTAACCGTTCTGATATATCAAATTATCGTGATATTTCAATTCTTTCGTCAATACCAAAACTTTTCGAATTAATTGTGTCGAAACATTTGTTATTCAATACTAAAGAGATAATTTCTTGTTTCCAGCATGGTTTCACTAGTGGAAAATCTACGACTACCAATCTGTTGCAATTTACTAAATACACTATTTAGTCACTTGAATCTAAAGGCGCCCAAGTTGATTCAATTTACTTTGATTTTGCTAAAGCTTTTGATTCAATCGACCATAAAATTATTATTGAAAAACTTTCGGTTATTGGTCTTGATCCAAATTTTCTTAAATGGATTTCTTCTTATCGAGTTGGTAGGAAGCAGTATGTTCTATTGAATGATGTTAAGTCAGATTATATCTATTGTCATTCAGGAGTCCCTCAGGGGTCCCATTTAGGCCCAATTATATTTCTTTTATTCGTGAATGATATTCCTAATATTTTTAAATTCTGTAAATGTTTATTATTTGCTGATGATTTGAAGATTTTCATGCATGTTCAATCTGTAAGTGATGCTGAGGTTTTGCAATCTGAAATTAATATATTGTCTAGTTGGTGCTCTAAGAATAAATTGTTCATCAATGTACAGAAGTGTAAGGTGATGTCGTTTTTCAGAACACTCAATCCAAATATTATTAATTATTATTTTGATGGAGATCTACTTTGTAGAGTAACTTCAACTGTTGATTTAGGAGTTCTGTTTGATCAGAAATTAACTTTTGCGTTACACATAGATAAAATAATATTAAAGGCCAATTCTATGTTAGGTTTTATTTTTAGAATGACAAAGGATTTTATGGGTGCATTTTCGTGTGTTAGTCTTTATACTTCTTTAGTAAGATCTCACCTTGAATATGCTGTAGTGGTTTGGTATCCTCATCAGGATGTGCAAATTGCAAGATTAGAATCTATTCAGAAACGTTTTACTATCTATATGGCCATGAAGCTTGGTCATTTATCTCATCGTCATCTACCTACGAGGGCGGATTGAAAATGAAGCTACCTAAGTAGGAAAACAAAATTTTTTTTTGCCAAAAACCATTTATTTCTCAACATAGTCTCCATTTAATTCGACACACTAAGTAAGACGATATTCCAACTTTTTTATACCATCTGAATAATACGATTTCGGGAACCCCTCAAAATACGCGTTAGTTTCGATAATCACTTCTTCGTTTGAGATGAATCTTTGTCCTGCGAGCCATTTTTTCAAGTTTGGAAACAGGAAAAAGTCACTAGGAGCTAAATCTGGACTATAAGGTGGATGATCAACCAATTCGAAGTGTATTTCACGTAATTTTAGCATCGTATCTAATGCTGTGTGAACCGGTGCGTTGTCTTGAAGAAAGAGCACTTTTTTCTCCTTTAAATGTGGTCGTTTTTCCTTGATTGCATCAACCAATTGATCCAATAATGTACGATAATACTTTCCTGTGATTGTGGATCCTTTTTCAAGATAATCGATGAGCAATATTCCGTGTGCATCCCAAAACATAGTGGCCATAACCTTGCCAGCCGATTTCACTGCCTTTGCCTTCTTCAGAGCACTTCCACCAGCTTCCACCCATTGTTTCGATTGATTTTTGGTTTCAGGTGTGTAGTGGTGGACCCACGTTTCATCAACAGTAATTAATCGACGCCAAAAATCAACAGGATTACGCTTTATCATGTCCAAACACCGCTGTGAAGTGGTCTGTCGAACTCGTTTTTGTTCGACACTGAGCAAACGCGGCATCCATCTTGCCGATAGCTTTTTCATATGCAAATGTTCATGCAAAATGTTGAACACACGTTCATATGATATGTTTACCATTTCAACAATCTCACGCAACTTGACTCGGCGATCATTCATAACGATATCGAGGATTTTCTTGATATTTTCTTCAGTAACCACCTCTTTTGGCCTTCCTGTTGATGGTATTGTTGCAGTGCTTCTTCGGCCGCGTTTAAATTCAGCAATCCATATTTTACCATGTAATCTGACGGAGCAGACTCACCGTAATGTTTATCGAGCTTTTCTTTTGTCTCTTAATAGTGTTTAATCACTGCACGAAATTCGTTTTTTTTCATTTTTCAAGAAACACAAAAGTTGCTTACTTCAAACGACTACAACAAATAAACTAATCGATGAATTTGGGTGAAATTTTAACAGCTGACGTTTGACAGATCGCAATTTCTAAAAAAACAAAAAAAGTTTGTGTTTGTGCTGCCATCTAGCGCTAGGTAGCTTCATTTTCAATCCGCCGATACGTTGGTTAAACGCCGAAAAATTGCCTCTGCCTTGTTTGTTAGTGATTCTCTTAGTGGCCGCATTAAGTGTCCTCAACTCATTTCTGCTTGGAGCATTTATGTACCTACCAGAAGCTTGCGTCCAAGGGAATTTTTGTTTATTGACTTTCATAGAACGAATTATGGTTACAATGAACCAACCAAGTCAATGGCTAGAATTTTTAATGAATTTTACCATTTATTTCATTTTGAGAGATCCAGAGTGTATTTTCGGAAGGCAATTAGTAATTGCAATTTTTAATCTCATTTTATGTTTTTAAAGTTTTCGTTTTTTCAGGTAATGTTCCGTATTGTTAGTATTCTTTTTATTCCTTTTTAATCTAAAATAATTCTTTTTTTTAACTGTAGAATAGATGTAAATAAATAAATAAATAAATAGATATAAGGACAACAATTTTAAATTTGAACCCTGGAACGTAATCAGGCTAAACTGTCCGGAGAGCCTCCATCAACTAAATTGACAAGGCTAAGGTGGCTTGGACACGTACTCGGACCACTAAACAAGCCTTGGAGTGGGCAAAAAAGAAAGTAGGACTTCATGGAAAACCACCTACCCGATGGATGGACCACACTGAAAGGGACCTAAACACACTCGGTCACAAATCGGCGAGATCGACCTCGGAAAATGCCAAAAATATATCGCATTATATTTTCTTTTTATCTAGCTTAATTAGTTAATAATAGTGGTGTAGTAGTGATATTTGAAATATTAAAAATAAGCACCATCTTGATTTTTGAAATTAATCATTTTTCCAAACAAGTCTGACACTATCAAATATGTTTCTTCCCCCCCAACATATTTAAAAAAAAAACCGCGCAAACGAAAGAAAAACAAAACTAGAGATTTCTGATATCAGGGAATAATCAAAAAAAAAAAAAAAATTGTAAAACATTAAAAAAAAAATGAAATAAAATATTTTAGTTCTTTTATTTTATAAATAAAATAAAAAATCAACGTTTTATAAATGATACAATAAATTTTAAATGAAATATAAATAACAATGGCAAAAATCAGCAGAAAAAAAAAAACGAAAAATGTATATTAAAAAAAAATGGAAAATAATAACAAAACAAAAGGGAAATGTTATTTTTTGATTTATTTTTGAATTTAAAATTTCAAAACATAAATTATTAGCGTACAATGTTATATACTCTTGAGCGCTTAAAAATAAATAAAAAAATTGATAAATTTTTTTTTTATGTTTTTAGCAACATTTTAAGCTTACTTAAATTTAGGACTTTTTATCTATCTATGTATAAAATTTACATACGCACATTTTTAGTTTTGTTTGGCACAGTACACCTAATGTACCTTCTACTGTATCATCGTAGAATATACAAGAAGTAAATACGTTTACAATAATATTTATTTAATTTAACAAAAAGAATATTTAATTTTTTTTTTTTTTTTTTTTAATTTTTCAATTTATTTTATTAATCAAATATTTGATTAGATATTAAATAAAACAATTGAATTTATCTATAAATATTAATTAGTTATAATTTAATAAATAATACTTTGTAAGTAATATGAGATTAGATTTTGAGATTAGATTAAGCTAATATTTGTTAATTGATTGTATTAATACTTAAATATTAATAAAGCTCCATTTGCACGTGAGGTTATTAATATTTACCCGCAATAGCCTTTATTAAGATAAATTTGTACTTAAAACTGTATTTCCAACTGGCAACATTCCAATAAAAGAGAGGCAGGCAAAATTAATTCGCGTGATACATAATTACAATTAAACAAATTTTTTATTTAGTCACTATTTTAGGCAGGCCACACACGTACAGTTTTAACTGACAGTTTTAACTGTGCAGTTATAATTTCAGTTTTAACTGTGAACTGAGATGCACACACACGTTCAGTCTAATCCTTCAGTTATTATCATGGATTTGAATGAGCGGAACGATTTGCCTGCTCTCGGTGTGGTTTTTTTAATATTAAAAAATTAAATAAAAAAAATTCTAAAAAGTGGTGCAAGAATTGGCTTCAAAAACGAAATTTAACTTCCCATATAAATTTATTAAAAGAATTAAGTGAAGAAGAACCACTAGATTCAGGCTCTTAATGAATCTGATGATACTACTGGCCTCTACAAGATACATACTATCCGGGCTCATTGTTCTCCCTCCTAGATGTTGAAGTCTTTGCTGGAAAATGGCTGGGCATTGGCACAGAAGATGTTCCGCTGATTCCGCTTCCGGATCGCAGAAGCGGCATCCATCTGTCGTACTTAGGCCCATCTTATTAAGGTGATACCTTAAGGGGACATGATCTGTGAGGAAGCCAGTAAGCAGCTTCAACTCATGTTTCCTAAGTTCAAGACACTCCTTAACCCTGACAGACGAAAGTGATATAAATTTCTTCGCCTGTCGTAAACCTAGAATTCTGCACCAGTAGGAGGACTTTTGAACATCCTCCCAGCGTTTTACCGCTGCTCTAAGGTGTCCCTTAGTGACGCCGCAGAAGGGTTCTGGACCAATAAATGGAGAGGCAGAACCCTCACGGGCGAGGCCATCAGCTGCCTCGTTTCCTTCGATTCCAGTATGACCTGGCACCCACATAAGTGCTACCTTATTTGAGCCTGCCAGATGTTTAATAACCTTCAGACAATCTCATACCAGCATTGACTCAACGGTACAAGACCTAAGAGCCTTTAAGGCCGATTGGCTGTCTGATACAATATAAATCTTTGCATCGTTTAGGCCTTTTGCTATGCCTATCCTAGCGCAAAGTTCTATAGCAAGAAGCCTTTGCATGAAAATTATATAAATAGTCGAACTAGTTTTGTATAATTCAATGTTTTAATTATTATATGAAACGTCCTCTCATCTCAAAATTTCGACACAAAACTGAGAACTGTACAGTTAAACCCCACACACGTTCAGTTCAGTTAATCGTTTCAGTTAAATAAAAATTTTAAAGTTCTCAGTTAAACTGTACAGTTAAGTTTAACTGAACTGAAATACCCACACACGTACAGCTTAAACTGACAGTTTTAACTGTACAGTTAAAACTGTCAGTTAAAACTGTACGTGTGTGGCCTGCCTTATAGATATTTTTGCGGAAAAAGTGTTGAGAAGAATTTTTTTGTCATTTTTTGATTAAATTTTTCTTTTATATTCAAAATGAATTTTATTGAAGTACATATTGGCCATTATTATCCAAGACCTTTGGCATTTTTTGGGAAGTTTCATAATTCCATCGGTGTATAACTTCTATGGTATATCGGCGAGAAACTTAACCAAGCGATTGTCACATTCCTTTTTTGTAGCCAACTTTAGACCTAACATATTTGTTGTTTACTCGTGGACATCAGTAACAAAAATATTTTATATAATAAAATACAATATTTTGGTTTTGTCACTTTCTTAATGTAATTTATTTTATTTGAAATTAATATCAGGATTTTTCTAGCAATTATTGGTTATCTTATCTATATCGATCGATTATCACCAGATTTTTGTTTAAGGTTGATTCACCAGATTTGTCCATTGAGCTCGTCAAGAAAATGACAACTTCACGGAGTTAAAAATCGAGTTAAAAATATGTTATCTTGCTGGACACAAAAGAGAGATAACATATTTTTAACTCGGTTTTTAACTCCGTCAAGTTGTCATTTTCTTGACGAGCTCAATGGACAAATCTGGTGAATGAACCATTAATGTCAAATTTCCCCTTAAAACTTTTGCTACAAAAAAAATAAAAATAAAAAACACTTGTCTTTGTCTATTACACGTTGTTTCATTTTAATGTTCTCTTTTTGGCGTATTTTACTATTCAGTAAAATTTTCTCATAAAATAGCACCATTAGCGAAGATAATTCTTAAATGAAAAAGTTACAATCTTAATTATGCCATCGGATATATTTTCATAAAGGTTTTAATTTCAACACCCAAGAACACCTTTTAAGGAAAAATTGTAGTATTTGATTTATTTAAACCAACATGTTTAAAATTTTCACAACTGCAGCATTCTGATCAAAGAATTCATCATTCATTCAGATTCTGATCAGTGAAAATTGTTTTTCACGTCAACTGCATACTAGACTTAAAGATACAATCTATGTTCTAATTCGAACAATTCGTTTTTAGCTAGCTAAACTGCAAACTGCAAAGTGAAATTCAGGGTGAAATTTCATTTTCGATTTCGCTTACGTCACCTTTGTTTGAAAACTTTCATTTCATGTCAAGTGCTTGCTAGGTTTAAAAGTTAAAAAAAAATATTTGGAAATTGTTAATTTAAAATGCATGCGCGAAGAGATTTAAAAAATTGTTTTCTTAGATTGGTAGGACGATCTTTCCTATGATGCCAACTTTGAGCGCGATCTGTCAACCAGTAAAAAGAATTTGACCGCAAAACTTAAAATTTTGAAAAAATTAAATTAATGTTTAGATGCTGATTTTTTCACTAATCCTAGAGAGAGTAAAAGGCTGGCCTTCTCCATCAAGGTGGCCGGGTGGATATAATTTAATTTTTTGGATTAAAAATCAATGATAAAAAAAATCAACTCATTCATTTTGATACCAATTGAAAGATATCACAATCATTTTACAAAACTGATTCGTGTGCTGGTAATCGCAGTTATTCCAATTTCAAACGCTTACTATAAAGTCGAATATTAAATGGTCGTTTCAGATGCCGAGAACACCACTTATATTAAGACGGGAGTTTCTGCCTTGCTCGATGACAAATTTTTTTTTTCGTATAATTTTCTCAGTTGTAAATTCCTATCGGTTTTTCTTTGCTTGTCAAATTGCTCGAGGCCTCTTCAGACAGTAGGCCATGGTGCCTTGCGTTCGCTGCACCCTCCCTGTGGCCGGTTCTGAGTTAGCATAGAGAGGGTTTTGACTACAATACAGTAGAGAATCAGAATTTATTAACTTTTGTGGATTCCGAAATATTGTGAAAAATATTCTGTTTTCTTTTCGGTCCATACTAAAACTTAAAAAATTAAAGAAATGTTCGTCAGGAAACATGAAATAAACCAAAGCTTCATTTCATTATAATTTAATAGTCATAACTGAAAAATTATACTGTTTTATGCGTAATTTGGATTAATTTATCACAATACCTATTGCAATTTCAACCTATTATGGGACCACTTTTATACTCCCAGTATGCAAAAAATTACAAATTTTGAAACAAGATCTCTAATAAAATGTAAAATTTTGTATTTGTTAAGCCCAACATATCGAATATCGAAAATAGTGATGAGAATAGTTAGAACATCCCACCACAGACGTCTTACAGTTTGCTATAAAAGGCGAATACAGATTTCTTTTCATTTGAGCAGTCGATGTGTTTCTTAAAAATTAAGATAGGGTTGGGTTCACGTTGTCAAGGGAGACTGCGACTAAAAGGAAATTTTGCTTAGAGCCCGGATTTTCCTATTGTTTCGAGGGAGGCCCGGCAATGAAAGCTTGCCTATGGGCCGAATTTTTTTTACTCCGTAATGGTTATTTTGCTAACTAGACCCTGAGGAGAACACAAAAAATTAGTTTAGTCTGTATTTAGTTAGACTTGGCAACGCCCCACTACATAGTCTGACTTTTTGGAATTAAATCAAAGTATGTCAACTTCAATTCTACCTAATCGAGTTTTATTGCATAGGATAGCTGATCTAGTTTAGTTAAATTCCGTTACCTAAATCGTAGTGTGCCAAGCAGCGAAGCAAACTTCGCTCTTTAAATTTATATATTCATTCCATAAGGAGTGAGTTGATGAAATGTCCAAAGACTTATTCCTCTATTAAACCTTTCTATTCACTCTTTTGCTTATGATGAATCTTTGACAACAAACAAAATTCAATCTCAATAGTTTGTTTTGTTAAATTTAAATGTAGCAACCCAACAACAACTATTTTTGTTGATTGATTGTGCTATTTTGGTACATTTTACCATACGATTCCTTCCTCTTCGAAGTATTAAACGGCACTAAAAAGTAAAAAACAACAAAATCAACAAAAAAAAAATTTAGGCGAAACAGAAAGTAAAAAAAAAATGAATTTACTTTATTTCGGTGCTGCTCGGCGTGGACTCGGAGAGACTTAATGTATGGGACAATTTAAACGGGCATACAAGAAAAACATTTTGGCGACAAACATTAGCATCAAAAATAATAAATTGGCATCACAAATAATATTTTGGAACAACATATGAAAAAACAAACAAATATTTTTGAAGGACCTAATTAAATACCGTGACGACAAACATGGGCATCAAAATTAATAAATTGGCAACAAATATAATGTTTTGGAACAAAACAATGAAAATACAAACAAATAATTTTCAGCGTCAAAAAAAAATAGTTTAGCGACAAAGAGTAGCATCAAAAATTAGAAATAAGCAGCAAATATAATATGTGGTTAAATTATTTAGGTTATACAAAAAAATATATTTCAGCATCAAACAAAAAATTTTTCCGACAATAAAAAAACACAAAATTTAATTTTCAGTATTTTTTTATTCTAATGTCTTTAGGCTCTTTCCGAAAGTTAGTCTATGTTTTCGAAACACACCAAGAGCAGCGCGACATGTCCCACATATTCCACTTGTGATAGATTTTCTTTTAATCAACATTTATCTGTTAAAATTATAAAAAATTTAAATGTTTTTATAAAAATTGCTTATACTTTGGCTTAACATACGACTATTTATGAATACATAAGCAAATCAACATATATATAAATTTGCTGCTCACTGCCGCTGCTTGGGGTTTTTCAAGCTTAATGCCCAAAACACATAGACGCCGTTCCAAGCGCCGCTGAAATTAAAATACATGTAGTTTCATATTAGCGATTATATCGGAGAGACCTCGATAAGATACTTATTTGAATAAGTTAGATTCCACAAATAAGTATTCGTTTCGAAAACAGCCTTCTAACGAGGTGCCTTATTTTATATCCCTTTCTTACAAAAAAATCTAAATTGCTTGTCATTTTCCTTATGAATATTGTTCTAAGGTAGCGTGATACTGAAAAATTTAAAATTTGCTTTTGACGAACACTGAAGTAAAAAATGAAATTTTAGATAATTAATTATTTAGGGGTCATCAAAATTCAATACTCTCATTGTTTTATCAAGCGTTAGTGTTATAAGCATATTATGTCGCGATTTTGCGCGTTGATATTTTTGTTGTTGCTGTTAAAATAAGTAAGTAAAATCAATTCGAATGATTTTACTTACTTATTTAAGATGGCGTCGAATAAGTAAATAAGTATGAAATAAATATCGGTTTCGAAAAAGCCTTATTAGGCCCTTTCCGAAAGTTATACTTATTTATGGAACCTAACTTATTCAATGTAATTTCTTATGTAATAAGTTAGGTTTCACAAATAAGTATAACTTTCGGCAAGGGCCTAAGGCCCTTTTCCAATTATTTACTTTTTTGGTGTAACCTCACTTAATACATAAGAAATTACATTGAATAAGTTAGGTTACATCAAACAAGTAGGTAATTGGAAAAGGGCCTAATTGTAGAATGCGTGTCGATAAACCTGAAGTCTTTTGGCATGCGCCTACCTTCACGCTTATGTTTCACCCTTTGTTGATGAAAATCGCAAATAAACTACAAAGAACAAACATAATTTTATATTGTAAACGATCCGCTTTGTTCAAAGGGTAATAATAATAAACAACTAAACTTAAGAATCAAATGACGCCTTACTTTGGTCACTTGAACAGTTATTGGTATAAAAATAAAAATGCAAATTACGCTCAAAATAACCGAAAAAAATTTTCTTTTACTTTTATCAGTTGACATTAAAAATTAAATAAAAAAACAAAAAAAAATCAAAATTATTTCTAGAATAAATTCTATACCAAAAAAAAATTGGTTTGAAACTATTCATTCCGGGATGAAAATACACGGCATTGTTGTTGTAAAATTCCCAAAGTAAGACTACAAGTATGACAAATTCACAGCTAAAGACTTTTAAATGTATGTTTAATGTAATCAACTTTAAAGAATAAAATTAATTGGATGCTAATCATTTGCCGAACAAAATGATTCAAATGATATTTTCACTGTAAAAAGAAAAAGAAAGTACCGAGCAAACGGCGTAGTGGTTAAAGCTGTGGCGTTTGGATCGGGAGGTACCGGGTTCGAATCCCGATAGGGGCGGGATGCAAAAGGGATTTTTCATCATCTGATTACGATCGGTGATGACGATGAACACAACTATGACCCCCTGTTGAGAGTGCAGAATCCATGGGCCGACCCACCTTTCATGTCAGCACTATAGGTTGGCATGAAGCAATGCAATGTGCAGGTGGTTTATACAAAGCGGGTCTATAGCTGTACGTCCTCGATTTGGCTACTACTGCGTAAAGTAGGACGGTAAAATTAACTGCGAAAGAGTTGGGAGTGCCTTGAGCCCCAGAAAAGATTGCATAGATTTAAAAAAAAAAAAAAAAAAAAAAAAAAAAAATGAAAGTAGGAATTAATCCAGTCTAACAAATAAAGAAAGAGATTTGAAAATTTAAAATAACCAATTTTATATATCGCAAAACGATGTCGTATTACTTAATTTTTCCGAAAACCTCAAAAAATGTTCTTTACAAAAAAAAAAAAAATTGTGCCCATAAATTTACTCTATATTAATTTGATGGCAATAAATTAATTGTGATGATAATTCAACTTGTGTAAAAAAATTCATAGTAAAATGTATCAAAGTAGCTGTTTGCTAGCGGATATTTTCGAAAAAGGAAGGAAGGTGTGATGCAAGTGGATATTTTTTCGGATATTTTTTTATTTACCTTTTTCAATTATTTTATAAGTTTAAATAATAAATTTCTATATAACATCAAAAACCCATGAGATTTCTGTCACTTATTAAAGAAAAGTTTATTATTTTGGTTGCTTTAAAATAATAAAATTTCCAAAAATATGCCGTCGAAAACGCGTTTTGGAAAAATCTCTTTCTATTCAGAAGACGTCCACTTCTTTAGACACTATTCAGTCCACATCAACAGGGCAAATAATTTATAATAATTGTGTTTTCGAAAATTGTTCCTTTAAATAAATTTTCCTTATATATTGCTCAATAATAAAGTTCCAAAATAAAATTTTTAATCAAAAAAATGTCTAATTTATTAACTTTTTTCTCTTTTCTCGTTGAATTATCTCAACAAATACAACTCGAGCTTTGAGTTAGCCGGGGATTTTTTTATTTTTGCACTCGTAATTAGTATGCGTAGCAATTTAACTCGACAAAACTTTTGTCCAGGCAAAAACACTCGAGCTGCGCTCTCGTGTTTTTTCCGTACAAGTTTTGTCTCGTTAAATTGCTACGCATACTAATTGTTCGTAAAAATAAAAAAATATCCGGCTAAATCGAAGTTCTTGTTGTATTGCTGTTGATAATTTTTGTCCCCACTTTATTTTATTTGGTTCCTTAAAGAACATTTTTTGTATAGACATTTGTTATCAGCCAAATATTTTATTTGATAACTATTTATTATTTTTGTTTCTAATGGTTGACTCTCAAATCCTTTAATTCAATGCCCAAAAATAATTTTTTGTGTTCCCTTCAAATAACGCCAAAAAATAAGAAATGTTGCCAAATTATTATATTTTGTTCCAAAAAATTAATTTTATGATGCCAAGAAATTTTTTTTTTTGTTGCTCATAAATTTGTGCCACTTTATTAATTTTTTGTATCTCAAATATTAATTATTTGTGTGCCGCTTTATTGCCAGCCTTAATGTATTTGAATTTATAAAAATTGTGTATAGGTACTCAGGTAGTCAAAGTCATTCGAAATCGCATCTTCTAGAAGGCATTGTCTGGATGCTCTTTAAGAGGCTCAATTTTCTTTACTTTTTCGATTGATTAAACTTATGTACTTACCTTTAAATGGGCATTTTGCGATAATAACATGGTCTATGTACCTTAGTTAAAGAAAATATTATGAAATAACGATTTTTAAATAAAACAACTGATAAAGCAGTAGTAGAAGCTACACCATCGTTGATGAAAATTTAATTTTTCCTCCGCTTAAAATAACAAAAACATTTTCCTATTTTTTATTTTTCCCAAAGTTTTTTTCAAATTGATTTTTTTTTTTATTTCTCATAAGCTTTCAAAATATTCAAATACTAACTCCTAAAAAAACAAGCTCAAAGTAATGTATTTTTGCGCATTTTGAAAAAAAAAATACATAAATCGTGGAAAAGAATAGGCGAATTTCGTGTTTTTATTGTATAAGAGTAAAGCTTTTTAAAGAGCATTTCATATTTTAAGGATAGAATTGTTGCAATGTTTCTGGCGCAAGATAAAGCTTTTTCAGGAGTACAAAAATAAATTAATAAAAATTGATTTAACTCAATTCGCGGTAAATACATTAAAATAATTGGATAAATTTTCTAGGATTGTGAAAAGTAATTTTAATCTTGAGAATATTTTAGCATTGATATATGTACATAAAGATAAATTATGTACAACACACACAGCTTTGTTTTCACAAAAAAAAATCGCAATAATTAAATCGCGTGTCAAATTAATTTTTAATTGGTTCTGGTGTTATAATTTAATTATACTCGAATAAGAAAACAAATGATTCAGAAGAATGTCCTCGTTTTGCTAATATCACCAGGACAAAAAAACAAAAATATTTAAATAACAACAACAAACACATACACATGGAAAAATAAAAATAAATTTCCTATTTGCGCGCGGTCGCAGAACGTCTCAATATTATTATTGTGTTGTGTATGGAAATTAAAATAAATTTGTTATGTACGCGAGCGAGTAGACAGAGACGACAAATACAAAGCAAAAAAAAAAAAAACTTTAGATCTTTAATATACGACGCTTGTGAAGAAGGAAAATTTCCTGCTTAGCTTTAAGTGTACATAAAAGTATACAACTCAAAATATCCAATTTAATATAGATAGATTTGTATTCAATTTTCCAACATTTTCTAATTAAAATACCAAATTTAATGTAGGAGCAGAAAAATAATGTTTTTCCAATTTTCCATATATACTCGTATATATGTACTTATAAAAGAAAGCAGCACGCCTGCCTGCCTACGTCGACAACACAACAACAATCCAACCAAGCAAACAGCACAACAAAGGAAAATGATATTTAAAGCATCACAAATTTTTTAATCAAATTTTGAATATATGTATTATATTATATACATAAATACATTTAATAAAATAATATAAATAAAATTTTGTTCAATTATTGAAAAATAATAAAATATAATCAAAGGAAATCGCTAACAATAAAAATGAAAAACAAAAAAAGCAAAAAAAAAAAAAATTCGAAATAATACTCAAAAGAATAAGAAGTGTATAAATATTTTTTTAACATAAATAATAAGAAAAAACATTTTTAAATTAATTTATTTGACTGGAAAAATGAGAAAAATGAAAATTATTTTCAATTTTATTAGGCCCTAATCGATTTTAAATAAATATTTGACGCTGTTTTCCATGAAAAATTATCGCGCGCACCCGTGTATTAATTTACATTGCAAATTTACATTAATTAATTAATTATTTAGACTATTTACTTTTAAAATAAATAATTTATTGGTAATTTACAAAATTATTATTTATTAACGTTCTCATTTTTGTTTTTAATTGCCAATTAAATTATTATTTTTTTTTTTTTTGCTTCGTCTCTAATTTTAGTATCGTTACGGTATAAGTAAAGGTCAAGGATTCAAATCATTCATTGCCAATTTTGCAAAAAAAAAAAAAAAAAAAAATGCAATTGTTGATTACCTGAAAGATATGTACATATTTCAGAATATTATTTTAATATTCATACCAGGACATCGATTTTGGTCGGAAAATGAGGTTTGAGTAATGAGAATTCATTTTGCTATTGTGTGGCATCATATATTTTTGTTGTATTAGTGTATTTCCTCATGTTGGTAAGCAATGATGCCACTTCAATGAACAAAATACGGCGTAGATTAGTGTAACACGTGGTTAAGATTCTGGAGTAGAAATTATTTTAACAAAATATTGTCTTTTTGAACAACACATGTATTAAAAACATTATATTTGTCAACTTATAAAATATAAATACAGTGGGTGATCAAATTATTAAACCCACTTTGAATACTGATAATTTATTTAATTTACTAAACATTTTGAACGAGTTGTCACATTAAAATATTATGTTTATAATTCTGGTTATAAATATTACGTGTTTTAAAATAAATTATTTATGTAATTACAAAAAATTTAAATTACCAATATTTAGCAAAATTTCTATTTTTTTTTTAAAATCCTATTTCTAGCAGAGCTACCTCAAAATATTGAAAAGATAAATTGTTCTCTAGGACTAGTTCTACATTTGTTTCATTAATTAAAGTGGTTACTTAAGAAATAACTTTTACGTAGGTACTAAATATTTTTACTGGTGCTAACTTTTTACAAAGCGGTTCCAATAATTTGATCACCGACTGTAATTAACAGGAATATTTGTTTTAGATTGCACAAGAACGAAACTCTAATTTTTCAGTTTAAATTCTACGTCATTGAAACTGAATTTATCAGCAAATTTTAATAAGCCAATTGAATAAGAAAGGCTCTAGTAACTCTTTGGCAAATATTATTGACTCTACTAATCTTTGGACTGTTTCTCAAATTGGTCTTGATAAAATTAAGCCTTGAAAATATTCGCTATACTGCTGCAGTACTTTGCGGAAAGGAACACGATTTTAGGTTCATCAGTATTATCCCTGTAAGATTTTAACTCTAGCCAAAACTTAACGACATCTCCTGAATATTTATTGGATATTTGGTGATTCTAAATTAATCGCCTAAGCTGGTTATTTAAGATTTCCTCATCGGAATTAAGAAACGGAAAACATTTTAATAGAGGCTTAATTGACGTGAGACGACCACCAGAACTAATTTCTTGCATATTTAAATATTTAAGGACTTCAATTTTTACTTTTTATTAATTTTTTTGTTGAATGTTAATTAATTCATGTAATTTCTAATATGCTACCGGTGGTTAGACCATTTTAATTGTGTTTCGATTAACACGAGAAGTATATTAGTATTTACGAACAGTAATTCAACGAAACCGACTAATAGACATAATTCTATTTATTTAATTAAATGATTTTTAATATGTTTCGAAGATTGTAAGAGAATTCAAACCAGTTTCGAACTGATGAGCTTATGATTATGAAAAAATCAATCTTCTCATCAGGCCGCGGCGACTGGACTGATTATACCACAATTTACATTCTATATATACAGAATGTGCTGTGCGTACAGTAATTTTATCATCTTCAAAATTAAATCTTTGATTTATTTGGTCCTAGTGTGCTATGTAAAATTTAACTAATATTAGCTCATCCAATTGTTGGAAGTTTAAAAATTCTTCAAAATAAAATCTAAAATATCCTATTGTTAGTGTCCGTGTGCTTCACAAGATCAGGTTTAATAAATTTGTTTTGAATTTCAATTAAAAGAGCGTTTATCTGATGGAATAAAACATGAATTTAACTGGATTCTGACTGGAAGTTTTTATTTACATCGTTGATGAGTTTTAGAATATACGACATAAATAATAAATACAATTTATTATACGGGTTCGTATATACGGCGTTCGTGCTATGAAGCGCATCATAATCGTAGAGGCCAAAATAATATTTTAACACTAAATCTACCGTCATGTATACCTTTTCCTACCATAAACGGTCAAATGACCAGTTGTTGCAGGTAAGGCAGGCTACACATTTTTCGTAGGAAACAAATAATAAAAAAAAGAGAATATTGGAAAATTTATTGAACATATATTATAGAAAATTACGTTGTAAATTTAATTACGTTTTATATAGGAAATTTTAATCAAAATTTTAAAAACGGTCATTTTGACCGGTCGTAATAGGTTTAATGTTAAAGGCTCAAATTATTCTAAAATTCTATTCACAACGCTTTTCACTGGAATGCCATTAAAAATGTCTTGCCCGTTGGAACCAAACAATTCCCGAAGCCCAAGAAAACAATCAGAAATGCAATTTTTTTCTTTGTCGAAGAAGAGAACTGCTAAACATTTAGCTGTTGAAACCTCAGTAGTTTAATCTACGATTAATGATAATTGAAAATCAATTTAACTGCGATTTTTGATCTCGAATAAGGGCTTATTATTTGGTTTACAATCTGAGCCGATAGTAGCATTGCTGTAAATTTGGGTGAAAACTTTTTAGATTCAATTTATGGTGTGTAGTTTACTGTTTTTCTCATGTCCCATAAGATGGTATTTATTATTTGCCAATACGGTAAAACAAACGTTACAAAAGGCTTTATCTTGTACTTTTCTAAGCCAAGAAAAGGTTAATTTCCATTCTGGCTTGTATTCTTGATTATACTTTTTGCTCTGGGAAACTTCTACATTTTCGACTGAAGAACTGGATTCCGACGATTAGCATATGTCTACCTCTACGTCAGTTGTTAAATTCCTAAAATTATTTATTATAACACATGATCAATTTATGGACAGTCTCTACATAAAAACTAATGATCAAATGCTAGTTGTGTACTTGGCATCATTAGTCCGTTCCATAATTGCATTACATAACTTAATTAACAATAAGCTAACAAATCGAGATGCCGAGGAAGGCAAAAAAGATGCGGATGGAAAAGATAAAAAGGAGAAAGATAAAGATGCAAAGAAAGATGATAAGGATGCTAGCAAAAAAGATGGAGCTGATAAAACTGAAAAAGGAAAGACCGATGAAAAGATGGAGCTGATAAAACTGAAAAAGGAAAGACCGATGAAAAGAAGATTTAAATTTTAATTCTAACCTGATCGAGTTATTTTCGAGTACTTTGAATGGAGGCCGGAGGTTTTTTTTTGTTTTCTTTATTTATTTTTTATTTAGGGTAGGTGTTCGTTGCCCAGAGCACTGCGGCCATTGAGACCTATTGTGCATCCCTAGAGAATTCCTTACGTGAGATATAGGTCTATATCCCTGATAAACGCCGCTACCTGATGCATATCCAGTGGGTCGGCGTTAGGCCACTGGATTATGTGGATGATAGCATCGCATGTGAATAGTAGGTGGGGGGTTATAGATGTGTTCATCTTCATCAGAAGATCGTAATCAGATGATGAAAATTGCCTTTTGCATCCCGCCCCTGTCGGGATTCGAATCCGATACCTCCCGGTCCAAGCGCCACAGATTTAACCACTGCGCCGCTTGGCCGGAGGTACAACCCTTAATAAACTTAAGATAAACAGAAAGATATTCAAAATCTTTTATTTTTTAAATCATAATTTAATAAATAAAACACTTTGCTGCCTATTTTCAGAAAATATTTAAATTATTTTTTCGTATTTTTCACTTCAAATATTAAGTACATATCTGAACTATGAACTTTAAAAACCACAATAAACGAAAAATTCGAGTAACAATGTCAGACAAACGTAAATAAACAAAGTTTAGTATTTCAAGATTTATTATTTTATGAAAAGTGTTTAATAAAAATATTTATTCTGCTTAATATATTATATAATACAAATATAAATTAATTCAATTCACTCGTGTCGGAAAATAATTAACCTACTTAGCTGCTGCCGGATATGTGTGGTATTTGATTCATTGATTTATTTGGATATTTGTGAAAATGTTATCATAATAAAAAATTTAATTATTGTTTTAGCCAAATTGTAAATATGATTGTTATTAATTTCGGTATCAAACTGATGATCGTGTAGTGGTGGAAATAATCCAGATATTTTTAAATCATTTAAAATAATTAGTGCCAGTCGTTCATCTTGATGTTTTAGTTTTAAGTTTATATCGGTATTTTTGAAGTATTTATTTGTGACCAGACTTAAATCAGTGACATCTTTAGATGGGATAATCAGACCTCCTCTGCTTTCATTAATAAAAATGTTAGTACTGTTACCCAACAGCACTAACATTTTTATTTATGAAAGCAGAGGAGGTCTGATATGAGGAGGGCACCGCCGTATTCAGAGTACAGTGAGTTAATGCATTCGTCATATTTTACGAATTTTTGTGTCATTCTCACTACGTAACCACTAATGTATCCAATAACTTTCTCTTAAAATGGTGATGTAGGGTTTTGTTCTAAAAATTTCGAGATGAGAGCTTTAGTTTCCCTATTGGGACTGTTAATATCATTTTCACCTATATCAAATATGTCAATAGGATATTGAACATCACCTGTAAGTAAAAAATCAAAGTTTATTTCCAAAATAAAATAAAATTTTAATTGGTTTTTACCATCTTTTTTAAATATAGGAACATGGCACATTGTAGCCAATAATTCGGTTCTATCGCTTTCGCTGACGTTGCCACCGAAACTTCGTACTTGACTGTGCACAAGTAATTGTTTGTAGCCAGCGATGAACTGTCTTGATGTGTAAAATAGTAACATTTATGTATGTACATAAAATAAAGCAAGATTTATTTATGCATGTCTCCGTTTGTATATGGACGGAGAATCAACCCAAGGAAATATTTACTTTTCGGGTGTGGTGCTAAGTTAGATATACATGATGACGAGAACACTACAAGCAATCATGAAGATTTAAGTGCTCTTCTTCCTAAGCAACTCAAAGATACAGCTGGGATCTGTTATTGGGTATTTAGCAAAAGTATCCTCCTGACAAGTTTTTTTAGCTTTGAGTCTGAACGAGAAACCAGAAAGGTAATCGAAGTGAATTTATTCTCGAAATAAAAGGATTAAACGGAAGGTTAGTCACTCCATTCACGGAGGAGGAATTAGTTCAAATTGTCAGGGCAAACATGAGTGAAGAACTGCAGAAAGTCCTGCTGTCAAAAATCAAATTACTTCTAGTTTACTCAGTAATGCTCAAGAATATTTCGTCTTCTGTTCAAGTTATACATGAAAGTAATTAACTTTATGAACTCAAACCAACGACATTTATCATCATTGTAAAACTAAAAGCAACAATTACTTACGAGTCAAATTACGTTATAAGTGTGGGGAAAAAGCTGTCTAGTAAAGTGCGAAACCTATTTAAAATTAACAAAAGAAGATTCCCTCCTCATTTTCAGATGTAAAGTTTACATATGGTTAACTATCATTAACTGTGTTTGCAGTGAAGAATCAAATGGTATCAAAATCGAATCACGCCATGATCACGAATAGAATCACGACATGGTCAAGTCATGACTTGCTAAATTAACACAATTCAAAAAATTTAAAATTAATCTAACGAGATAGGAAATTTCCCCTAGCCTTGCCTTTTAACATTTTTCCCTAAAATGCAAAATAACCGATTTATTTATGGAAATGTAACCGCAAACCCCTAAAAGGGGTGAATTTTTTTCGGCTAATTCTTCTGGTCTTTCTCATTTTCCTCGGATTTCTTTATCTAAAAGAAATGAATTAAACAACGAAATACGCACATCGATAAGAATTTTCCCGTAGAATAACTTTTCAATTTAATATTTTTCCTAAAATTAAAAAAAAACGAGATATTTGCGAAAAAGTACCCGCGACCCCTGGGCCCGTATTCTTGAAATTCGCCGAAAAAATTCGCCGGTGACTTTGGTATGAAACAATTTAAATTTTCGACTGAAATGATGTATTTCACTAGAAAATAATGGGCGACTTTTTTTGATCGAATTTCAAGAATACGGGCCCTGAACGGGGTGAAAACCCCCTTTTTCGATCCTTTCCAAATTCGTCCGAGCTGGGGACTCACTGAATTCTTAATCTACCTGAAAAAGTAGATCGTTGCGATTTTTATCTAACTCGGCTGAACTATTACTTGATTATGTTTTTGTTTGCTGTCAAAATTTATAAATAAAATCTTGATGTAAAATAAAATAAAAAACTTTGTCTTTGTCACTCTAATGGAACTTTATTTTTTTGTCTTCTTCCGTTTTTTCGTGTACTCACTAAATGTTTCGTAATGGAATATAGGCATTAAGACCTATTAGGAGTTCGCGTCTCATGAGTTTTCGTTCTAGTGGTTAAATAAGAAATAAGTTTAACGGGAATATTTTTCAATATTTTTCTGGCCTCTCACAAGCTTTCGTGATAAGTGATTTTCAACTTGTAACGAACGTTCGTTACAATAAGTGTAAAGGCTGATCACCCCTGGATAATCAAATTTTTGAACTAGATTGAATGAAATTGTTTCTAGATTTATCGATGAAGAACACAAATATAAAATAATTGCTTTGGAACGAAGTAGCTATTGAAATGAGAAAGACCGAGAAAAATTTTGCAGCGCCCAGAATATGTACTTTTCCTTTTCCAATTCTCTCCGGCGATTAAGCAAGGTTTAATACTAAAAAGCTTTTGAAAAATCACCCACGACATCCACTGAAACAAGGCTGGAAATAACTAAACCGCTATCAAAAGACATAAGTAAAAAATATTAAAATTTTCTGTTAACGATCAGCTTGATTTTAACCATAAAACATCCTAATCAAGTAAACAAAATAGTTAGATTCGCTTATAAAATAAAATTCGTTCATTTGGCGTAAAAAATCGAGCAACAACTTTAACAATAGTTTCCATTTTGATTCCATCAAGTCTTTTCATTTATAACATTTCACACTCTACAACAATACGCGGTTCTCCGCAAATACACATTTTATCGAGTATATTTCCGCTAGATGATTCAGCAAATGGTGTAACTATTAGCTAAATACTTGCAGTTTCGGCAATGCCTGTCAAAATACAAAACAAATTATAAAAATGACCAAATTATTTTTAAAACTTAACTAAATTAATTATTTGTAGGCTTATCTTAAATAAACGGAATAGCTAATTTTAAAGTGAATCGTATTATATGTAGTTTCAATGCACATTTAATGCTAAAAATATAAATTTATATATACGACCAAAATGGTCGGTGAAAAAGTTTTTTTTCCTTCTCAAGGAACATGAATCGGAAATGTGTATTTTTCACTGAAAACACTTTTCATTATACTTTTCACAGAACGAAAATTGACCCCCTGAAGAGTAAAAGTCTTCACTTGAAATAATTGAGTTACTCTTCACTTAATTGAGCTACTGAAGAGAAGAGACTGTTCGATTGATAGACTCTTCACTTCAGCATATTTCTAGAATAAAATTGAAATAATTTATTTCAGTGTGGCTTGCATTTAGAAGAATGGTTTCAAAAATAATGTTCCTGCTTTCACCAAAAATCAACTAAATTATTATAATCGAAATTATTATTTTCCATTTTATTATAAAAATTTGTATTAAAAATTATATTTGAAATTTTGTTGAAATTGTTTTGACAAATGCGAAAACAGTAAAAAAATATTATTAGTAATTTATTATTAAAACAAGAAAAAAACAAACGAAAACAAAAAAAATTGTAAAAGAGAAAAACAAATACTTTTCGGAAGTAACTTTACACGAGCAAAATATATTGTGACGGTGACACCTAGTGTGTAATAGAATAAGTTAAAATTAATAGCTCAATGTTAAACTGTTCTAAATGGAATTTTCCATGATAAAATTGTTCTCCACTATTCTAACTAGAAAAATCATGAGCTTTCTAGAAGTTTGGTTTGTGTATATAAAAAGGCGAACGAAGTCGAATTGGATTAGTAATATTTGGTAAGCGATAGTATAAAGATTAAAAGGAATTAAAAAGTGAATTAAAAAGTGTTTTAGTGTAAAATAAAAAGTAAAAGTGATCAGTAAAATTTAAGAATAATTTATATAAAGTGATTTTGTGAATTTTTATTGATAAACTGTGTTGTAATAAATTTTGTGAAATAAATAAATTCGTTGGTGATAAATTGAATTGAGTTTGTATTATTCACAATCCAGTGATACGAACCTTATTTGACAAGGCAAAAAAACAATATTTTCAGTTAATTCATTTGCGGAATTGTTTACCTGAAGACTTATGACGATTTCGAGTCGGCTTCTACCAAATCTTTAAAGATCACTCTCTACTGCTGTGTAAATCGAATTGATCCGTATTATTGCTCCGTATTATATATGTGTGTTTTTGACGTTTTGATATAAACATAACCTATAATTTTTACAAAAGCTTTAGTCGATACTCGATAATAAAACAACATAAAAAAATGAGCGTATCAATTAATAAAATATTTATATAAAAAATAAACAGAAACACAAAAAAGCACAAAACACAAATGACGCTTTCAATAAACTCAAATCGAATGAAAAATGTCATTCAAAATGACAGTTCTCTTTGTGTTTGTGTTAGTAAATCTGCCAAAAAATCGAGATTCGTAAACCAACAACAATTTTGCTCGTCCGAGTTACTTTTCTTGACAAATCGAACAGTCTGACAGCAGAAAGATCATCTTTCAACGAGCCGCATTGCTCTTTTTTGGTGAATCGAAATCGTCATTAAGTTCTGTTACTTTATGTCAGGGTAGATGCTCGTACATATCGCAAGTTGACAAATTGTCATAGTTAAAGATTGCTGGTTTGCGACCCCAACTTGTGTTTGCTAGATACATAGAGTTAAACAAATAGCTGAAATAAGCAAACGTCAAGCATCGAAAATTCTGTGAGAAAAGGAGAAATATATTAGAGCCGTATTTAGAATTGTATTCAATGGTTTAGAATAAAATGGGTTGCTTAAAATAAAACAAACTTTAAAAAACATTTTTATTTTAGATGCAAATACATTTATAATTATTTTTAAATTCAATATTTTTAATCAAATTAATTTTATTATTAAATATAACTTTTCTAAAAACGCGGCATTATTTTACACTTTTAGTGCGGACCTGGTAAAAATAATTGTAAACAAATCATAAGAACCCAACAACAACATTTGTTTTTTGATAATGTTTGATGCGCCTTTTTTATCACAAATTACAATATTTACATCACAATTTTAATTTCGTTATATATAAACCACAATAAAACTTATCGATAAAAGAGATTTCAGGTAATTTGTTGGGAGCATTGTTACGACATTTTCTGATCAAACACTTCATTTTTCATAAATTTTTTTCTAACAATTTTATTTGATAATTTTTATTTTTCACGAAACTACGCACAACCACTTTTTAACAACAATAAAAACTAAATAGTTTGTTTACGTAAAAGAAAGCGCAACCATATATTATTCGTAAGAACCCCCATATATATCCGTCCTTCTCCAACTTTCTACGCTTGAAATAGAAGACTTTGTATGGGAAAAAACTTTGTTTCAAATCTATAGTGTTTAGATCTATGGCTAGATATGACATTCTCAATACATCCCTCTAAACAAAAAAAGCGATTCATAAACGATGCTTAATTTCTTAAGCTTCACTACGCACTTTCTTATTTTTATTTCTACTCCCATAGAAACAACGAAAATAAAAATTGTATATTGTGCGTTCTCTCACTTGACATTTCAATTCAAATTTAACATAAAACAAAAGCGGGCGGCGATATTTGTGTAAAAAGAAATTAAAATCATTACGAAATATTTGGTGTTATGAGTTTCACAAAGTAATTATATATTTCTTTTCCAATTTGTTTAAACCATTTTAGTTTATTAATTTAATACTTATACTAATTGTTTATTTTTTAAGATGTAAAGGAGCGAAGTATTATGAAACCCGATACAATTAAACCTTCATGCATATAAACAAGTAAATTTTATGTATTATTTATAATGTAATAATTATTTTATTATAATACTTCAAATAAATAAAAAATAATCGTATTATAAAATTGGCTTTTCATTTTTGCTAATCCAAAATAAATACTATCGTAACCAACACGAAAAATACGATACGTTAATACAATATATCGCATAATTAAATCTGTTTACGATATGAAAAGAAAGCATCGTAAACGTATCGTAAAAATCTTTCTGTTTACGTTACGTGAAAAATTCTAATTATCATGATATTTTATATGAACAACAAACATCATTCTCGCATAGTAAACGAATCGCTTTGTTTAGTGGGCTAGCCAAAGCAAATCCGCCATTTTACTTAATATTCAGCACATTGCTGAATTATATTTAGACCTTTGTTTGTTTGTTTTTCATTTTTTGAGGTCAGATCGTATGATCCACATGACCGAAATAGACCTCTTTCCTCCAAAAATTTTGATAAAAATATTTGTAGGGCAATAAATTAAGAATTATCGCTGTAGGTGAAATAAATTTGTATCGAAACAAACTCAAATCAATAAAAAAACGTTTCTAAAGTTAAATCTACTGTAATAATTTTTTTTTTTTGCTAAAACATAGAAAACAAGATATCAACATGACGCATGCGCTAAGCCTTCGGCTGTCAATTTACATCATTTGACGTTTGAGGAAAAAAGTTAATTAACATTTTAATTCAAGTCTCGTTTTGTACGCGTTACGGAGCGGACCATTTTTTGGTTTTGGTGGATAAATTAAGTCGCCATAAGTGGTTCCGGGTACTGCGTAATTCCGTATAAGGCCCATAATTTCGTTTACAGAGCGAAGGTATCACCTTTACTGCCACTTATAAAAAACACGTTTGTAAAAAAGACTCAGGATATGCTCAATATTAATTGATGCGATCCATAATTCATCGTGCACTAACGATATGAGCCTACGCCATTTTGCAACGTGATCACACTTATTGTAATTCACACTTATCAAATATAAAAATTACTATACATATTAAATATTACAAAATCTAAAATATAACAATTACATAATATTTTTTGTGAAAAAATATAACCTATCCAGTGCCCCAGGATTTCCCTTGAGAAATTTCTATGGGTTTTTTCTGGAAAAATATAACTCACTGGTCCTATGGATTAAAAGATCTGACCTGAGCAAATTTAAAAACAAACAAACAAACATTTTAATAGAAACTTAACCACAAAATTAAATATTATTTTTATTATATGTATTTCAGTACATATTTTACTTTCGCCTTTTCAACTTTGAATTACTTTGGAGAAATAAATTAAGCAAAAATATGAGTAGGTATTAAAATAACAAATCGTATGTCAAACTTTGGTGAAGAATAGATAAATAATGAACTTCTCGAAAATTTTGGAAGCCCGAAAAATTACACAATTATAGTTCGTGCAAAATACTAATCAAAATCACAATCACAGATCTCGCGCACACACATGGTAAGAATACATACACGCATTTTTGGTTATTTGTTCATGTTTTTTGTTAGGAGTTGTTTAAAAAATCCCCAGTTTTTAATAGAAATTCTGTAATTTCCCTAAAGTTGATTTACCTATAATATTAATTTAAATACCTCTTTAATAATTCGACAGTTGCAATGCCATTCAAAATATTTTTTCCTGTACACATTTTTTTTTCTGTATTCAAAAAGTCATTTGCAACTTTAATTTTTTGCTTGTTATACCCCAGACAGACTGCGGTTTAATAAATCCGATTTAGCTAAACTAGTTTAAGAATTCTATGCAAAAACAAAGGGATTAGCTAAAATCGAGGTTGACACACTGCGAATAATCTCGAAAAATTCACTAAATCGGTTTTATTAAATCGCAGTGTGTCAAGGGTATTAGGAAGTCGCAAAAACGTTCAAGCATACCAAAATTTCTACCCCATCGAGTTTATGTACATCTCCAGCACGCTTGTACTACAAGCCTGCCAACAAAAAAAAGTTGAAATTTTTGAATTCTTAAGAATTTGTACCGAGTTCCTCACGAATTTGTACTGAATTGTAAAGAATTTGTACCAGACATTCCGATTGTAACTTCTTCATAGTGAAGAACAGTGTATGGAAACCATCTT
Organism: Tipula vernalis; assembly: GCA_958295665.1. Taxonomy (NCBI): domain Eukaryota; kingdom Metazoa; phylum Arthropoda; class Insecta; order Diptera; family Tipulidae; genus Tipula; species Tipula vernalis. The sequence goes on along the minus strand of OY282558.1, from coordinate 456,508,341 downwards.
GTGTAAAAAAAAAAAAAATTAATTTTTCAATACAAAGTTTTGATTCAGTTTTTATAATAATCATCGTGAATATAAGGACGAAATTATTGTTCATCATTATCAGGTGAGTCTTAATTTAGGCCTAGATTTACAAAATAAAGAATTTTGGAGGACGATTCCTCAAATATTGTGGGAATTGGGGAAACCCTTTTTCCCAACATTAAAAAAAGAAAAAACGTGGTGACGGCTTTTTCGAGCGATGGATCCGGGAGTGCAAGTGAAAGTGATTGTGCCTCAAATTCATCATCATTTTTGAAAACTCACAACTTAATTAATGTTTACAACGCTAAAAAATATAAATCAAATGTGACAGTGGATACAACCTATAAAAACATAAATAATATTCCTAGTGTTACTAAAGCGTCATCGTCATCAAACATGGGGAGGAATTCAGGTACTCGTAGAAGCACAACGGAGACAAATAATACGAACACAACAAATATAAGCAAACAACAACATAGTAATATCAAGGAAAATACAGAAAATATAGAGACAAGTATCATGACAAACCCACCTGAGATATACACTAACACTATACCAAAGCCGATAAATCTATACACAATACAGGACAAAGGACCTTTCAAAATCATCGTAAAAAAGGAAAACCTCAGCATGATGAAATTAGGACAAGCGATCAAACTAAGCAAAATCATAAATATAGAAAGTGTGGAACAAATATCTAAAAACATGGCCGCTATAATTTTTAGAAACTACAACGATGCCAACAAGTGCATAAAAAACAAAGTGTTAAAAGATTTTGACGGATTAGAATGCTTCATACCCGATAACATGAATAAAACAATAGGAGTTATTAGAGACATACCAGCAGATTTTTCCGAAGAGGATCTCAGACAAAATATAAAATCGAATGTGGAAATTTCCAAATTGGAAAGGATGTTCAAATGGAACAAAGCGGATAATACCAAGATTCCAATGGAGTTGGTAAAAATCACTTTCCAGGCAAACATCATCCCGAACAACGTAGTTTTCTTCGACAATATCTTAATAAAAGTGAAACACTACATCCCCAATCCGATGTTTTGCAACAAATGCCAAAACTACGGTCACACCACTTCCAGATGTAGATCACAAGAAGAACCAAGATGCAGAACATGTGCTAAAAAAACAGACGAAATGCACCTCTGCGATCTCAAGAAGAGATGCAAATTCTGTGGAGATGGACATGAAACAAATGACAGAACGTGCATGGAAAAAAAACGTCAAATTAGAATTGTGGAATACATCACAATCAACAAAAGTACATATAGAGAAGCAAAAGAAAAACTTTTTGGAACAAAGCAAACAATACCAAATGCTTGGGAGTTCAAAAATTTATACGAAGAAAAAGAAGAAAGACTGTCGAAACTAATCAAGAATGCAGAGGATAAATTACTAGTGCTTAATAACGTGGTGAAGGACCTAAAAAACAAATTAAAATCAAAAGAGGATTTAATCGGATTAATAGACAAAAAAATCACAAATGTCGACAAGCAGAGACCAGAAGCGGGAAACGACGCAATACTTATTGATATTGTAAATACAATAAGGGCCGCCCAAATATGAAGGACGACATAAATATATTACAAATAAATATAAGAAGCCTAAACAACAATAAAGAGCTATTAGACCAGTATATTAACACGAACAACATACACATCGTAATCTTATGTGAAACTTGGACCAACAACTACACATCGATTAATTTTAACAATATGGACCTAATCACAGAAAACAGAAGTGATGGATACGGCGGAGTTGGTTTCCTGATCAACAAAAAATTGGCATGGAAAAGAATACCACTCAACATATCGTTAAACAGAATAGAATACATCAAAATTAAATTCTCTTATAAAAATACATCTCTGAACATCACGTCATTCTACAACAGCAACACAAATAATCCTACAGAAATAGCTGCAGAATTCGAAATACTTATCAAGGAAAACTCAGGAGGTAATAACATCATAGCAGGTGACTTAAATGCACACAATAGCCTGTGGGAACCAAATGCTAAACAAAACAAACTAGGAAACTCAATTGCTCATATCATATCTAACAGCAACTTCAAAATATTAAACGATGGATCATACACTAGACAAGACAAAAGATATCACACTACCTCAACACCGGACATCTCACTCTGTGACAGAGAACTGTCAGATATAATTACCTGGAGAACCTCTTCAGAAAATATAGGAAGCGACCACTTACCAATCATCATGACCTTCAAATCAAACACACCTACTTATAAAAAAAAAACAATTGGAAAAAAATAATTCAAGAATTCAACAACCAAAACTTGGAAACAATAGAAAATCTGGAACTAAACTTAACCACGATCATAAACAAACATTCAACTATTACTAGAGCAAAATCCCCTTACATACCAAAACCCTGGTGGAACTCAAATCTGGAAAGGCTTTGGGAAATAAAAAGATCGAAACAAGAAATCTACAACAGAACTAAAACCTTATATACAGCGGAGGAACTACGAATAGCCATTAGTAAACTCAAGCAAAACATAAAAAAAGAGAAAAAGGCAAGCTGGATTATCTACCTCAACAATATTAATAAGGACACCAAGAGCTCAGAAATTTGGAACAAAATTAACAGGATAAAAAATAAACAAAACACAAGATACTCTATACTAGAAAACACTAATAAAGCCAAAATATTTCTAGACCTGAATTTCCCTAAGTCCGAGATATCTCCAAAACTACCACACAACAAAGTCTCTGCAACAGATAACATAGAAGAATTCAAAATAACAGAAATAGAAGAAATAATATCCAAAGCCAAAAACTCAGCACCAGGCATAGATTTTATAAGTTACAAACTAATAAAAATAATAACAAAGACAAACAGCAATTTCACACAAGCATTAACCAAACTCCTAAACACAATATTTAAACAACAATCCATTCCGGAGAGCTGGAGAAAGGCAAATGCCATTGCCATCTCAAAAAAGAAAAACACAGACAACAGTGATATAAGAAATTACAGACCAATATGCCTCCTTCCTGTCATTTCTAAAATATTTAGTAAACTCATTCTAACTCGTATAAACAAGCACATCAACAACAACAATATACTGGGAAACTGGAACTTTGGCTTCCGTAAACATAGAAGCATCGCTGACTACATGGTGGAACTGTACACATTAACAAACAACATCAAAACAAAAGGAGATAAATGTATTCTAATAAATATGGATCTAAACAAAGCTTTCGACAGGGTAGATAAAATGGCACTGATTGACATCATGAAGGATTTGAAGTTCCCAGAAATAATTACAAATTGGATTTATTTACACCTAACCAACCGAATAATTTTTACAAAAAATTCCACTAATAATAAGCACACTACTAACGCGGGGGTTCCCCAAGGAAGCTGCTTAAGCCCAACACTTTTTAATATTTATACCCAAGGACTACACAATATAAGCTGCTCCAATACCAAAATCTTTCAATTTGCGGATGATATTTGCATAATTATTAGTGGCAATAATTACGATTCTCTTCAATACAATACTAACATGACAACCAGAAAATTACAAAACACTCTAGCAAAACTCAAACTTAATATCAACAAAGAAAAAACTCACTTTATGAGACTATTTACCAACAACAATAATAAAAACAAAATAACAATAAAGATAGAAGACACATTAATAGAAGAAAAAAGATCATCTAAGATATTAGGCATCACAATATCTAACAAATTAAATTTAAGCAATCACTACCACAACATCAAAAGCGAGGCTCAACAATCACTAAATATCATCAAGTCACTTTCTCACAAAGATGGAGGACCCCACCCACAGATAATGCTTAGGCTTTATAAAACCTTAATAAAACCTAAGGTGGATTTCGCCGCCATTATAACGGAAAACACAAACATCCAAGCCAACAATATCTGTCAAAGAATCAGCAACACCTGTTTAAGAATATGCCTAGGTTTCACAAAAACCACCCCAGTTCCAGTTATATTGGCTGAAGCCATAGAAACTCCCAACGAGCTAAATTTTAAATCAAAAACTCTAAAATACATCGCGACCCAGCTTTTTAGAAACACAAATATAGGAGATAAAATCAAAAACAACAAGTCTACAGCTTATTTAAACAACCTTTACATCAACACGCCCATATTGAAAGGGATTTCACCAACACATATAAAGAGGAACAACCCTAACAACATAGAAATAATAACACATATTGAGGGCATAACAAACATAAGATCACTAAACGCGGATATAAAAAGACAACTCACCATTATCTCAATGGAAAAATTCAAAGATTGGGACCAGATTTATGCAGACGGTTCAATAAAAGACAACTCGGCTGGGATAGGAATATACATCCCACACTCTAATACTAGACTTGCAATAAAACTAGAAAACTACACTGATATTAAGAACACGGAATGCATCGGAATTAAATTGGCCGTACTTCTAGCGCAGTTAAGTAAAAAAGACAACATAATCATACTATCGGACTCTATGAGCGCATGCAAAGCCATTAAATCAGCAAAACATAAACAAACAGAATACCACTACGAGAACAAAATCCTAGACATAGCCGGATATAACACAAATAAAAGCATTACAATAAAATGGATCCCAGGACACATTGATATTGAAGGCAACCACATAGCAGATGGCCTTGCTAAAGAAGCCCTAATTAATCCCACCCACAAGTACAAAAACACACCCACCAAAAGAGACATAAATAAAAACATAAAAAATTTAATATATAAAGAATGGGAAGCAAAATACATCAACTTAACGAGCAACAAAGGAGCATTCTATAAATTCATAAACAACATCCCTCCTAAAGAAACTTGGTTCAAAAAGTCCAAGCTTAACACCAAAAACATAGCTACTATCACAAGACTAAGAACCGGTCACACCTTCGATAAGAAATTCAAATTTACTATAGGATATGAAGACGAAGCAATATGTGACTACTGCCGAGTAACAGAAGATAGCACGCACATCATCAACCACTGCACTAAATTTGAAGACACTAGAAACAAATTTCAATCACTGACACGAGCACTCCCGGATCTACTGCGAGAGGGAGAAGCCACCTCATTAAAAGATATAGTCGATTTTCTAAAAGAAATAGACTATGGTTTGTGAACTACGCCTAAGTTGGGACCAGAGATACAGATCAAAACTACAAATACATAAATTCACACTTTAAGATTACAATCGGAATAACAGTAACCCTAAGGGGAGACTGACTTCTGATTTTAAGTTATACCCTTTATTATCTAATAGCTCAAGTGAGTGTCAGACGGTACACTTAGTCCCTCTGAACAGTCATCTCTACGGATATTTAAATCACAATAATAATTCTGTACAGTCGAATTAGACTTATATTTTAAAAAAAAAATAATAAAAGTTACACATCCCAAGAACTTAAAATCAGATACACTAACACACTAACATACATTTAACGGTGGTGGGACTAACACACTAACACTAACATCTACTCCCATAAGGATTCCCCCATACTAACCCTACTAACATTAATATAAGGGTGGTGGCTAACAAACTAACAAAAATAAAAATAAAAATAAAAAATAAAAAATAAAAAATATAAAAGAGAATAAAAAAATAAAAAAAAATAAAAAATTTTTAAAAAAAATTGAAATTAAACAATATAACATATGTAAATTCATTTACTCAAAAATATAAAAAAAAAAAAAAAAAATTTTCTCAGAAACATTGTATAGTAATACTAATTACAAAAGAGATCAATATGTGAATTATCTCACTCTGTAAATATTTGATTTATATAATCTCTAAAATTATAAAATTTTTCTCCCTTGCAATTATATAAATTTCTTGATTTAAATTGAATTATATAAAATTAAACTTAAATACACTACATAACTCATAATTCAAAGTATAAAAAAAAAAAAAAACTTACTTTAATACATATATATTTATCAGAAAAAAAAAAAAAAAACCTACACAAAACCATCCTCATACAAAGAAGAAAAGAGTTCAACAAATAATGTCACTTGATACAGTCTAGAAACGGACCATATACAAGTGTCACAATATTAACACTCCCTCGCTACAGCCCTTTCGATGAGAAGTGTCTGAGAGCAGATGAGGGGGACCCAGCGAAACTAGGTCATATGGCTGGAAACGGTTGACCACAACAAATTCAAAGAGGAAAAAAAAAAAAAAAAAAAAAAAGAATTTGTACCAACATTAAAATAAAAAAAATTATAATTTTTTGCACAATTTTTTTTTTGACAGAAATTTGATTTAATTTTGTTGACATTGAAGCTGCGTACTTGCTATACATTTCTGGTGAAAAAATGTACACCACGAAGTTAGCTGTATGAGTTGAATTTTTCCAACTAGAACAAAAAGTTCACCAGGGGGCCTATTCTCGAATTCCACATCCATTTTCCACATGTGGACATCTGTCAAAATTCATAAGAATTGAATTTTTTCGGTTAGCGACTAATCCGAAAAAAGATGATCCATCTAATATTTTTTCGGATTAAATTGGACGTCCCAATTTTTCTGTCAAAATGGTATTTTCTCTCTATCGTACTATTGGTGAATTTTTGCTTTCTCTTTTTAGTTTGACTAATTTTATCGCCTCGCCATCGTGGAAACCATGCTTTAGGGAATATTTCCGAATGGGTATAAGTAGGTGGAAGAAATTCCCCATATAGGAATATGTCCATGCCCCATGTGATTTATATACGAATTACAATTTCCAAACGTTTTGATGAATTTGACAGATGTCCGCATGTGGAAAATGGATGTGGAATACGAGAATTTAGCTAACTTCGTGGTTTCACAAAGAATTGGACCATTTTTCACAAGAATTGGACCATGTACGCACCTTGAATATTACATATTAGATCTTGTTAAACAAAATTAAATTTATTGTCTGTCAAAAAAAAAACAAAATGCGCAAAAAACTATTTTTGTTTTTTCTATTTGTAATGTTGGTGCATCGTTCAGTACAAACTAGAAAATTCAAAAATCCCAACTTTTTATGTTGGGAAGCTTCTAGTACAAATATGCTGGAGATATACATAAACACAGCATCACATATTTAAGGTAATTAAGTTCAATCGAACACGCAAAACCAACAAAAATGTTTATATGTATAAACATGGTTTTTTGAACACGCCTATTATATGTGTGTGCGTAAAATATTGTAATAATGACGAATTAGAAATTTTGAGGTTATGTCGATAAATTTTTAGACAAAATATAATTAACTAGTTACAACATATCTATAAATATTTGAAGTTAATCAAATAAAATTATTTTTTGTAAAATAGAAATTAGGAGACGTACCTTAATAAATAAGTCTTTAAAAAGCCGACAAATACTTTTTTGCTGAAAGGCACTCAATTTTATGTTACACTACAATTACACAAACTTATGTTATAGTGCAATAGATTTCACAACCCTATCGAATATTAAAGTCTTTATATATTTCTAAATGCGAATTTGATTTATTTAAACAAATTGAATAAATTTTCCGCAATGGTTAGAAAATTAAAAACAAAATGAAAATTTCTTGTTTGACAGATATAAACAAATGTGATTAGCAACAAATGTTGTAAGTACAAGATGCGGTGATGCAAATGAGGAATTTATATGTTTCTTTGTTGTTTTTCATGTTCACTAGTAGATGGTGTCTAGATGCACAAAAGTATTTTGCCGTTAATAATATATAGTAAACGAAATACATTATATGTTCATAATTTTAACGATCTGACGAATAATCCAACCAGAAGAAATTTCGGTTGTCTTATCTCTGGTTATGTAAAAAAAAAACAAATTTTTTTTGGTCAGTCTCTTTAAAACTGTAGCTTACGCTAAACATGAAATTATTGCTCGTGTTATTTTGTCTGAGTATCTCGGGCCAAGATATAGTGTTCGACGATAATTTTGATAACGATTATAATGCAACAACTAATATGAAATACTGCTTCATACCAACATTAAGAGAATATGGCCTTTGTAAACCTGTGAGTAAATGCAAGGCAGTTATTAAAAATCGGCAAAGGTTTCAAATTTGCAACTGGGATGGTGATATGCCAAAGGTGTGCTGTTCAAGCGATGATTCACCGAGAAATTTGAATGTCGTTAAAGCTCGTCTTTTATCGCAGAATTCGACTATAAAGCCGATATCCAAAGAGGAGATGAATGGCCGGCGGATTAGTGTTGCAAGTAAGTGTTTCGTATCACAAAGAGATTAGAAAATAGAATACATAGTTGTTTCATTCATAAATTAATTAAATAGAATGTGATCAATACAAAGAAGCAGCGAGTCCATATGGTCGATCCATTATCAGTAGAAATCTGATATCAGGCGGATTTGCAGCCGATCCAGGAGAATTCCCTCATATGGCACTTCTCGGATGGTCACAGCCGGACAATCAAACTCTTTGGCGCTGCGGTGGTTCAATTATTAGTGAAAATTTTATTCTCACCTCAGCCCACTGTACAACGGTCGATGAAATAGCTCCTGACATTATTCGAATTGGAGAATACGATCTGCGAAGCGATGACGATAATAGAAATTTAAAAGAAGCCACCATTAAACAAATCATATCCCATCCGAATTTTACAACTACTTCAGTTTACAATGATATAGCTCTCATAGAAATTAACGGTTTTATTCGCTTTCGCCGAGATTTACGACCAGCTTGCCTCCATCAAAGTGATACAGCCCCCACTGAAGCAATAGCTACCGGATGGGGTCAAATCGAATTTGGTGGAATTACGGCGTCCATACTACAAGAAGTCAATTTAGCGGTTGTAGATCACACAGTATGTGGTCCATTTTATCCTGAAACACGAAAATTTACAGAATTACGAAATACCCAACTATGTTATGGCGATTCAACAAATTCGGGTGGTGATACCTGTCAAGGTGATTCAGGAGGGCCATTACAAATTGTGAGCGGAAAAAATAATGAAGCATCTATATACGATATTGTTGGAATTACGTCGTTCGGCACGATTTGTGGTTTTAACGCGCCTGGTGTATATACAAAAGTGTCGGCGTATATCGATTGGATTGAATCGTTCGTTTGGCGCATGGAAATTCGGGATTGAACAAAATTTTTATTTTTAAGTGATTCAGTAGGAGTGCTCCCTTAAAATATTTAAAATTATTGTAGACTTACGTATAACAATGGTTGTGATAGGCATTTTTCATAAATACATAGTATGGTTGAACGTGATAAACTTTAAACCCCAAATTTTGATAATCAAATACATACTAAAAATTGGTTTTGTGAAATTGTTCAAAATTCAGAGAAAGCCAACAATTTTAGAAATGTACATAGAGAAGTAATGAACATTCCCGTATTTTAATCTTCTGATCCCTTATAGCTAACTTGGCCAGATTTGAACTGCCGATAATGTCACAAACCATCATGTCTGTGAAAAATATAAAAACCTTGTAAATTAACTTTTGTACAGAAATAGTTGCATGCAACCAAAAAATATTCGTCCAATCAGCGTTGCTGTCAAAATTGTTTATAAATTTCCAAGAACTATCAACACACAGAAAAGCACAACAAGAAAAGACGAAAAAAAAATTATTTTTAAGCCAAAAATTACAACAATAAATCATAAATAAAATGTATATATAATTTAATAAAGTGTTAATTTAATTATTGAGGTGTAAAATTTAATACACGATTTAAAAAACTTTTGTTCGCCTAATTTTAATTCATCTGTAGGCTGTAGATTAAAAACCAAAGTAAACGCGGAAAGTAGTGTTTGCCATATATTGTGGAAAAATCGCGTAAAATGGAAATACATTTTACAAAATTATATCATAACGTTAATCAAAACATAAGATGTTTAATAATAAATAATTGTGATTGTAATTAATCGTCGAAAATAAGGAAAATGATCATAAGTGAAATAGGCACGGGAAAAGTTGCTCGAATTTTTATTTTTAGTGTTCTCGTATAATTTTCCTTTAATTTTTTTGGTTTTTGTTTAATTATGAATTGGTACTACAGATTATTAGCTAAAAAGCCACATTTTGTTATTTTGACGGTCGGTTCTTTGTCAATTTTTTGTACAATCCTTGCACTAATGCTGAATAGGATTCCAAAATTTGATGATCCCACATTGGTATGTTCCTAATATTTGGGGAAGGCCACCTACAAAACTGCTTGCAGACATCTTTCAATATCTTAATTCATATTTATTATTTCCTTTTGTAGGGATTTGAAGCAAGAGGGACGGATATAGCACAAAAGAATGCGGCATGGAATAATCTGCTGGAGGAGACTAGACCATCTGGAAGCTTAATTGCCAATCCAGTTCAAATGATTCAGGAGCATGCCGATAAGGTAATTTGTATAACTTCTTGTTACAAGAGGATTCTTTGCTTAATCAAATTGAGCAACTATTCAAAATCTTTTTTGTAAAATTGAGCAACAGAGGTAATCGAACTTGAAGTTTATTTGTACTCCCCTCGGCATTGACCGTTTGGTTTAAATATTTTGTTTCATATTTCCAATCCATTCCATTCCAGACGGCACAACAAAAAACTACCCGACATAAGTACGAGTCAAAAAAGAAAAAACAAAAATCCAAAAACTACAATAAAAAGATAAAAATGATAAAGCAAATGTCCAGCAATTCACCACCCACCACAAATTACGATACAGCGTATATCGATGAATTTTACGGTAATGATACGATATCGACGAATAATGCGGATCGAAATTGGGATTATGGCCGTAATTTAACGTACACCAGTGACGAAGAGACAAATAAGACTAAGCAATCGAATAAATGGCAATCGTTGCTCAATTTAAAACCACCATTACCCGATCATATTGCAGATCAATATTTTTGTAATAATCCGACTAAACATTATGTCCATTTTGTGGTGCAAAGAACTGATTCGAATGCCCAACTTAACGAATCGCTATTCGATTTAAAAAGTCTCTTGGGAATTTGTCAACTTCAATATCAGTTGAGTGATATCCGATTTTATGATAAGATTTGCCAGCCTGAGAAAGATTCATCGAATTGTTGTAAAATTTGGTCGCTACCGAATTATGTTGCGTTACTCACGAATAAGTCATCGTGTTACGATATAGATGAATACGATGTGCTTAGCGTTAAAACGCTGCTGCTGGAATGTTTTCAGTATTATAATAAGATGCAATTGAGCAACGATTGTTTAAATTATAAATGTAGGGCGCCGGTCGAATGTGCGCAACACAATGCTGTTTATAACATGTTACATTATTTATCGAATATAGATTTTATTAAAATAAATGTGAGTTGGGGCCCCGGCCTCACCGAACTACTATATACATTTAGGATCTGGGCACTAATATTTTTTTTATCTTTCCAGGAAACAAGTACATTTTTAAATGCTTCCATGATATTTGTGCCAATAGCCCGTAGTACTGCTGCATTACCGTTTTATCACAAACTGATTGAGGGACAACTCTCGAACGATGTAGTCAAAATCGTAGCCATGGATATGGGTATTAAGTATGCTCTATTCGACGAGAGTCTTTTGACTGATAGTTGGCTAATTGGAGGAGGAGGTATCTTTGTACTTATATGCATGTGGTTATACACATCATCACTTTTTGTAACACTTATGACCGTGGTGGCCATTATTTTCTCATTAGGAGTTGGCTATTTTATATACACGTTCGTATTTAACTTAACGTTTTTCCCGTTTATGAATTTACTGGCCGTTATTGTTGTGGTCGGAATTGGAGCCGATGATGCTTTCGTCTTTATGAAAATATGGAATTGTGTCATAATGGATCGAGTGAAATCGTCTGGTATACCGATTACCTCAGCGTCATCTTATGGCTCGGATTCATCTCGGATTGATACATTGTGGTTTTTGCTTGAGGATACATTGAAACATGCATCGATATCGATGTTAGTCACATCGATAACAACATCGGCTGCATTCTACTCATCATATATTAGTTCGATAACGGCGGTACGATGTTTTGGCATTTTCGCTGGAACCATAGTGCTGACGAATTACATTTTAATGATTACATGGTTTCCAGCCGCCGTATCAATAGCAGAACGTATCAATTGTTTTACAACAAGAACATTCATAAAAATTTTGACCAATAATATCCAGTCCCCATTTAAATGTTTTGTGCAGTTGAGGCACGGTATTGAAGAGACAATAATTAGTATGATTGTGAACTATTCAAAGTTTTGGATAGTCCTGTTTGGTGTGATTGGTATAATAAGCGGGGTGATGACGCTTTATTATCCTAAATTGAAGTTACCCGATTCACCAGATTTTAAACTATTTGTTTCCAGTCATCCTTTTGAAGTGTATGACACACAGTACAAAGATGCATTTTGGTTTGAGAAGTCATACTCATCGCCGGATTATTTTAAACTTCCGCTACGTTTTGTTTGGGGTGTAAAACCAGCCGATCAGGGGGATTACTTAAATCCTCAATCACGTGGTCAACTCGAACTAGATCCACAATTTAATATATCGCATCCAGCGTCACAAGTATGGCTGTTAAATTTTTGTCACCATCTAAAAAATCAAACGTTCTACCAGAGGTCGTACAATTTTTTTGGCCTCTTGCCGCATTGCTTCATCGAAAATTTTATTACATTTATGGAGCGCCGCTGTTATGATGAGATGAGCGAACAGGATCGGACACCATGTTGTGAGGTGTCACAATTTCCTTTCACCGTGGCGATATTCGAAGAATGTTTACCTCAGTCGATCTCCTCAATTTATGAAACACCTCGCGAATATTTTATGCCAGGAGTGGCGGGACCAAAATTTTCCCGCCTTCTTTTTGACAATGGAACCAGTAACGTGAATGCGACACCAATTGTAAGGGCCCTTGTTGTTGAATACGACAGTACGCTTCTTTATACCATGTCATATACGGAGGTGGAAAAATTTCATCGGAATGTTGAACAATGGATGAAGGAGGAATTAAGAGTGGCGCCAGAAGGAATGCGAAACGGATGGTTCACAAGTGATTTAGAATTTTATGATTTGCAAGAGACACTGTCGAGGAGTACAATGGTTGCGATAGGACTGTCGATGAGTATAGCATTTCTTGTTCTCCTATTGGTCACCCTTAACTTATTAATCAGCTTGTTCGCTATTATAACAGTTACTTTTACGATATTTTCGAGTATCGCAGTGTTGATACTGCTTGGCTGGAAATTAAATATACTCGAAAGTGTGGCAGTTTCGACGGCAATTGGATTAGCAGTTGACTTTAGTTTACATTATGGTGTACAATATCGGCTATCACCGGATTTGGATCGGGCTTCGTCAACGCGGTTTTCACTTCAGCGTATGATTGGACCAACGGCCATGGCCGCAATTACAACAGGTGCGGCCGGTGCATTTATGCTCCCATCAAATGTGCTCGCCTATATCCAAATTGGAGTTTTTCTAATCACCGTCATGACAACAAGTTGGCTATTTTCCACCTTTTTTCTAATGAGTCTGCTCCGGCTGATTGGACCACAGTACGGATTTGGTCAATTCCGATTTCCGAAATTACGAAATCCGGCACGTGATCAAAATAAAACTACCAAAAGTCATGTGGACATTGGAAATCGAATATCAGACCCAAATCAATGCACTGTATCTGAACAATTATTGTCGGCATCAAGCTCAGCGGCGGGTGATCTAATCGGATCTGAGTCACATGAATTGGACGCGCTCACAACAAATTCAGTAATGAAACCGACAACAAATATAGAATGTTCCCGACCGATTAGTTTCGATCGTGCGTTTACCAAAAAGAATAAATCATATCCAAAAGAACAAAGTCCATCAACGGTCAGCGCCATTACGGTTGTAATGCCAGATGATTCGGAATTAAATAGTTAAACGACGTGTCTCTCCCTCAAATACAAGATGGTTGTGTTCATTTTTAACAAAACAAAAAATTATATATTTTATTCTCTGTACATACAGGCCCGTCTATATATAAGGAAGATACATACCTAATATATGCGGATAGATGTTTATAAAGAAAGCAACAATAAAAAAAAAAGATTGTTTAAAAATTACAACAAAAACCAAATTCGTGTTTCAATTTCATTTTCAAAACTACAAGTACAACTTGATCAGTTCGTCACTAACGGCGGACGGGGTTAAAATTCCCAAATCCGTAAATATTAGTGTTATGTATGCGGGTGGTGTATAATCCACCAGCGGATGTGTTTTTAACAAATTTTGATCGAGATGCTTCCGCGGATATTTATAATCGTTGGGCAAATCACTTTGATTCAACGGATAGAGTCGAGTAAATTTAAAACTTTCCGTTAATACGTATACAGGTTTTTTCATTTCTCGAGCACACAATGCCATTGTGTATGTGCCAATTTTGTTTATAATTCCTCCACTCTCGACGACACCTTCAGCACCCAAAAGTACAAAATCTATATTTTCCATAACATAACCGATTGCCGAGTCCAAAATTAGAGTACATTCTATACCGGCTTTTTCCAAATCTTTGATCATCTGATCACCTGTTTCGTCGGGTGAACTTTTTGTTACAAACACATGGAACCGTTTATTTGCGCTTGCGGCTAGTGTAAGGGTTTCTAATACTACACGAGATCTTGAATGCGTCAATACACGACTACCGTCTACAATAAATTGAGCACCTTGTTGGGCTATTGTAACACGAGCTTGTAGTAATTTCTTTAAGAAGGTTTTACCACGTTGCACCATAATCCGTTTGCATTCCTCCATAGTCTGAAAAATAGAGAAAATCATATTATCATGAACTTACATCAAAAATATAATAGATTATATGTTACCTTATCATCAAATTTTCCCAACGTAATGAAACGAGAGAAGAGCTCACTCCCGCTGACTACTGAACTGATAGATTGTTCTGTTGTCCGCATTAATTTTACTGCCGCTTGTATTGTTGAATGTAGTTCCTGAATTGTTTCGACTAAACGATATATGTTATAATTAATCAATGCCCCAAATACCCCCCAATTACATTAAAAACTTGAATAAAACTTACAATTGGTTTTCTCAAGCACTGTCAACAGCGTCTTTATAGCTGCAACTCCGGCCGACAAATTTTTATCCTTATCCAATATATCCAGAAAATATTTTTTAACATCTACAAAAGGCATTTAATTAATTATTTATCAATAATAAAATGTTTCCTCTAATTACATACCAAATTCATTATTTTGTTGCCTCATTTTTAATAGAATTAAAATCGAATACAAAAAAAAACTCAACACGACACACGGAATCTCACATAAATGTCAAATAACAGATCTGTCAAAATAAAGACGGTCGACAATGCAGCGCAATAATATGTACAGTAGAACTACGACTGCTTAAACAATTCCTGAATAAAGCGGAAACAATAACAAAACTGTCAAATTACATTAAGTGAAAACCGTTTATAAATTTCGACGAAATGACCTGAAATCAAATATCGACATTGTGAACCGAGTACGTTAAAAGAGTTTCCCTGTATCACAATGGTCGATGCTGCAGATCTACATTTTTAGGTAAATATACAAAAGAATTTCGTAAATGTTCGTTAAAATGAGAACAGCCATTTTGTTAAATAAAATTTTGATTTCTTTATTTTCAAATGTAATTTGTACTTATATTTGTTACTAATTAATTTTAATTTCTCAAACATTTATACCCTATTTTTGTGTTTTAAAAAAATCTGATCTCAAACTTAAATTTAATAGTACGTGTTACGTGTTGTCGTGTTATTATCTATAAAACAATAAAACTAATAATGGAAGACAAATGCTCTGATAATATTTTACGTAAATTAGGTATTAACAAAAATTAATTACTAAACAAATTAGAATAATGATTCAAATTATTTATTAAAATTGTGTTATGTATTGGAAAAAAAATAATAGATTTGTTGGAATTACAGTATGCTTTGTTTGTATCACATTAGTTCAGACGTGAAATATATATGTATATATATAAAAAAAAAACACAAGAAAACTTAAAAAAAACACCCTAGAGGAGCTCACTTTACATTCGGATACGTAGGAAAATCGGCAACTTCTAATTTGTCATTAACTTTAAACGATGGGAATAGGCCAACTTGATTTGTTCGAACATTTTTTCCTTTTGAATAACCATTCCAGTGATTACCAGCGACGCCAACTAAATCGCCCACCTTTAATTGTAGTTCATCAAGATTTTTGGCCGTATGCGGTAGAAAAACTTCCCGATTGTGCGAATTTTGTCCACCATAATAGTAGATATCGTCCAGCGATCGAAAACGATCCGATGCGTCTGGATAGTTTGCTTGCATTATTTCATATGCAACGCGGCAAACTTGTGAACTAAACGTACAGACTAGATAATCGGACATCGACAATAAATGTATGTCCAATATGACTCCATTTAATGAGGAATCTGTGTAACGTGTGGATACAGCTGCCAAACGGGCGGTTATTTGATCACCTATTATCTCATAGTCAGGATATTTAGTGCGTGCCTCTTCAATAACCTTGGGATCATCAGACGCTAAGAATACTCGCCTTTTTTCAATTGGTTCGGTCATTTCACGCTGTTTATAATACTCTTCAACAGCGATCATATATTCATCAATACTATGAAATGCAGCTTCTGTGCCGACTTTATCAGTTCGTCGTACATGAACCCTGAAATTAAAATAAAAAAATAAATAAATTATGATAATTAACGTGAAGTAATCGCAGTTATTTACCCAACAATCGGTTTTTTGAATCCCATTTTTTGTATACTTGCATCTAATATGGCCTGCGTCTCAGGCTGAGGTTTTAGTAAATATTTTAAAAATTGTCCTACCCACCATACAATTGGATCACCGTGTAATTTAACCAGTCGAGGCGCTAAATCGGCAGGAATGGCGAGCGGTAAAAATGGTGGACGTGGATTCAACGAATCAACTATAGGTAACACTAATACCTGAGTATTCGAGCGACCAGGCCAATTAGAATGTGATGCTCCATATGTGTCGGTACACGTGTCCGATATAGGTTTAAATACTTCTTCCCAACCACCCTTATGATAACGCCAACCTTTCGATTTTAAAATTAATGTCCTTTCAGTTGCGTACGCCATTATAAAGCAGTACACAAGATGATGTAGTTGGCATCCATAACCGCAACCCTTATTAAGCCGACATACCAATTTACGTGCCGTGCTACAATCTTCTGGATTTTGTAAATAGTAAAGCCGTTTTTGTACCAGACTAGAAAGTTCTTCGGCTTCCTGGTATCGCCATTTCTCATAATTATCATTCTTTTGTAAATCTCCCAAATCTTTTATTAGAGAGTGCTTATTCTCGAGCCCCAACTCAAGTAAATTATCCAAGCTACGTTCAACTTCGACTGGGGTATCTGCCGGAATTTTCTTTTTTATATTACGTACTTCGCTACTAATTAAATTCCATAGCTCATCCGTATTAATTCGAATTCGTCTCAATAATTTTTGATATTCTAACGTTGGTTCACCATTCGACATGGTACCACTTATTTGATCATATTTAATTTCAAATTGTTCCAATAATTTTTTTTTATCTTCCGTATGATAAGTATTATCGCTACAATTAGTAAATGAAAAAAAAAAATGTTTATTATACCGATAAAAGTGGTGCCCCACACAACTCGCATGCAACCATTATAACTCACCTTAAATATTCATCGATCAGAATTTTTAATTCCTCATGTTTCTGTTTGATTTGTTCAAGATAGAGTATTGCTTGATTGACGCGTTTATAAGTATTTTCAATTTCATTATTATTTAATTTTGTAACAAATAGAAATGCAATAAAACTCCAAACAAATGCAAATAGGATTAGAATTCTAATCCAAATACTTAACCCAACGCATTGTCGTACAAATGACATTTTTCTGTATTTTCGCAATAATACACTTGGCAGAAGATCAAATTAAATACACATTTTTTTTTCTAGATTTTTATTTTAACTTATTGTATATGCTTACTATAGTGAATATTAGGTTAAATCGTTAATATAATTTTTATTTAATCAATTGTTATTTGTGTCTTGTCTCTATATTGTTAATTATCAACAATTTATCTACTATATGTACGTAGAGTTTTGACATGTCGATAATGTAGTTTAGTCTACTATATTATATCTTTTTGAGCAACAAATTAGTTCATTAATAATTTTGAAAATTTTTCTTGTTCAATAAAATAAATAACTGAAAACATTTATTGATTTAAATAATAAATATTTAATTAACAGTAAAATATTATTAATAAGAAAGTCAAAATAAATAAAAGTATATAATTATGTATGTACATACTATGTACATTGTACATATATAATAAAATTATATTTTAATACACTGTTAAACGTTGTTGCCCAGTTTCGTATTAAATCCACCAATCAAATCCTCCTATTTTGTGTCACATGACAAATAAAAATATCTCGCATATAATCTTTTTCTTTCTCTCGCATGTCAGTTTTATATTTGATGTGGAAAGGTGAATGGTGACTATAGGATATGTCGTGTCATTTATGATTATTAGTGTTCTGGGCCAATTTAAAATA
The DNA here is from genome assembly GCA_958295665.1 of Tipula vernalis. Lineage (NCBI taxonomy): Eukaryota > Metazoa > Arthropoda > Insecta > Diptera > Tipulidae > Tipula > Tipula vernalis. The sequence continues at coordinate 456,489,717 of OY282558.1, read as the reverse complement.
AATATAAATAAATACATCAAAAACGGATAACCAAATATAAATGTAAGTAATTAAATAAGTTTAATAATTAAATAGTGTACGTGAAATTATAATAAATGTGAAGTGAATAAGCAAAAAAATGTACGAACGATGCATGCACATTCATTGTGTTGCCCCTTTTTGTATATTGGGAGTGTTTTTAGTGGTCAGCCATTTTTATTTATTTTTTTTTTTTATTTTTTTATAATTTTTCAATTCGTAATCGAGCGTACTTGAAGTCAAAAATAAAATATAAAATTATTGGGATTTTTAAATAATTTGTCAAACAATTAGAAATACATCGATATTATTATATAAAAAGCTAAATTCTTAAAAGAAAATTTTTACAAATTTACGTCATGAAAATATTATAGGTATTATACTCTTTTGGCTCTGTGTGTCTACAAAAATGAAAAACACTGTGCTGCGCATTTTTGATTATATGAATTCCTAATATTTAATGGCGTTTTATACAACATACCTATTTTAAATACAGGCTCTTATTAATTGTATATAAAATATAACTAAATAAAGGCTTGAAACCCTTGACGAACGAATTGATCCTCTCTTGTGCGCGATATTTTGGCCTGGTCTTAAATTTACAGTTATTTATCCATTCATTGCAATTAATTATTAATTAATTAGTTTATAATAAATAGGGTCTTGCGATAGTATTAGTAAAAATATCGATCGTAATGTTGGTATTTTTGTTTTATCTTAAAACAGCTGTTTACAAGACTTCCTACATGAATCTATCTACGTCTGTTGTACAAAAAAAAAAAAAAAAAAATCGTTTACATATAAGAAGATATGGCTGATTAACCTCTGATATATTTATTTAATTGTATTTCGTTTCAGATTTTGCAGAATTAATTAAAATTAAAATAATAAATATAAATACCTAGTTTGATCTAAAATAAAATAAAAAGTACATTACTCTGGTTTGGTGAGTATTACACGTGTTGTAAACGCAATTTATAAAATGTGCTTTTATTATAACAGTTTAGGATTTTAATTAATTTGTAATTTATATACAAGTTATATACCTACATACATATAAAAGGTTTTGTGCTTTGTTGAAACGTGATAGGATTGAACAGACGTTCAAACATTACATGTGCTTATATAAGTTACTAACAATTTTATTAGTAATAAACTATCTTGGGTCATGTTTGTTTCTCCTCCTCATCATTCCTGACAAGGTCAGTGGCCTTCGCGCAAATTGAACGAATTGTTGTATACATATATATATATATATTATACCTATGTCCAATAATTTTGTGTTTGTGAATGTGTGATTAAAATGAAATTAAAAAACAAAAAAAGTGTGTGCGATTCTAGTTCTCATCATTCGTGTGTCTATTTAATATAACCCTTTAATGGTACGGTTTAAATTGTATACATAATGTCATGATAGTATAGTTCCTAGAACAGCTGGTGTATAAGAAACGCGGGGGTATTAAAGACCAATTGGGTTCACACAAAATGGCAAGCAATTGCGTTACTACAAAAATGTCACGCTCTTTTTTTAAATTGCGTCTTATTAGATATACTCAGTATTAAAAATACTATTTATATTTATTATTTCTCCTCTACTTCTCTTTGTTATGTACAATAAGATATATTTCTCAGCTTGCTTTGTATATTTCGTTGTTTATGTAGTCGTGATACAAAGGTTGTTTTCTTACTTACGAGAATTTTATTGCATACAAAAGAAAATTTACATTGAATTAAATGTTATGTATGTTATTTTTAGATTACTTTATCTAAGAGTTGGATTTTATATTTTTTCTTAATATTCTATTAAACAAAATGACGTCGCGGTTAAATGACAGATCTGGTCGCTTCCAGTGTCTTCTTGTCTTCTCTACTATGAATAAACAAATTACAGCGCACTTGATACTCTCCTATTGTGCTTTTGTACTCGCACATAATGCTTGATACGTACACATTCAAGTGTTAGTTTATTTAAAAAAAAAAAAAAAAACAATACAAAGGAGTTGCAAAATGAAATTTTATTTATACTTTGTAAATAAAATTAGTACGAGATAAATCGTTGAATAGTGACTATGGTTTAAAAAAAAGCAAAATTAATAAATCAAATAAGAGTTTTATAAAAAATAATTTAATTATAATAGAATATTGTGATTTTATATATAAAGTGCCAAAAATTTAGTGAAAAAATATATCTAGAAGTTTTTTTTATATTTTAAAGTGAATAATTTAAGTTTTATTATACATAGCTATATAATATATAAAACAGCATATAAGGATTATTTCGCTAAATCATGCTAAGTAAGTTTTCTTCTTTTATGTAAAAGAAACTCACGAACGATACACATAAATATTAAATATACTACTTTTGGGCTAGTATCACATATAAAATTGCTAATGATCGCTATATAAACTAAATACAACGTCCTTGAAAACGTATTACATTTAAACTGTTGGCTGTTTGATCAATTTGAAAGTGTACTATTTCATTGTTGTTTTATTTCATCATTTTTTTTTATTACAATTACAACTACATACAGTAAATATAAGAAATAAAACTTGTGCAGTTTTCCTTGTTTATTTATTGTGTTGTGTTGTGTGTAGGCTTTGTGGTAGTGTGGCGATGTACGAATTACAGTGTGCTGTTATTTTGATGAGAAATGGGTTAGAAATTTTACTTTTCTGTTTGTTCGAACAGGTTCAATATTTTGTAGAAAATGGCGCTTACGCATAACAGACGACGAGCAAAAAGAAAATTATTTTATTATCTTGTTGTTTTTCGATAATTAAATATTAGTCATCAACTATGCTCGTGGTATGACTTTATGGTATTTCTTGGAATTAACTAATGGTGTTATTTTTATTCATAATACATAAATAACATAAATATGTTTGTACATATGTAGTTAGAAATTCCCCCCAAAAAATATCGCGATAGTGTAGTGTTCCGTTTTTGTAAAATATTCTTAACAGAATCACGGCTAAATTTAACAATGTTAAAAGCAAATGAAATGTCAGTTATCGCAATGTAAATACAACAAGATGTAGTTTAGGCCAGCCAAAATATCATTGATATGTACTAGCGATGGTTAAGTAACGGTGATCTTTTGAAGCTTTGCTATTTTAGCCATGTCTTTGTGCATAAAAAACAGGCAGCCTAAAATAATTTCTTCGCTCTTATAATTTGGATAAAGAGGCAAGGGACAGACCATTTGCCCTAAAGGACGGATAAAATTGATGTAAATCTTTTTTTTTTTTTTGGATTCGGCAAGGAATAAATTTGCCAGATCACGAATTTTTGAATTTTCGCCATCTTTTTCCTTCCATTTTTTTTTGTATATACATATATATATATATATATATATATATATATATATATATATATATATATATATATATATATATATATATATATATATATATATATATATATATATATATATATATATATATTAACACTTAACGCGGGGCCACGTAGATTTACGTTTTTCATCCCACCTTCGAAAGACGGGCAATGTAGATTTACGTTTTTATTTACCTAATTTCTTCAAAAATGCCTGGAAATCGAGAAAGATAAAGAAAAAACCACCCGTTAAAAGTTATTGTGGTGTTCCAATTGCCATAAAAATAGACCGAATAGATCATGATAACTTTTTGAGAAAATGTCAAAATTGTCTTTTTTCTGGCGTTTTCTGCTCGGAGCCTGGTTTTTTGTTGCGACTGGAAACCCACATAAAAAATAATAATTTGGAGGGGATAAAAATAATTATCTTAAAAATCGTGATCACGGCGAACCGAATTTCCTCGCTGAATCCACCATAAATACGAATATCGGCAAGGTAATATTGCGACATCTGGGGTGCCTCAAGGTAGTCACTTGGGTCCATTATTATTTTTATTGTTCATTAACAATGTTGTTGATTGCTTCAAATTCGCAGACTGTATTCTATTTGCTGACGACATGAAAATATATGCAAATATTTCATGTGAATTGGATCGCGATCACTTTCAGCGGGACCTCAACACATTTTGTGGTTGGTGTGTTACTAACCTTATGTTTCTGAATGTTGATAAGTGTCACGTGATCACCTATTCCAGATCTAAGTCTCCTGTAGTTTTTAACTATTATCTAAATGACGTTAGTTTGAAGAGAGTTAATATGGTTACAGATTTGGGCGTTATCTTTAGCTCGGATTTAACGTTTAACTCTCACATCGATGCGGTTGTTAATAAAGCCTTTTCGATGTTGGGGTTTATTAAAAGAAATTCGAAGGATTTTCACGACACATTAACTTTCAAGTCACTGTACACTTCATTTGTTCGTTCACAGCTTGAGTACGCGACTGTCATATGGTCTCCGTTCTATGAGTCTCATTCAATCAGAATTGAAAGTATTCAGAAACAGTTTTTGGTATTTGTTCTCAGAAAATTACCGTCTTTCGAGCGGAACAATAATTTCAGACTATCACCATATGTAGACCGATGCCGTTTTCTGGATCTCCAATCTCTAAGTGCTAGACGTACATGCGCAAGTGCCACATTTGCGCGAGACATCATTTGTGGTAAAATAGACTGTTCTGACATTCTTTCATGTTTTAATATTTATGCTCCTCAACGCAACTTACGCCCCCGGGAACTTCTTCATATTCCGACTGCAAGTAGCAACTACAGCTTCCATGGCCCTATAGTGCGCATTCAACGAGATCTCAACGCCGTAGCAGATTGTTTCGATTTCAATATTTCCAGTGGCCCTATTCTGGCTATTCCCTGGGAATTGGGAATTGGGAAAAATATTGCTATATTTCCAAACTTCAATAATTCCCAATTTTTTATTACCCAATTCCCAAAAGTGTATTCTGGCGTAATTGGGAATTATCCAATGGGAAAAAACACTATTTCAAATTCTGCAGCCGCCATTATTTAAAATTTTTATTTTCTACATATAAAATAAAAAATTTACCGATACTACGTTGTACATAAAATAATAAAAATAGATAAAACAACAAGTTTCTTCTAATTCCCAAAAAAAAAATTTGGGAAAAATAAACGTCAAAACTTACATAAAATGGAATTATTTTTTCCCTACATTAAAAATTCCCAATCGCCAGAATACACTTTTGGAAAAAATAATTCCAAACTGCTAGAATACTGTCAAAATAGTTCAATTCCCAATTCCCAGGGAATAGCCAGAATAGGGCCACAGGGATGAATTTAAAAAACGAATCGCTAAGATTTTGTTTTAAATGTCTTTTTGTTTTGTTGTTAATTGTTTGATCTATTGATGTCGTTATATCTTTTATTCTTTTATTGTATACATTTTTTTAACTTTTTATAATGTTTTTTAATTATGTAAGCCATTTTTTGCATATACATGCTGTTGGTTAGTAAATAAATAAATAATAGCTGGGAGTTCGGCCATACATTTCAAGAGATGCAGTTTGAGAAGGTGAAAGAATTCATATATCTAGGATCACTGAGCAAAATTTCATTTCTGTGGACATTTCGTCGAGGATCACAGCAAACTAAACATCTCCCACTTTCACACAAAATCTAGTAACTTTTTTTTTTTTTTCTCAAGGTCATGGTAAATTAAGGTTTTGCGTTACATATTTTTTCCTTGTGAAATATTTAATTTTGATAAATTATTTTGAAACTTCGCTTTCCAAAAAAGTTAAAAACCTTCGGTAAGACCTAACCGAGTTTGATATTATTCGGATAATCCTCGGTCCCATCAAAGACAGTAGCAACTTACAGAACGCGAATGAATCACAAGATCATAAACGATCTCGATAAAGTTGACATAATATACTAAAGCCAATGCGTTGATGGTTGGAGGGTCAGCAATCTTGCATCAAATCCTTTGGATATAGTCTAAAATGGCCAGGTGTGTGCGAGTAGTTTTTGCTCGTATCAAAATGGTTGTAACGTCGAACCGAGACAATTGGCGGGATTCTTTGCAGCTGCATAAATTAAATCTTTCCACTAGACAACTTCATTCCCAATGTATAAAACGATCCAGAATTTAAGACTGAGTTTCTGCAAATGTGTGAATTGATTATAAGTGTATAATAATAACAATTAAAACGGTGTATGTAATAGTACCGAACCCTGAGGAACAAAGCTTGAAGAAGATTCCAAATTAAATAATCAACCAGGCTCAGCTGGCTGCTCCGATTCAGATTTTTTTTTTTTGTATTTTTATGAAATCGAACCTAAACTAAATCAAAACTCGGGTTCGACTTCCAATTCATTCGCCATTTCCATAGTCGTGTTATTTTTAGCGACGTGACATTAGTTACATAAAAATAGATATTCTTGAAGACGACCAAGTGACATAACCGATCATGACTGTCATGTTGAGCCGAATCGAACAGAAAAACTCACGTGACATTTATCTTATTTTTTGACCAGATTTATACATATGAACGACTACAAGAATATAAGAATGGAAAAAATAAAGCTACGTGACTTCAGAAACGCTCCATTTTCAGAAGACAAGTTTTTACTCATTTTGTTAGTTTTTGTTTTTTTTTTGTCATTAACAATAAATTGAAAGAAATGAATATTCGGGAAATGCTGGGAATAAAATTAGTGAAACAAGGAACTTGGTAGTGTGTGAATCAGTTAAGAAAAACTCGAGGGATGGGGTGACCAAACCCAAGAAAATGTATTTTTTAATTCTTCATAAAATAAAAAAATTAATTAAAATAATTAACTAATAATATTAAACGTAAACTCGAAAAACAATTCTTTGCAATGTGATTAATTTTCATTTTGTAGTTAAAAAATTTCACCAAGATAATTGGTTTTTCCCAAATTTTTAATAAATTTTAGTTAATTTTAAGCTTCATTTAATATTTTATAAAAACCTAATGTTTCGAAGGTTTATTCCGTCATTCTCAAGGGTACAAGTTTTCCATCCAACCGCTGCTTTTTAAAAACCAAAAAAAAATATTTTACTAAATTTTCAACTAAAATATTTTTAAAATATTCACACAGAGACAAATTTAATTTTGATTTTAAATTTTTTTGTAATTTGTGGTATTTTCATGATAAAACTACATACCAGTGGTATGTTGTTCTCAGTCTGAAAAATCTAACGACTATCATTTTTTATAGCCATGGCGTTGTAAGTGAGCGTACATGACTATCATCTGTGATAGCCATAGTGCCAAAGGAAATATTAGTGGGTATCAGAAAGGATATTCATGGCAGTCAATGTGTTAAGGAATTTCATTCCATACTTTTAGAATATAGATTATGAAGTCAAATTAAAATTTTGAAAGAAATAGTTTCGAGGAACTTTTAATTAAATAGTTACGAAAATAAGAATTTAGGAACTATCATTTGTGGAAATGTAAATTTGTTGAACACACTGATTTCTATCCCAAGATTCTATTCCGAAGAGATTCAAATCAGTGGTTGAACACGATTGTTAAAAATAATTGCAATTTAATTTGAAGCTAGGAAGTTTACTTAAGCAACCTTTTAAATTTCATTTTTATATTAAAACACAATTATTTTGGTTCTGCCACTTTCTTTATTCAGATGTAACATACCGTATACTTGAATCAACTAAATTGACTAACTAAACCTAATGTACGATTAGTTAATATAATTTTTATGAAGATTGACATTATTTGTTTGTTTAATAATTGATATTGGCGCTTTTAAAGTATTTTAACATTCTCTGCCGGTGTACCACCGGTATGCCTTGGTAAATAATTCTGCAAGCGGCCACCAGTATACCACGCAAAAAATTACATTCATCGGACAATCGATCACCAGTGTACCAAGCAGAATAATTCATCGAGCGGCCAGTGTAAACTGGCCATTGGAAATATTATTAAGCATGGGATGTCGGTGGCCTCTGGTCACTTTTTCTATTATTCGTTGTGGTATACCGGTGGTACGCTGGCTGCTGGGAGTAGGTAGTTTCCATCGTGGCATACCGGTCGTTCACTGTCAGAGAACCTGTTAAATATATTTTAAACAAAACGTATTTCCAAAAATAATCAGAAATGTCGAACAAAAGTTAGTCACAATACTTACTTGAAAAGTCGTTCAAAAGTAAACTCGTCAATTATTGACTTTTTAGTTATCACCTATGGGACAATTCCTAAAGCTCAAGATTTTTTTTTTTTTTTAGTTTAGTCGATTCAGACACAAAGTATTATCAAATTTGAAGATTTTTATGGAAATCAAGTTTTTGTTAGTTCAATAATAATTGAGTCCTGGTACGTAGAATTTCAATATTACATATGATACGACTCTCTGTTGCCTTTTTGTTTTTCAATCCAATTGTTGTCATATAGTCCCGAAAAACCGTGGGCTGTGATGGACGTTTTCCCCCGGAGTTCTTGTATGCTGAGATGTATGCCACATATTCAACTAATTGGCATTATGTTTTGCCTTTTACCATCTATTCCAAACCAAATATTTTCCATCGTTGTTTTGTGGGTGCTTTAGTCTTGGATATTTTTTCTTCTGTTCTATCTAAAGGCACATTTTCACGAATCACTTTATCATCACGGATAAATCATCCAAAATGACCCATATAAAAGCATCTTTCATCAAAATCGTCCGAATCGTGTAAATGCGCCTTAAGCAAGCTTTGCAAGCATAGCTTTTTCTCATTTTTGTTATTGCTGATTATTATTATCAATAATTTTGAAAATCAAATTCTTGTAATCTATTGAATTTATCGCTATTTTATTGGCAATGTATGTATTTAATTGATTAAGTAGGTTCTAAAAATCTAAATTAAACAATTAGTTGATAATTGTTTAATTTGAAAGCCACTTTATTATTAACATTCCAATATTGTTTTTCATGATGAATGAATTGAATGTGAAAAAATTTTAAAAAATTCGTGTGAACAACCTTGTGCAATGATATGGACCTTTGCGTTTCGGGAAATATTTCCTGTTAAAGAAGAGGTACGTTTTTAACTATTATTTTTATTCCAACTTTCAACTACTCGAACTCTATAAGTATTGTTGTAGAAAGGGGAACTCAATTTAACATACATTTTTAACAACATTTTTTCAATCTTCGAAACAGTTGTTAAAGTCGATTTGCGGAATGACGTTTAAAACCTTCTTCGATTCGACTTGTCTTCAATCGAGTCAAAACGATGTCCCCGGAGCGGTTTTTTGAGTTACGGGAATAGCCAGAAACCGGACAAAGGTAAATCAGGCAAAAAAGGCTGTTGTGGAACGATATAGGTCGAATTTTTGGCCGAATAGTCATATACAACCAATGAACTGTAACTGAGAGTTATCTGTCCAAAATTCTGAGTCAAACGATATTAGTGTGATATCAACAAGATTTCTAATTGTCAATCGACGATTTTTGATCACCAAATCCTTCACTTTCCTTGACGTGGTATTAATCGGTAGATGTCGAAGGAATGCGCATCGCCTTCAACGTGTTCTTTACCTTCCTTGAACAACAACCCAATCAAAAAACACTCGCTCTGGACAGTGCATTGTTACCAAAAGCCTTTTCCAACGTTTTGGAATCCGAAATTCCATTTTTGAAGCAAAATTTAAACAAGCATATTTCATTAATTACTTAAAATATTGACACGAAATTAATTTGACATAGATGTCTGTTAGGGTGCTACCAACCTAAGGAAAAAAATCTACTCGTTTGGTTAATCTCGCGCGATTTAAATAGAACGGTCTTACTACTTTTTGATCACAGTACTTATTTTCAAATGAATCTAATTTGTTTTGACCTTGACGTCTCTTAGATGCTTCCAATAGTAGTACAAGGTCTACCTGAAATTGGTTTCACGTAAAAAAATTGAAAACAAAACCATACAGTTGTGGTATCTAAATAATTCTTGCTTGCTTGCTTGTTCCAATATTTCCTATAATAGTCTCGTATTAACATCTCAGCTCAAGGTCGTCTGAGAAAAATAAAATCTTTCTATAAAAAAAGGTTAATTAATTCTCCGATGTTTAAATCCGTCAATATAATTATTTTGTCTTGTTTATTTGCTTTATTGTATGTATTTAAAATCGATTCTCCAAAATTTTTGAATTATTCATTCTATGACGCAACATTTATTTCCGTATTTTGTACAATTTCTAAATTTTGAAGAATTTTCAGAATTTTTAAAAAATAGCATCAAATTAAGTTTTGCATGAGTGGTGCCCGTTGTATACATAGTGTATTTAAATATAAAATTTAAGATGTCAAAACTCACTCACTCGTACTCTTTTTTTTTTTTTTGTTTATCATATTGGATAAAATATAAAAGTAAATTTTTTGTTTAAAATAAAATTGCAGAAAATTTTTGTGTCTTTTTTGTAATATGTACACAAATTTTATATCAATATAATGTGACCTAGATTTTAATTTTTTTTTTTTGTACTCATTTGAATTTTAAAATGTGCAACGTAAGGTCAGCCCGCATATATTTTATGTGTAGAGTACACTTCTAGGTGTTTGGTTAATTTTTTTTAGGAATTACCTAAGCAGATTTGTTAAGTTTGTTTCAAGTATAAAAAAAGTAAACAAACTGGAAAATGTTGAATAGAGTTAGAGTTAAATTTTCTTAAGTTTTCTATTTCGAGGATTTTTTTTTTTTGTATGTATGTATGTATAGTTAAATTACAAAATGAGGTCAAACATTAACATTTGAAAAACTAATACAAGCTCACATAAGAAATTTTAGTATATTCCCAGTATGTGGCAAAAGTGGTATAAAAACAACATTTTTTGTTATGTATGTATGTTGCATTTAAAGCTTTAGAAAACGCAATTTTAAACTGTGTTTTATTCATCCCATTCAAGTGTTTAAACAATGTACATTGTTTTTGTTTATTAGGTGTTTTTCATAATGATAAGCATCACACAAAAAAATTTTTATATATTATTTTACCACATTAAAGTTCGTTAGATAAAATTGTGGCTATAACAGGCCAACGTGAATTTAAAGTTCCAGGAAAACTATATAATACATACGTAATCAATTTTAAAAGCGATTATACAATTTTCTAATCAACATTTTTTTTATAAACGCTCAATATTGATAAGAATCCTAGCTTGGCTTCAAACTTAAAACTGATAAGATATGAGCTTATTCTTTATTGCAAATTTTTTGTCTACCACAACATGTTCGAGTTTACAATCTAGCATGACACACACGCGCGCCATTTGTATAAGGTCAGACGTCTTTTTTTTTTGTTTTAATAAGCTGCTTACATGGTAACAAATTTAAGTTTTAGGCGTGTAAATGTAATCTAAAGTTTCGATTATGATTTTTTAGTTTCTGCTATTAAATTCAGAAAATTTACCCTAATAAGATGATCTCAGATTAATCCGTAATTTAAATTGGATAAGATTTCAGAAAATCTGCTTATTGGCAAATTTTTACGTTTTAAGAAGACTAAAAATTTTAAAATTGGCGAAGTTCGAAATGGCTGATAATCAAACATCGTTTCAAAGAATTTTATACCTGAGCATATCACCAATTATTGCTATTCCTAATAATTATCTAATTCAAGCAAATTTTATTGTAGCCATAATGAGTAATGTTAGTGTAGTTACACATTTTACATATGGCATATGTAATAAACAATGCGCAGCTCTTACATCATCATGACTAATTAAACGTCATCGTTGTACTTTTTATCTTCAACCATTCATTGATGATGATGACTGCCAAAATATTTCGTATTTATCAATAAATGGTGACGTCATATTATTTTTGATTTAGATTTCAGTAGAAACTGTACGTACAAATTTCGTCATTCGAAAGCAAAAAAATCTCATAATAAAAACACATAAACACAATACCATGAAAAAACCCCTATTATGTGATATTATGAAAATAAAAACAAATCATTGAAATTTTTGCTCTGTCTTCTCATAAAGTGTATACTATACTATATACTATGTATATGGCATTTATGTACATAATTTGTATAAAAAATGACGTCAATACACAACAAAATTGTTTTTAAAAATAGTTGGTTTTTTGTTGAATAGGATTGAGAAGGCTGAGCGAGCTCTTGTCTTGTATTGTGTTGTGTATGTATTTTTATTAAGTATTTCCCCATTACTGTATACAGTTTTGTTGTGTTGTGACTTGATACAAGTTGGTTAATTTAATTCTCTTTTTTAATGCAAAACAAAAGTAGCTGAGAAGTTTGTTTTTTATTCCGTTAAGATCGTCGTCATGCGCCATAAAACTATTTTTTTACGTAAAATATGTTTATAAAGCTCACATATACATCCTCATAAAAAAATTATTGGGTAGAGGAAAATCATGTACATGATATTGCATTTATATACAGAGAGCGAGTACAGCAATAATTTGCTGTCTGACCCCCAAACTATTCCATTTTTAGTTGTATGTTAATAAACGTGTAGAAATCAAAGGCTTGGAAATATGTATTATAATATTTATTCAAATTTCCATTGTAAATTTATCATTTTCATTTCAATATGGCTCGTTTGTATTTCCGGTTTGTGCTTCTGCTAATTAAATATAATAATATATATAAATATAGTTTATACATACAACACATAATATTTCTTTGTTACATAGAAAAACTACCTTGAAAACTATATATCATATGTGAGAGAGAAGGTCATAGAGATTATAAAAATGAAAAAAACGTGTATTAACACTTTATTTATGCTAATGTGCAATGAAATTTGCGTTTAGTCAATGAAACATTTTATAATAGGGCTAAATTTATAATTATGTAATTAACTTCTGGACGGTTGTGTTATCTCAGATGTCTTAGATATTTAATATCTGACGAAAATTTGCGCAAGACTTTTAATGGCAATGTTGATAAACTCTAGACAGTTATTTTCGTTGTCTATTATGATCTAATCTTGATTAGTTCATGCGTCAAGAAACACAAATTAATTATAAGATGGCATTATGTGCTGCAGACGGATAGACATGATACAGTGAGCACATTATTGGGAGATATTCAACAAAAATGGTTAATATGTATATTGTTACTGCAGTTGTGAAGCCTTCTCAACTGAAAAGCCCACCTACTGGCTAACTGATCCAAACAAAGTACCAGATCTGTTTGATTTCTTCATAATAAAGAACACATCTGAAAATTTCTATGTACAAGTAGATGAAAGCCAGAATTTAAATTCTTCTATTCATTAACCGATACTTCTAACGTTACGTGAAAAAATCATTTAGAAAGAAAGAAATCCATTTCTAGTAAATAAGCACACTAATTGGGAATGCCTTAGACTATCGCTAGAAGAAAAAATTAACTTAATGGTTCCATTAGAGACCGAGGAACACTTAGACAAAGAAGTTCACAAATTTGTAAACGATATACAGCAATCAGCTTTGGAAAATACCCCTGAAATTAAGAAAAAAACCAAGGGAAACTACTACCCTATGAAAATTAGGGAACTCCTAGCACAAAAAAGAAGAGCGAAAGAGTATGGCAACAAACAACTGTCCTCAAGATAAATCTAATTTGAACAATCTTACCCAACAATTAAGAAGAAAGATCAAAGAATTAAAAGTTGAATCAATCAGCAACTATTTAAGAAACTTAACTAATGATAGCAGCACTGATTATTTTCTTTGGAAAGCAACCAAAATAATTAAAAGACCAATAATGCAGATTGCTCGAATAAGAATAGCAAGTGAGAAATGGTCTAGGAATAATGAAAAGCTCGATAATTTGCTGAACACCTCGAAAAAGTATTCCAGCTATATGAAGACCAAACGTTGGAAGCCAAGAAAATAACTGAATAAGCTATGCAAGAAAGTAAAGAAATCGTACCGACAACACCAAAAGAAGTCATGCATCAGATAAAAGCTAATATGAATACGAAAAAAGCTCCTGGTTACGATCTTATTACAGCAGAAATCTTAAAAGAACTGCCAAGGAAATCTCTGGTGAAGCTTACCAATCTTATAAATACAGCGTTTAGAATCAAATGTGTACCAAGCTTGTGGAAAATTGCAGAAGAAATTATGATCTCAAAAGTTTGTAAACCACCACCCATAACCTCGTCTTATAGGCCACTTTCACTATTGCCAGTCATGTCCAAACTCATACTATACACACATACATAACTATGATTAAAGCTTCTTGTTTTCCGACTTCTTTTGTTAAAATCTCGTTCATTTTCAAATATAAATAGAAGTAAACCACTAGTATAAGGTCAGTTATCACCTTTGGTTGCCAATCTTAGACACTGACAGGCAAAACATCCAGAAAATTGCTGTAACTGAGCCGCTGAGCGTAAGATCATTAGAATAATCATCGATCCCACCACCTTTAGAATGCGAATGAATCACAAGATCAGAAACGATTTCGATAAAGTTCGCAAAATCGGATCACTACCCGTGGGAAACCATCCACCGATGGATGAATGACGTTGAAAGTGACCTAAACACACTCGGTTTAAACTGAATTCTAATTTTATTCCTATAAAATGGTTATCATCTTATTTGTCGCAAGGGTCTCAACTAGTACGTATTGGTCAAAATTATTCTGAGAAGTTTACAGTCTCATCTGGTGTTCCTCAGGGTAGCCATTTAGGTCCATTATTATTTATTCTATTTGTTAATGATATTGTTACATGTTTTAAGTTTTGTAAATGTCTGTTATATGCAGATGACCTTAAAATTTACGCTACTATCCGAAATGGAGCAGACGTTTTATTGGTACAACAGGACCTTAATCGGTTTAGTGATTGGACTACAGAAAATCGTTTAGCTCTCAATATCTCCAAATTGTAGCTCCGTACAGTTTACAAAACGTGGAAATAGATAGAGTTACTCAGTTTATTGATTTAGGTGTTTTGTTTACAGATAACCTAAGTTTTACTAAACATATAGAAATGATTGTAGCTAGAGCCGGCTCGATGCTCGGTTTCATAAAGAGACATGCTCGTCAATTTTCTGACCCATATACTCTCAAGACATTATATACTGCTTTTGTTAGGTCTATTTTGGAATACGCTGTAGTTATCTGGAGTTCTGGTTATAAAATCTTTAGTGATCGTATTGAGCGGATTCAAAAAAAATTCTTAATATTTGCCCTCCGAAGACTTCCAAGGTCAACTTCAGGATTTAGTTTACCTTCTTATGCCGGTCGTTGTACACTTTTGAACATTCGTAGTCTTGAATTCAGAAGAAAGATGATTCATGCAGTATTTGCTCGGGATGTAATTTGTGCTAAGATTGATTGCCCGGTATTGCTTGACTTATATTCATTTTACGTTCCTAAGAGAATTCTTCGTCCACGACAGTTAAGACTGAGTATTGCTTTTCATCGTACGAATTATGGAATTGATGAACCGGTCGCGCGTACGTCAAAATATTTTAACCAATATTCAGAATTTTTCGATTTTAACATTTCTAGGGATCTTTTTAAGAGTCGTATTCGAAATAATAATTTGTAACTCTTTTTTATATACAAAATTATTGGTATTGTAACCTATTCTATTTGTTAGTGCTGGTAAATAAATAAATAAATGAAAAAATATTGCCAACTGATTACTTTTCTCTATGAGCAATCACATTTAGTATTAAGTTGCCGATAGTGAATTATTGATTCAGTCTCATTTATTCTGCTTGATAATAGCAGAAAAACTAGAAAATTGAAACCATGAAAAATCTGGATGCTTCCTTATTTGACAAAATATGACAGTGTATCAAACATTTAACTTAAAAATTAATACCACTATATGTCACAGTAATTGGAGATTAGTACCACAGTCGTGTGGGACAAACAAGCAAACAAAGCATAAATGCCAGGCCATAGCGCAATATTTATATGTGTGGCTGCAACATTGCCGCCTGCGGTCAAATGTGGCCCGAGTAATGAACCCTTAAACTGACTACCTCCAAAAAGTGACCTAAACTTCGGGGGTCCCTTGAATGCTCATTTTAGAGAAGTTTCACTGTAATTGAACTGGAAGAAGTAATAGGTGTGTTGGCGAAATAGCACAGTTTCTCAAAAGAGTCGGCTAAATGTTTGAATACGTCAAAATCAAGAGTTCATAGGGCCACAAAATACAGATTTTTAAACTCTCAAAAATGTACTCGATTCATAATGAAATTCTATTTTGTTTTGAATGACGTTCTGTGTTTACATTAGTAACCGGCATTAACGATTTTTGAACTGTAATCTCTGTGCTATTGGTTAGCCATCGTGTTAAATCGTGCATTTAAAAAAAAACGTTCAGGGATTTTACAGTTAACTTTTATTTTTAATAGCCCCCCCCCCCCCCCCCCAGTAATGCTGCGATCCCTCCCTCCAGTAAAGCATTATAGTTACATCAAAGTTGAGAAATTTTCCGAAATTCTTTAGCTAATTAATTTTTCCTCCAAAAAGCCGAAAGAGAGAGAGGATATTATTATGTCGAAACAAATAAACGATTTTTTAAGCTTTAAAAGTAATATTTTGGGTTGGTGAACCAAATTGGCGGAGCACCATTAGGGTGATATTCGTGAGTCACGTGTTGGAATATTCGTAAGCACTGAAACCACCTATGCGATACTCCGTATGTTTTGTTTATTTTTAAACTTACCGTAGTTCGAATTGCGGTCTAGGAAATTCTTGTCGAAATGGCTTTATGGGAAAATTGTTCGATTTTTTTTTTTTTTTTGTAATCCCAAAAATTTACCGATCTAGTTAAAATAAAAAACAAAGGAATGTTTTCCAATTTTATGCGCGAATAATTAAAAATATGGATTTAATAAATTTTGTAACTAATTGTAAATTATTTTCCTTTTATACTTCCAGGTCCAGCATCGCATCCCTATGATTCACTAGACAAAACCATCGTCAGATTCACCTAAAAAAAAAACTTAATAATAAACAGTGAAAAAATTAAATTTTAAGTTAACACAGAGTTCTCTGACTTAAAAATTGAATTTCAAGGCAGAACATAAGAAAATAATAAAAGAACATTTTATACAAAAAAGATAAATTTCAAAAAAAAAAAACTATTTTGTGAATATATTTCGTAAAAATTTAAAAAAAATCCAACATTATTGAAAAACGCACGCAAATTTTAATTTTATCTCCCTTTCACAGTGTAATTGTTTGATGCGATAAAAGCTATTTTATGATTGATTTATAACTATTCTTAATTACAAAAAAATACAATTGCTTTTATTTTATTATAAATTTTTTTTTTCGTTTCTTTTTTTTTTTTTTTTGCATTTTTTTGAATGGTATCGGTTTATTTTTTAAATAACATCGGAAACTTCTATCTAGAACACATCTCTATAGAATACGTGGTTAGCTAAATAATTTTCTTTTTTAAACATATAAATAATTATTAGTAATATATATACAACAAATTAAAGAAGATTTAAATAAATAAATAAATATATATATTAAAAATGGAACGAGAATCTAATCCAATGCAACCTATGTGCCGCTCTGGGTGTGGCTTCTATGGTAATCCCGCTACAGATGGACTTTGTTCAGTTTGTTACAAAGTATGTAGATTGTGACTATAATAATATTTATCTAAGATAATTACTAAAAAAAAAAAATTTATTTTCGATTTTAGGATTCACTTAGAAAAAAACAGCAACCACCTATGAGTAGTACAGTAACAAGTCCTGCTGCTTCATCTAGTAATATAACCGTATCACAGGCACAAAATTTAGCAAATTCTGTATCAGCTACAAGCACAGCACAGCCTACAGTGCAAACATTAAATAATAGTGATACACAAATTCAAGAGGTACATTATAAATATATTTATTTATAATAAAATAAAGTGCGCGAGCGCACGGAAATAATATTTTCATCATCATCTGTTGTAGTGTAGTATAGTAATGTGATTATTTGTTTTGTACAATGCCAAAATACAACAAGACAGACAATGCCCAGCATTTTTGTGTGTTTGTGTATATTTCTTGGCACGTAATTAACTATATCTTCTCAGCCAACAAATATTATTATTATTATTATTATTATCACAACGAAATATTTACTAATTCTAACAGGAAACCTAACATTTATTTTTATCAATATTTTTTTTAGAAACTCGGCAATGATGAAAGTGCGCAACAAAATAATGGTCCATCAACTTCAGCAAATAACGAGGATGAGGATAAGGATGGTGATAAAGATGTAAAAAAGAAAAAAAATCGTTGTGCTGTTTGTCGCAAAAAGGTTGGCTTAACAGGTAAATATAGTTTGTTACTAAACATTTTATTGGTTAAATGACATGGTGGGCGCGCCTAATTGGGTTTTCGATTTAGTTCCTATTTCGTATGTACATACTTATTAGGAACGATTGTAATAGGAATTGTGAGCTTAAATAAGTTTAAAAACGATGATATTGTAACATTTAAAAAATTGAAGGTACAAAATAAAGACAAAACAAACAAAAGCATGAAGTTGTTGTTGTTCAAATTTGCTTAATTTCGATTTTATTTATTTTTATAATAAATATTGTAATAGTTTTAAACATCAGATTCTAATACAAAAAGATAATTCACCGACTCCGGATAAATAAACACTTTAAATTAATTATTTCTTCAAGTTATCGTTTCATTTTTAGCTATGGCATTTGTAATAAATACCCGCTTTAATAGATATTAATTTGTGATTTTCTTCTATCCTCTGGCTATTCCCTGGGAATTGGGAAAAATATTGCTATATTTCGAAACTTCAATAATTCCCAATTTTCTATTCGCCAAGTCCCAAAAGTGTTCTGGGGTAAGTGTTCTGGAATAATTTCCCATTGGAAAAACATAATTTCAAATTTTGCAGCCGCAATTATTTAAAAATTTTTTTTTTTACATATAAAATATAAACTTTACCGATAGTAGTTGTAAATAAAATAATGAAAATACACAATACAAGCAGTTTCTTTAAATTCCCCCCAAAAAAAATTAGGGAAAAATAAACTGCAAAACTTACATAAAATGGAATTATTTTCCCCTACATTCAAAAATTCCCAATCGCCAGAATACACTTTTGGAAAAAATAATTCGCAACTGCTAGAATACTGTCAAAATAATTCAATTCCCAATTCCAGCGAATAGTCAGAATAGGGCCGGTGTGTAGAAACGTGAATCATTCGGTTGAATTAGAATAATTCCTTTATGTCAGGAAGGCCAATTAAAACAAAACTAAACTTAACATTTCATGCACAACTATCCAAAGACGTGCTACGGAGCAAGAAATAGAAATCCGTACTATTATCCGACGATAGCAAATTTAACTTAAAAGATTAGGATGACTTAAAATGTTTCTTCCAAAAGCACACTGGTTCAATTTCAAGGTGGGCCTTCATTTTGTGAACGATTAAAAAAAGGTGCGCGATTTTCGTAATTTTTGATATTTATCAGTCCAGTATAATTGGTTTTGGCGATATATGCCAAAGGGAGCAGAAATTCTTAACTTGTTTTATGAAAATAAACCTTCGGTTGTTTGCACTCAAAGAGCATTTCAATCAAAATATCGTTGTGTAAAAGCGCTTGATGAGAGAACACTGAACTGTTTATATACAGGTTTAGACATACCGCCTGAAGCGGATGAAGAAATGGCATTTAGAAGAGAATTCATTAACAAAGGGGTAAAAAATTGAATATAAAGTAAAATAAATGATTTGAAGAGCCCAACTCAATCACCCAATTTCAATCCTTCAGGGTGGTCGGCATCATAAGGCCTAGGGGGCTATTTGTGAAATCGATTCGAACGTATTCGACTATGGGGAAAAAATATTCGTATTTGATTTAAATAAGAAGCAAACAAATCTGATTCAATTTAAATAAGAATCCAATACGTTCGAATCGAATTCACAAATGCCTCGCTGCGCTGGATTTGAATGCCCAGAAAAAATATTATAATCGAATAAAAGTCTCGGAAGATGTGCAACAATTTTGGAAAGTAATGGGTTTTCTACAAAATATTAGATGACAAACTACTTTTGGTATTTTGTTTCTGTTTTCTCGCTTCAAAGTTACACGATAACGATAAATCTAATCTTTTGCTCTAGTGTTAAAGCTGATGTTTAAAAATTAAAACTGAAGAATAAAGTAGTATCTACCTTTATTTTTATGTCAATTATAATATTGCTTCCAGCGTTGTAGTTTTTGTACTAATTATCGAACTATTACAATATTAAAATTAAAACTATTTTGAGTTTTTGTAGTGTATTTGCATTTCCAGTTTCGTTCAATAATTTTTTATCTACATATTATGTCTAAAAAGTATTTAACGGTTGCCTTAAATTCATCGACTATTCTCGATTTTTGTAATTCTTTAAAAATTTAATAAAATAATAATTCAAAGGATTTTCTTATATGAATTTAATTTAGTTGTTACATGTATCTTAAAAAGGAGTACGTCTAAATTATTGAAATCAAAACGTGTTTTTTTTATTCCCCTTTCCTATTTAGTCCATTAGATCCTTTTATATTTTTAAACGTTTTACGAATACCAAAAAAATTGTTGCTAATTCCTTGTTTTGTGGCGAATTTTATTACTACCTTTTAGAGTCTCCTTTACAATTTAAACCCAAGTTTACCGAAAGAGCATTCTTAATCAAAATGCATATCATTAAAAATCAACTCAAGACAATTTTTGTTTTTTTCCTCATCACCGTGATTAGTTTTCATTCAAGCTAGTTCCACCAAAGACCGAGATGTTTAAAAATATTTAAAAATTATTTCTTTTTAAACCGACACTACATGTCTTGCCTAGTAGTCACATTACTTATATCTGAACCACGTGTTAATTACTAAAGCCAATCGTTTTTATTTAAAAATATACAAGAGACCTACATATTTGCATAAACATTTTATTTACTTAATTTTCAGTTAGAATTAGTTTGTCAATCTGTTATGAAGTGCTTTTTACTAAAATGATTCATATTTTTCTCGTGAAATCGTGTATTCTGCTACAATTTCTTACAGGATTGTAAAATAGAACCATTACACTATCGAATTGAGCTTTATTTAATATTTATCCCGTTACACCGTGATTCCATTTATTTTTTTACTATGCACAAGACAAGACCCTCGAAAAACTTTAGCGTATTGGTATTTATTGGATTTTGATTTGTTTAATTGGTTCAAAATTTCAATTGCCTCTAGGAATTTGACTAAATTGTTGTATCGCTCGGCTGATTAGACGCAGATGTGGCGGACTGGCAAGTAGAATATACTTTCTCTAAGAAATGAAGATAGGTTTGTGACACCCTTCTCACCACACCAGACAGTTTCTGAATAGAAAAAGAATTCATAAATGAATGATTCTCATGTGATTTGAATCAGATTCGTGCAAGTGGAAGTTTCAGTGAAATTATGGTCAACGGAATGGTCCTAGTAGTTGTTAAGTATGTTAAGCAGAAACTCAGATTTTTTATAAAATTATATCAAACTTAACAAAATTTTTATAGGTTTGAACTATTTTTTTAATAATTTTGATATGTATAGCAAATGAAACAAGTCAAAAATTGGATTTGACTGTACAAGTGGCAATGCCTTTACCAAAAAAGTTACGGACGACAAATTTCATTTAAATTAGGTCATCATATAAAAATGCATCCGGTTGAATTTTTGACCACCTATGAGTCTTAACGACAGTGAGCATTCTCTATGATATCGCCAGTGGAGTCTCTCTGGCTATATTACCATACCATATTAAACAGTAAATTATCAAATCTAAATCATTTAAATATTCAATGAGAAGCATATACCTGTAACTTATTGTATTACACCCGTATAAAATTAAAGAACCGACTAATAGAAGGATATAATGTGAGCGCGAGTCTATCAAAAGAGTAAACTACCTCAAATTTCTTTATTTTTTTGGACCAATTGTATCAAGAAAATATATTTCCCGATCAAATAGTAAATGGTTAAAACCTTAGCGATCATCCTCTATACAAACTGTACAGTTGCAAACTGCAAAGGTGTAAATTTAAACAAGAAAATAATCATCGTCTTCAGAAATTCGCAAGAGTGAAGTGAAGTAAACAAAATTCGCAGAATAGCGACGAGATAGAAATATCTACATATTATTTAAAGAATAGTTTTGCTATTTACTCCAAGAATAAATGAAAGAATACTTAAATGCTGATTAAACACAATTTTTGAACCGTACGGAGATTTTTAATTCATTTAAAACCAGACAAAATTAAAACACAATAATAATTGCTCGTTTTTCGAAACTAATATTTAAATACGCCTAATCCGGTTTGACGTTTAAAGCACACAGTTCGTCCAATTATTCCTTTGTTATTTCTTCGAACCAAAAATTGTTGTCATTTTCAGTTTTTCGCTTTATTCCCCAATCTTTTTCTTATTACTGACACACATTTGTGTCACAAAATTTTACGAAATATAGAAATAATTTTGTAATAGTTTCTGTTACGATTATTTGCGACGTGGTTCAGTTTGAAATCCTTTGAAAATATGAGTCTTGGCTCTATTCCACAAGCACAATCCCATCGGGCCACTTCCACTTGGCACATTTCCACTAGGAGAACAATTTGCTACTTAAATGGCTTTGACTAGGAAATATTAAAACTATGCAAGTACAATTTTGCAAGTTGGATTAAATTGTTTCTTATTCGAATCGCCCCCGATTGAATTATGCTACTTAGTTAAATCAGCAGAACATGAAACCTAACATTTTAATCTTCGTAGTTTGTAAATTTCTTCCGTTTTGACCTGTACATATTTTAATAAACGTTTTTTTAAAAGCATTAGCATTAACCTCCTTCTTGGAGGCAGGTGCATAACTGTAGTGTTTTTTTATTCGCTCCGGATAGCTGCTATGAGAGCCGTCATATGAAAAGTGGCTCCGGATAGCGCTCCGTATAAATAGGTAGAGCCAAATATTTTTTATATCAAGTTTTCGCTAAACAATTGAATTAAAAATGATAGTTTGATGTTAAATAAGTTTAGTTTACCAATAAATAGCGCGTCATATTTAAATTTAGGCGTATAAAAATGACGGCTCTCGATATCAGCTATCCGGAGCGAATAAAAAAACGCGCTTAACGACGATCTCAAACTTAATTTCCAATTGAAAACTTCATCGCTGTTGTCTTGACATACTCGACCATTCCTATTCACTGAAAATTCCGGGAGCGCCTTCAACAGGTCGGTCGGCAGATCTTATTGCAAACACTAACTCAATTCTAAAGAGTAGCTTTCTCTTAGGAACAGTTTCCGTAAATCGCTAAAATTTATTCCAAAAAGGTTTAGATTCATTTTTAATTCAAATATGTTGTATTTATTTTCTTTACAGGTTTTGAATGTAGATGCGGCGGATTATATTGTTCAATACATCGATACAGTGATAAACACGACTGCACGTTTGATTATCGAGAACATGGAGCTCAAGAAATACGACGTAATAATCCCGTTGTAGTCGGAGAAAAAATTCAAAAAATTTGAACACTTGTGCCATCAATTAAATTTAATCATAATTATATATAAATAATATTAATAATAATTAATTAATTAAATAATCAAATAATTTAATATTAATTTATCATTCAATTTATCCTATAAATATAAATATACATATATAAATATAAATATTATCTTTAAAAAAACTATATTATAATAATCATTATATAAAAAAAAACAAAAAACAAAAAAATAATAGATTTATAAATAAAAAAATTAAAAATTCATTCTACATAAATAAACAAAAACAAACACACAAAAACCACACAACCATACAACAAATCAATAGTATATTATTTAAATTATTTTCTGTTAATATATTAAATAAATAAAAATAATATATATTTATTAAATTAAACGGTTAAATTCAACAATCGCGGATATCTAACTCTACAAAATGAATCATCTTTAAACAACAAAAATAAATCTGTATCTGTAAAAAATAATTTTTATACAAAAAACAACAACATAAAATTTATAAATATACATACATAATTAAATTTAATTAAAAACAAAACAAAAACTGTATAAATTAATTTAATATAAAAATAATAAATACATAATAAAAATCAATTGAATTGAACAAAAATGCAATATATGTGAATAATGAGTGAAAAAAAGGACTCGTGAAGTGCACGGCCCTCAACCCACCCTGATATACATTTACGGCACACAATTCCATTCAAATAATTAATACAAAAGAAAAAAACAAAAAAATTACCAAAGCCCTTTAAATTTAAGAATCTTTTAAATAAATAAAATAATTAAAATATGTAATAAATAATAAGTTTGTACTCGGTTGAATTGTTTGTATGCGTGTGTGTGTGGCGGGTGGGGTCAGGAACCGAAATTGTTCGATAAAACAAAAATCATTATGTATATTTGAACTGTTTTTAATTCAAGAAAAAAACAGCTTAAAAAAAAAAAAATATTTTTTGTAAGACTTATTAGAATATAGTGTTCTTATCATTAAACCGGTAAACAAAAATAATTTAATTGGACAAAACACACGACATCAATCAAACCTACGTGACATTTTTATATATTTGTTATTCTCATTGCAGGTAAGGTACGGTACCCGTTCTGCTGGTTCGGAATTTATTTAACGTTGAGCTAAATTTTTCTTTTCTTTTTTTTTTTTTAAATTAATTAGGCAACATTAGAAAAAGCGCGTAGATTGGTTGGGTTGAAACG
This sequence comes from Tipula vernalis, assembly GCA_958295665.1. Lineage (NCBI taxonomy): Eukaryota > Metazoa > Arthropoda > Insecta > Diptera > Tipulidae > Tipula > Tipula vernalis. Next base: position 456,465,095 of record OY282558.1, on the reverse strand, counting down.
CGTATTTCAGACCTCATTTTACATAACAGCTTAATTACAAAAATGTTTTTTTCTGTTTTAATTTTTAACAATTAATTTTATTTTTAAAAATATAACCAAACTGTCAAAAAATGAAGACTCAACTCAATTTATTGCGCCTTAGTTTTGCTCATAATTTTGTAGTGTGGTTCTCTCAATATATTGTTTGGTGTGAAGAGAAGTCAAGACCTAAAACTTTTATTATATGAACATTTATTTTGAAAAGATGTTAAGTTTAACAGACAGACAAATATCAAAAAATGTCACGAACCATTGAGAATAATGAGATTTATATATTTATTTAAAATGATTTTGTAATTACACTAAATGATATATTATAATGAAGGCTTATTAAATAGGACTTAGAAGAGTGGGAAATTTTATTTTTATTATACACAAAATAAAATTTATATAAAGACAAAATAAAAAAAACTCCGCCAAATAAGGCTAATTAATAATTTAGACTATGCTTTCCTCCAAATTGATGAATGTTCTAACTAGATGCACCACATATTAAATTTAAAAAAAAAATAATGAGCAACATTTTTAGGCTACTTTTTTAATTAACTAAACAAAAATTTAAAAAAAAAAAATCAAAATTCAGTCCATTATAAGATTAATTTAAATTAATTTAAGTCCAATTTGGTGTAAAGGATAGTTATTTTTCATAAACTTTGATTTGAATTAAATAATCATTTTCATTTTAACCTTATAAACAAGAAATAAATAGTTTAAATAAATTTAATTAAATAAATAAAATCAATATTTTTATAATACACATACATGTTCTTTTCCAAAAAAAAAACTATAAAAAATATATAAAAAAAAAATTTAAAAACTAAGTAACGGAATATTTTTTTTTTTTTTTACTAGGTTAGATATTTTATGGATGTGGATTAAAAAAACGTTTTAAAAATTATTAATTTACCACGAGAGAAATATAAAAATGATATTTTATTCTTTATTTTTATTTTAAAAAAAAATTATTACACATTTTGTAAAATTATTATTATTTTTGTTTCTGTTTTATTTTTAATTGTTTTATTATATTAATTATATTTTTTAGATTATTATATTATTATTATTATTATATAGAGTAATTATTATTATTATACTAAACAAAAAATACAAAATGGTAATACCAGAAAAATAAACTCGTCCTTTTCATTATGATTAATTTGGGCCGTACTAAATTTATCATCCCTTTATGTAACTTCTTTTCTGCAATAATAAAATTGTTTTGCGGAATTTTTGCTTTAAAACAATTACATTTTTAATAATATTTATAAAAATACACTTGTACGTAAAAATACGAACATACCAGTACACAAAGTCATTATAAAAAAACCCATAACTCTCTCTCTCTCTCGGACTAAATACAATATACATAAACATAAAATGGAAATGTTCCAAAAAAAAAAAACAAATGTGATAGATTTTCACTAAGCTCTAAAAATATTTTAACTGTGCAATTTAACAACAAATAAAACTTGGATTTATATTTTTGATTTCAATTAAAAATTAAAACATTTGTAATTAATTAAGTAGAAAAGTGTTAATTTTAATTTTTATTAAACATTATAAGTAGACAATTTTTATTTTTTAATTATTATTTTTGTGTGAACGAGATTATATATTATATCGATTATGATTATTATTACTACACTTCAAATTTAATACATACTATTACTAAAATCGGTTTTTCGTTAAAAAAAAATTATAAAATATTGTATTTTGGATGTTTAATTATCAAATTATAGATTTTATTAACATAAGCTTGTATTTTATTAGTTGTTTACAAACATTGAATTATTATTATATTATTTTATTAAAAATAAAAAATTTATATATAAACAAATTCGTATTCTGAATTCTTTGATATTTGTTTATTTTTATATGTATAGTAAAAAAAACAGAAAAAAAAAAATAATATTAATAATAAAAATGTAAATAAAAGAAATTAAATAATTTGACTACAATAATTGCTAATAAATTTATAATGATTTAAAAAAAAAAAAAATTAAAAATTAAAGTAATAATTGTTACTTTTTGATGAAGAACAGTAAATGAATGAATGAAGAATGGGTAATTGGAAGCCAAAATAATGAAGAAAAAACGAAATAAAATACAAAATGATAATTCTGTACATTTTTCCATAGATCCTTGATAAAAAATTGGTTAGGAATGATTTTTCTTTCATTTTACACTCTTCCTTGGGGTCGTAAGAATTGACATGTAGTCGTAACTATTCCTATTATTATAGCAACGATTTCTAAAAATCATTAAAATTCATTCTAAATTTCGATACGAATTTCGAATTAACTTTCTTATTTTCGATATTTTGTAGCAATCTTTATAGTGATGGATTTTATCATTATAAGCGTTGTTACATTACAAACAAATCTTATAGTGAGGTTTATAAATACGAAAAATGTTACTATAACAGTAGTTATAGTTGTAGTAACGACTATAAATTCGGGCCTAAAACTTTTCTCTGTTATGTGGCTTGACAAACGAAATGATTATGAGAATGTTCTTTCCCCCTTATTTTGTTTTTCTTAAAGGGGTCTTACGGTAATTTTTTTTTTTTAAATAACTCGTAAAATCCCTCCCTCCTCCCCTAAATCTACCCGGATAAGATTTGTTAGATTTTATTTCTGCTTAAAATATCAATATTCATATTTAAGAGATATTCAGCAAATATTTTGAACCAATTATTGGAGTATTTTTATTCACTGAAAAAATCTTGCTTGTGTGTCTGTGTGAATTAAATCGTTTAATACGAACCATGGTTCATTTACAATGATTCTTAGAAACGACGAACCGCTGTAGAATGTCCAAGTTCGAATTGCTGGCCGTTCCTCATAACTGTATACCTTACATCTAGAATTATTTATTTTTGCAAGAGAAATGTCTACTAATTTGACTTGAGTTCATAAATACGATACAATATAAAAAGGAGGTATGTACAATAAAAAAGAATTAAAATTGACATAAAATATTTTCAGGCCTGAACATACCGTTGCTTCAAACTAAGTTTAAAGCTATTTGGTTAAGTAAAAGTCGAACAGATGGTCGATTTTATTAAACCTCTTCGAGATCATGTTTACCGGTTCATTATCACCATGGTTTGTTCTGTGTTTATTCAGATGAAGGAACTCATGAACTCTTACACCCTAACTGTCGTAGTTGTCTCACGTCATTTTACACGACTATATAGTCACCTCACTTCGTTTCTTATGCATATACTGCCCTACACTAAGCGCAAAGAGGGTATCTGCATTTTTAACGTTTTGAGTAGTTCAAAGTTTTAGGTTTAATTGTAAATAAGGCTAAACTGTCCTAGCATAAGATAGAATATGTGCTTTGGAATTGCTAGGCAATAATACCTCATTTTCCGAAAAAAATGTAGATAAGCGCTTTGTGATTAGAAGGGCAGTATAGTCATTTTACTCGACAGATGTCTATTCAAACGACATTCTTGTCACCTAAAGTGACGTGACGCGACTTCGGTAATTGGAGTGATAATTTTGTAGAATTTCTTCACGTTAAAGGTTCTGTCACACCAAGGAAGTGATAGGAAATCATATTTTCTATAAAAATAAAATTATTCAGATACAGGGGGCCTATTCTCGAATTTCACATCCATTTTCCACATGTGGACATCAGTCAATGTTGTCAAAAAATGGTTCGAAAATTGTAATTCGTATATAAAACACATGCGGCATTGACATTTTCCTATATGGGGAATTTTTCCACATGCTTATACCCATTCGGAAATATTCCCTTAGTACCGAAAAAATTCAATTTTTATGAGTTTTGACAGATGTCCACATGTGGAAAATGGATGTGGAATTCGAGAATAGGCCCCCAGGTTCTTATTTGTATGCTTTGTTATGATTGTAATAAACAAAGACTTTAATTGATGATAGGGAACTCACAGAAAACGGTACAGTGCCAATTGATTTGTTATACAGAGTTTCCACAGATCAGGAGGTGGTGGAGAATTTCATAAAGGGTAAAATTTCCTTTATTGAATTCCAATAGTAATGATCAGATACTTCTTCTGCATAGTAAGTAGGTGCTGTAGGAAGAAGTGTGGAGTTAAATATATCTGTACTCTGAGCCCTATACGGTAATGACATGTTAACAATCCATCTAGATTGTAAAGCTCGTTTATATGGTATTTAACTGAATCCTTAAATGGGATATTCAATTTCAGTATACATTTGACATTTGGTACGTTATGCCACTGCTCAACTTAATTTCTTATTCCAGGCGGTCGACATTGCATAAGACATCAAGCACAAGCTGGAATACCTCAGGTTTCTCTGAGTCTAATAAAGAGGTAAATGTACGTACCAAATATTAACAAAATCACACCACCTGGTTTTGTTTTGCTTATTTATGACCACGATGTATTTATCCTCAACCTTGTATAACTTATAGTTACTGAATTAATCGTTTTGAGGTAATGTTTATTGAGATTAATGTTCATATTCTTGAAGTACGGAAGTCTGAAATGTTTTAGATAGGTTTTATTATTATTTTATAGAGCAGTAGTCAATACATGTAATACATATGTATGTATTATTTTTGTCGAGAGGTAAATTCACCAGATTACACCTTTGATGTTACGCTTGGACTAGATATATTTTGAAGGATTGGCAAATGCCAAACTTGTTAGGCGTTTGTCGAGGTGAATACCTAAATATTTTACTTCCATCAGTTTGAGGTAAGTATATACTGGTTATTCATTGTTTTAGGTGGACATTATGCCTCTTCGCACTGTAAAGGTTACTTGATTATATTTAGCATGTATATTGCATTTAATTGGGCGGACATTTGTATACGCTTGCCGTTGTTTTAAAATAAAACATATGTGCAGTAGATACTCAAAATCGCTTAATTTTCTATTGCATCTTATCAAAAGCTTGTGCTATATCCTTGAATAAAACAGAATAATATCTTTTTTCCTTCAGTGCTTTTTCAATTACTTGAACTATTATGTGTAGAAACTTGTTCTATTGTTGAGTGCTATGGTCTAAATCCCAACTGATGATTCAGAATCAGCTTCTTCTCTAACAACACACCCCAATTCTCATAGTCGTATCACGTAATTTTTCATGACTATAGTCACATCACATCAATTTTGCGATTCTCTTAGTCGTTTGTTACGACTAAAGTCACTTTATACGACAGATGTCACTTCATTTTTACAAGTGACAGGAGAATACCACAAAATGGAAAGATGCAATTATTTTATTTTATATATTTTAAAATATTCCTTTTTGGATAATTTTGTGCACTGTTTTAAATATGTTATTGTTTAAAATAATAAGATTGTTGTTATATAACGATTTTATTTCTACTTTGCCTAATATATTTCAAGTTGCAGTCGTGTCACTTGGTTCGCCTTCAAGAATAGCAATTTTCAAGTGACGTGATACGACTATAGTCACATCACATGAAATGACACGACTATGGGAATTGGGGTGTTAGGCTTTCGACGCTTAAGTAGTAATTTGTTGATCTTGTTTTACGCGGCGCTCGAGGAAGGTCAAAAATGAATAGTTTGCAGTAAGTTTCGAACGGAATATAAATAAAAACAAATTTAGTTGCCCAACATTAATTCATAGGTAATTGTAAATATATTTAAAAATATAAAGTAATTGTATATAGGAATATTTAAAGTATAAAATAGGATTAAAAAACTTCTTGATGAATTTATTTTTTGATCACCTCAAACTTGAAACCATGCTTCGAAAGTTCGGTAATTAAACTGGTTTTAGCAAACGCAGCCGCCGGTGTTAATACGCCTCCACTGTCTGGCATTTTATCACTCTCGTTAAGAATTGTTATAGCTGATAGCAACAATGCAACACATGTAGCTCCATATCCAGGATTTTTTCCACACACCTGTGCCAAAATATGTTTATTGGGCGGTTCTAGGATTGGGTCGGTTGGCTCGCATACTTTAATATCTTTGGACCATCCACTTCCTGATATTATAATTCTAAATTCAGTATTTCGCATACTTTCTTCAGATGGCCCTTCATGGGAAGCCGCGCCCAATGAAAATATTCTGGGATAGTTTAATAGTAATTTACGTCCGAATTCAAATCGAGACAAGGTTGCGAATACAATACCAACTAGACTTACTAAGATAACACTTAGTAAATTTTTCATTTGTACGTAGGCCCTAACTTGGACGGGGCGTTTATTATTGTGTTCGTAGAAAAATCGTTGAGATCTGGTTACAACTGATTTATCAGCACCAGGAAAGGGAAGACAGTATCCTTCGACGAAATCACGTTGATGTATAAAGAATCGGTTTTTTAGTGGTGGACTAAATTTCGGCAATTTTGTTTCATATAATTTCGCTCGTAAATCTTTCAATTTGTCACTATTTGCTAATCCATGGACTGCAGAAGCCCATGTTCCATAATGAAGTAAAGCCTCACCAACTTTCGCTTTATGTTTGTTTTCAGCGCAGACGTATATTTCGACCGAGTTTAGTATTCCATCGAATTCTTTTTCGGCGTACACCGTTCCTAAATCAGCAGGAATGCTATCGAAACCGCACGCCGATACGATGTAGACTCCTTTTTCACGAGCTTTGGCGTTATATTTTAACTGCATGGTTTCCATGTATTGTGGCTCGCCGCTAACATCAACATGATGGGTACCCGCTTCGATGCACGCTTTTACAACTGGTTCACCGAAAAAGCGGTAAGGTCCGCTACAATTTACAACAATCTGAAAGTTAGATACGGTTAGCGGTCATTGTATAATGCACTCTGCAAGTGTTTCTTAAGCCTATTTTTAACTAAAGAACACCGAGTTATCGAGGTTACAGATAAAAATAATCATTAAAGAATATTGTAAACAAGTGTCCCGCAATACATCGGATTAGACATTAGAATAGAACGCAATACACAAATTATAGTTACCTTACATCGATTGGCCATGTCTTTCAAGGACTTTGGATCATCAAGGTCAGCTATTATTACTGGAATTTTCGATAAATCAGTTGCCGATTTTTCACCCATCTCTTTTAAGGTCGCCTCCAATTTGGACTTGCTTCGACCGGCGATTCCCCATGTTAATTTTGACAATAATTGTGCTGCTTCAAAAACCGTATATTTACCTGTGAAGCCGCTTGCTCCGAATATTATGACATCTAATTTGTCAGCCATTGTCTTCAAATACTAATTAGTCGCAATTTATCAAATTGTTGTTTATATATGATTGTACTACGTGCAACCGGAATAATAAAGATTGATGACAGTTTAAAGATTATCTAGTGCGGGTGTAGCCGCAGCGACGTTACGTTATTTGACCGTATGATTTCGGTATATTTACATATGCATGCACATACAAATAAACAAGATATGAAACTGTTATACTCTCTCGACAAAGTGTCCATCTTTTTATTGAACAGAGTTCAGTGGGCACCTGTTCTTTGGCTATTATTAATTATGTATATACATAATTATAGTGGCTTTCCAATCATAACCACCGCAAGTTTATAGTTATGTATAAAAAATATTTATGCAGTTTTACTTTAGCTGTATTTTACCAACATATACTACGTTTCCATGATGGAGTTAACCGGGATTAACGTGGATTATCTTATCATGGAAACATGTCGAGTTTAGGATCTTCGTTAAGTTTCTTAATCCAACTTAACTCAACGAAAGTAGTAGGGTTAGAAGGGATTCTATCTGTCAAAAGCGAAAAAAACAATTATACCAATTCAAAATGGAATTGCGAGTATTGTTTTCTCTCCATAATACTTTATAAATCATAAAAATCACAATAAATGTTAAATTGAAAAATTTCCACCATACAAATAAAATTTCCAAAAGTGACGTTAAATTGTTGTGAAATGTCAAATTACACTAGAATTTATAATTGCATGGAAACAATATGGATTAGCGCGGCCATGTTATTAACTCAACGAAACTCTTAAACCGGGTTAACTCTGTCATGGAAACGTAGTAATATAGAATAGTGGTTTTCCAATCGACCACCACATACACAAGTACTTATAAGCACTTATGGTTTATGTCTGTGCTAAATCATCTACTCGCAACTGATCTACCTATTTTTTCAAGAGCAGCTACAAGCAGTTACGTCAACAATCTCCGCTAGGTAAGATTTGAAAATAATTAACAACAATAAAGCTAAAATTTATTTTTTAAATATTTATTTTAATATTTTATCATCATAAATTTAAAAAATTAAACCACTATCGCATTATTTTTTGGTATTATGTGAATTAAAAATTTAGAGGTTATGTTTTTCTTATGTCATAATTTTTTGTGTTCCAATTCGACATTTAGCCGAGACATATTTTTCGCACTTATAAGTATGTACATATGTACTTGCGGTGGCCGATTGAAAAACCACTAATATAAAAATATTTCGCGGCTTATTCTGTTAAGAAAAAAATAACTCCAAAATAATTCGAATTAATTTTTTCTCAACAAAATACAGCTTTTGGTCACTGGAATAGTTATTGGTATAAAAATAAAAATGCAAATTATGCTCAAAATAAAAACCGAAAATAAAGTACATAGTTCCCATTTTTCATATAAGTAAATGTCAAATTAGCGGTGTCTACATGTAGCCTCTCTGTAGCGTGACCTTATGTTTTCGAACAGCGTGAAACTGTTATACACACGGTAAAAATAAAATATTTAACCTCACAAGTCAAACGTCACACAACTCGTAAAAAAGTAAGTTTTGTTTAAATATTTTTAATTTTATTATGTTTAAATGTGGTCACGTATATGCTTGGATAGAAAAATAAAACAATTAATTTTTTTGAAGGTAACCAGAGATTATAATTGAGCATTCGCGGTTTAAACAAATATTTCAAATTGTTTCAGAACACAGGGAAGTTTGTCAGAAAATACGTAAATATGAAATATTTAAATCAAACTGAGGCAACAAATATCGATATAGAATTGTTCAATGAATATAAATTTAGTGTTGATCAGCTAATGGAACTCGCGGGATTGAGTTGTGCTCATGCAGTGCAAAAATGTTATCCTAGTAATTGGACGAAAGCAACATTTCCAATTTTGTTTTGCATTGGGCCCGGAAATAATGGAGGTGATGGATTGGTAGCGGCACGTCATTTATCATTGATGGGATATAGATGTGTTATTTATTATCCTGTCAAAACTGATAATGCGTTGTATTGCAATCTATTAGCACAATGTAAGTCGTTTAACATAACAGAGACCATCCAGTGCCCCAAATTAGATGAAGTCAACGCAAATTATAAACTTGTTGTCGATGCATTGTTTGGTTTTTCTTTTAAACCTCCGGTCCGAGATTCATTTACGCAGATAATGCAAGTGCTACATGCAACAACTGTACCGATCGCAAGTATAGATATTCCATCTGGGTGGCATGTTGAAGAGGGTCCAAATTCAAAAGATTTTATTCAGCCTGATTTGCTAATTTCGCTGACGGCACCGAAGGGTTGTGCCACCCTTTTCAAAGGGCGATACCACTATCTGGGTGGTCGATTTGTGCCTCCAGCTTTAGCAGAAAAATTCATGTTGAATTTGATAGAGTATCCTGGTTGTGAAACTTGTGTTAGGATACTTAATGATGAATAGATTAAAAAATCGTATATTAACACTTTAAAAATAAAATTTCTTTAATTGACATGTAATGATTTATGTTTAATCTTATGTACCTAATTCTAATTCAACGATTGGAATTTGTAAGCTGAAAACACCAAAGGTTTATGCAACGAAAATACCTTCTTCATCCATAATATGGAAATATTATGTCTAATTTTGAGAGCAGAAAGTTTCATCTTTAATTGATTTACTAAAGAGATCTTTTTCTTAAATTCAACTTTTAGAGTACCTAAAAAATATTGTCCTCATGCATGGGCTACAAACATATTATTATACATATTAATAAAATATGCTCCCTTTTAATTATAAATGGTTCAACTTAATGAGAAACTTGTTAAATTAAGAATGTAACTTCTCTTACCGTAAGAACCCAGTTTGTACATCTCATACAATACTTTCCATTAGTAAAGTAATTTAAAAAATTGTGCATTTCACAAAAATATAAATTTCGATAAATTTCATTAGGAAAATGAATTGAATTATATTCGTAATGGAATTCAGGCTTAAAGGTAGGTCTTATTTTGTAAATAATTCAATAAAACAATATTTAATTTATTTTAAAATTCTCAAGTTGTATTTTATTTCGAAACGATTCTTTTATTTTGAATTAGATACATTTATTTCTTATTTTCATGAAATATTTAAAATTGTATTAATGTATTTTTTTAAATACAAAAGCTTATACATTTGCTATTTGTTATTAATCTAATTTATAGTAGGTCAATTTATCTACAAACTTAAATAAGCTTATAATATTATAATTTAAATATGTTTACTTTAAATTAAAGTACAACACATGTCCACGAAAAATTAAAATCGTTACCAATTTAAAAAAAAAATTGGGTTTTTGATCACTTCAGTTTTATGTACATATTTATTTGTAGTTTTATGCCTTTTCCGAAAGTTATACTTATTTAAATAAGTATGTTGGCGAGGTAACTTAAAATAAGTATGTTCTTACAAAAAAAAAAATCTTAAACGAAAACCAAAATTCTGTTAATTTCATTGCATACATATTGTGATATTATGTAGTAATTAAGTTTTATAAAAAATGTAATTAAACAAATTAAATTATAGTTACAAAAAAGTCAAAATAAAAAATAAGTATGTGAAATCAATTCGGATGAGTTTACCTACTTATTTATGATGGTGACAAATAAGTATATCTAAATAAATAAGTATAGAAATAATAAAAATTGAGAATCCTTAACAGTATAGTTAGTGAAATTATATGACAAGTTTTGTTTTGACAGCATAATTTGTATTAAATATTCAAAAAATTCATAATATTCGAAAATAATTATACTTCAATGTCCAAAAAAGAAGGTAAGATGAAAAAAAAATTTGATCCACGCAATGTCTATTCTGGTTAATCTTTCTTCTGTGCTTCAGGTCTGTATTCCACTATAAATAATTGACTGAACTGACTTCAAGTCAAAAGAGGATAAAAAAAAAACTAATACATTAGAGTGTCAAAGATAGAGCAGTTTTCTTTTTTTTTTATTTTATAGCTAAATCACAGAAGAAAGATTAACCAGAACCGTCATAACGCTGTTTTTGTATGGAAAAATTTGGACTCATTTTTTTGACCTTGATTTGCCGAAGGTAAGAGAAAGTTGGGTTATGTATTCTTTGGTTTACTGGTTTTGATTTGAAATAATAAAAATTGAGAATCCTTAACAGTATAGTTAGTGAAATTATTTGTCAAGTTTTGTTTTGACAGCATAATTTGTATTAAATATTCAAAAAATTCATAATATTCGAAAATAATTATACTTCAATGTCCAAAAAAGAAGGTAAGATGAAAAAAAAATTTGATCCACGCAATGTCTATTCTGGTTAATCTTTCTTCTGTGGTAATATTAATATAGTGTAGAAATATTAATGTACTGGTAACCTCCGAAGAACAGGGTACTTGAAGAACACTAGTTTCGATGAACACGGACAACTTCCCCCGAATTGCAAGGTTTCCAACCACACGATTTTCGAATACCCACTAAGCATTTTAAGCGAATTCGCTCTTGATGAGTTCTCGTTATGCATATAAAATAACCGGATTCAATTTAGTCTACCGGTTTGCCAACCCTACTAATTAAAGTTGCTAATTTGTTTTTCAGTGTTTTTCATAAAATCTTTATTCATCTGACTTCTGTGTTCTCTGTTCTGTCATTAAGGTCCAGATTTTTCATTAGGATTCATTTTGTTAAACGATTAAGAAAATACAAACTACGAAATGCAAGGATTAAGCTTAGCAAGCTTGAAGAAGCATCCAGCTGTAAGTTAAATCGTATAGACTATGTTTTGAACACATTTTTAAATATTTCACTGCGAAGCAAAATAATCTGAATGTCAAACAGGCTTACATAATCTATTAATGCGCTGTATAAATTTTACTTTTTCTTCTGTTCCAGTTAATTCCACTATACGTATGTATTGCTGCAGGAGCTATTGGAGCAACCTACTATACTCTTCGATTGGCTATTCGTAATCCAGACGTAACATGGAATCGTAAAACAAATCCAGAACCATGGCAAGAGTATTCCAACAAACAATACAAGGTACATACACAAATTTTTGAGTGACGAGCGAATATTGATCTTCTTTTATCATATATTTTAAATATTTTCAGTTCTACTCACCAGTTCGGGATTACTCAAAACTTGAAAGCGAAGCACCAAAGTTTTAAAATATTTAAGCAAATTAAATGCAACATCATAATCTCAAACAGTTGCATATTATGTAGAATACTTTAAGAAATAAATGTAAATTAATTGAACTGTTCAAGAAGACGATGTATTTGATTTACCTATTATCGACCTACTGATAAGTGATACTGAAAATAGCAAATCCTACCCAAATTTATATAGATAAGTTATCAACATTTATTTATTTTTTTTAATTGTCAAAAATTGTAGGTAATATAAACGACACGTATTTATAATTCACAGTGATTTTATTAAAAATGTAGACCAAACGCCACACTGTAGCTTGTAATCTAGTAAATTTTTAGGAACATCAACTCGAATTTCACGAAATATTTTTTCTTCCAGTTCTTTGGATGATAAGCCTAGTTGCCCATACTTATTCCATCCACAGCTAAGTAACTTGCCCGTATCAGTTTGCACTGTTGTATGTCGAAGACCACAGGATACGTGTCGAATATTTAAATTACCAAAATCGATCAAAGTTGGAATACTAGTTACTACTGAATCATGCCCCAGTTGTCCATTGGAATTCCATCCCCATATATAAAGGTCATTGAATGATGATACGGCGGCTACATGCCAACCACCACAAGCAATTTCGATTATCTTAATACCGCTTAAGGCTTCTATAAGTACTGGATGTTCAGCTACATCACTTACTTCGCCATTTCCGTGCTGCCCTCGTCTAAAATGACATAAAACAGGTTTAGGAAATATAAAAGGATTATACGGCACCGTGTATTTACAGTCCGCTACCCCAAACGAAGACATCTCCATTCCCATTCAAAATCGCTACATGTTCATTTCCACAACAAATCTGTCGAATTTTATTTTCTTTCGGAAAATCGAAACATTTTATTGGAATTGTATAAAATGAGTTTTTATTTGTTATCGCCATACTAAGTTTTATGCCACAAGAAATATCAATAATTATTTCGTTTTCATCTCTATTAACTGGATTAGTTTCACCGTTAAACAAAAAGTCGAGCTTAGTATTTGTTTTGGTATCCAGGAGAAATCGATAGAGGTCCCCATTCTCTAATAATACGAGACAGTGTTTATCAGTACCGCAAATTTTTTTGATACGATGCTGGTATTCTACGTCATGTTGGAATGTTCCAATGATGTGGAGTATATTATTTACGCGAAATGCATTATAGTTCCATAAAGATATACAATCGAATGGGTCTCCTTCCTCGATCGCGAACATAGATTCTAATTCTAAAAAAAAAAATTGATTAGCTTTGAGCTAAATAATAGAAATATGTAGTTATGAAGAGTTAGGGTTTGGGTATCACCCATAAATCACCCCTATCCTAATTGTAATATAAATGAATAAAAACAGACCTAGTTTATCGGAATACAACTTTTTACATGTTGAAAATTGATTAAATCCGTTGTAGCCGCACCACAACATTTGGTTAGTCATTCTCCTAAACCAATTAATATGTTATTCACTTAGTTATATATATGTCTATATCAATAAAAATCTACTTAAATTAAATAAATATGTAAAAAGAAAATGTTGTTTGTGAAATGTCAACCGTTTGCTATTTTTGACAAATAAAAAGTAAAGTTAAACCATTTGGTTAAGAGATGGCTTTTACTAGTTTCACTCTACCGGAAAATTTTTCAACTGGTTCAAAGTCAAAGAAATATAAATCATTAACAACTTCAACACAGTTTTCTATATAAAAAAGATTAGTTTCGGTTTATTAGTTTTTGATCAAAAAAGTTATATTCCGAATTTAATTTTTAAACTATGGTGAGATATATATTTGAAAATAATAATAACTTTTTTCTACTCATAATTATTAAACAGTTTTTCCGGATAAATCAATAAGATAATATTCATATTTCACATTTTCCACATATTTATTTTGTTAGTTTCCGTTGCCATGGAAACACGAGTTAACAAAGAGTTTAAATGATTTACATTTATGATGTAAACTTATTTACTGTAATAATTTTACAGAAATTGTTGGTTATCGAATTTTCTGAAGAATGATGTATTAATTTATATTTATTAAGAGGTTAAAATTCGGCAGGTGAAATTATAATACATTGAGGTTGTTAAACAATATGCGGCTCGCAGTCTGATTTTTTGTTGTTGTAAAGGTCTCTTTGATTGAATTGATTGAATATTATTTCAGATTGTAACAAAAATTGTTTGTTTTTATGGACTCAACTATCGAAAGGAAAGGCAAATCTAAAACTATTAGATAATCTAGGAGTTCAGAAATAAAATTGAGATAAGAATCTAAATCTAAATTGATAATTTTCTAATAAATAGTTAAAATCAATAATTATTTTTCAAATTTTTACGATTACATAAAAAAATTTAAGAATAGATAAGCTTTATTAGTAGACATGAATATATATGCCGGGGTAGCTCAGTCGGTAGAGCATTGGACTTTTAATCCAAGGGTCCAGGGTTCAAGTCCCTGTTCCGGCGGATTTTTTTTTTTGATTTTTTATTTAATTGAATTTTGGATTAAATGTTTTTTTAAAAAACATTAATAATTTCTATTTCTTATATGCTTTTGGATTTAATTTATGTTTCATTTTACATTAAATTGTATTGTTGCACAGAACTAGTTTACTAAACCTAATGCTGTCTACTAATAAGCAGTAACATTTACATTAATTCTCAAATATTTTGATTTTCAGGGACTCTTGTCGCTACTACGAAAACTTAGATCAACGCCTGACAAAGAATTACGAATTCTACTACTGGGGTTAGATAATGCCGGAAAAACAACACTTCTAAAACAATTAGCCTCTGAGGAAGTAGCCCATGTCACGCCAACAGCAGGCTTCAATATTAAATCCGTTGCAGCGGATGGCTATAAACTCAATGTGTGGGACATAGGTGGCCAGTTAAAAATTCGTCCGTACTGGAAGAATTATTTCGAAAATACAGACGTTTTAATTTATGTAGTCGACTGTAATGATCATAAACGTGTACCAGAATCTACCGAAGCACTAACCGAAATACTTTTGGATGATAAATTGAATGATGTACCTTTATTAGTTTTTGCAAATAAACAAGATTTGTCGGATGTATTACCAGCTGCCGAAATAGCGATTGCATTGGGTTTAGTTAATTTAAAGAATCGAACATGGCAGATTATTGGATGTTCTGCAATTGATGGAACTGGAGTGAAGGTGTGATATATTTTTTTTTATTTATTAAATGTCCGTCTTAAATACATTTCTAACATTTTACAGGAAGGAATGGAATGGATTTGCCAAACAATTAAGAAAAAATAATTACCTATACAGTCATCTAAATTTTAATTTTTTGATTTATCTTTCCCCAAATCTTTTTAAATGTTATATGAGTGCGTGCACAATATTTATGTGATCCTTAGTAATTTTTGTCCTAGATGTTTAAAAATAAGCGATTTCATTTTTTTTAAGATACTTTTATTTTCTCGATCTTAATTGTTATTTATATATATTAAAAACTATAATTATTTTTAAATATTAGATCAGTCAAATGAAAAATTACAACACAATATAATAAAATAATAAAAAATATTGTTTTGTATATAGAGTACCGTCTCTAAAAAAATAACTTTACATTCAGCTGAAGCTTATCACAAACTTAAAATACAAAAACTTATAAACTAAAAATTATTTATGTGATTTGAAACTGTAACCTTGGTTTGTAATTTTTTAAAGAATGGCGACGATTGACTTTAGATATATCTATCCAAATTTACAGCTCATTATGAATATATTCTGTTGTTACTTTAGCTTCGTTATCATGGAATCCGGAACAATCGACAGGGAAACGCGAGGGGCAATTATATGGTTCGTTGATGACTCCAAAGAGTGTCCAAAATGGTGTACCGGTTTCTGTACTGATAAACCAAGCCGCGGCCATACTTCCAAATTTAGTGATACCTGATTTAAATTTGGCGAGACCAAAATTTTCCCGACCATCGTGCGAATTAACTTCACACAGGATATATTTGTCACAGTGAGGTGTTTCGATGGCATGACGATAGGCACGATATACTCGAAGCACAGGTTCAATAACCTCTAAATTTAGTGTATCTGTTAGTTTCTCACTAATTTCGGTTGAATTGAAATTTTGCAGTAATCCACGAGCCTCGCCGAGTTTTAATAAATCCTTAATATAGTTAATGGTTGGCTTAACATAAATTAATGATTGTATTTTAATACTGAGATGCTTCTTAGCGACATGGTCGATTAAATTCGAAACGGTTTCACTTGGTCGCACCGTATCGAAATGTGTTTGTTTTGGATAGCCCTGCGATTGTAAAAATCCATTTAGCATCATTTGTCCTGTGTGGAAATATCTGTAAAATAATTACATACATTTGTATACCGATATTAATTTATAACTCTAAATCTATAATTTGCATAAATTTCTAATTATGTTGAAGTAAGTAAGACTCTTCTTCATTCAATCAAATTTCAAAAGAATCTACAACGAAGAAGAAGGCGGTGAGGTGTAATCAAATAACCGTTCATTCAAATCAAAATTACGTTACAC
Source organism: Tipula vernalis (assembly GCA_958295665.1). Classification (NCBI taxonomy): domain Eukaryota; kingdom Metazoa; phylum Arthropoda; class Insecta; order Diptera; family Tipulidae; genus Tipula; species Tipula vernalis. The sequence goes on along the minus strand of OY282558.1, from coordinate 456,448,179 downwards.
AATATGTATGTTCTGAATTCATAATCGACCAACGAACAGTTTTCTCTAATTTACTAATTAAATAACAGTAGGTAATTTACATAGACGAGTATATATAAAAGATGTCGAGACATAGATATAAATTAGTATACATACTCTTATTTATAAATAAATAAATATGAAACCAAATTGATAAAATATTGAAAAGAAAAAAAACTTGAAAGTACGGTTAGGCGGAATATAGGTCACGAAGCAGAAATTTAATTTTAATAAGAAGTCATAAAGAAATTTCAAAAAGTATTTTGGCGGTGAGTCATAAAATTCATAGTAATACTCGTTAATAGTGACTAGACGGATCTTTAATATAATATGAATGTCTTACCTGGTATATACTTCTGGGTTTGCGATGTAATTAGCCCAATCGGCAAGGTATAAAGTAGCTTTCTTAATCCATTTTCGTCTGAATGATTGGTTTTCGAGCGATTCAAAAAGTTTTTCGTAATCCAATTTATCATCCTCACCGACAAATCCCTATATGTATGCGTATAAAGATATGTTATGTAAATTTGTGACACAGGCACTGAATAAAATTTTGTATTACCTTAAAAACTGTATGAATTCCCGATTTTTCCCACAAAACTTGAGCCAATTCCGACTGTTGGAAATGATCCCAGATGACGTGAATTTTTTCCAAAAATGGTGGCAATACCCAGGCATGCTCTTTATGTTTTTGTTGTGTTTTTTGACCTTCGGGCCCGGCAAATGAATTTAATGCTTGCATCACCATCGGAAGTAGTGCAATTAAACCATCACCTCCAGCTGGTTCAACCTGCCTTTTTTCACGATTTTGATGTCCATGTTGCTGCGGTTGATTTTGGCTAGCCAAAAATGTAGTGGCTAACGAGAGTACTGTATCCATAATAGGTGATTGTTCATCACTCCGTTTATTACGATTATTATTATTGTTATTATTTGAACCCGAATTTGCGGACGCAAACATTTGAATCACGTTACCAATGAGAGCCGGATCAATTCCGCCTCCACCACCACTACCCCCGCCACCACCACCTGAATTTCCACCACTATTCATACTCGATATAATACTGCCAATACCAGATAATATTGCACCAGCGCCATTATCTGATTTGCCTGCACCACTATCCGGTTGCATAAAAGTTCCAATCAATGAAGCAATTCCACCAAGACCACCACCACCTCCACCATTTTGATTTGTTAACGAGTCCTGTAGAAATGCGGATGCCATATCAAAAAATGGACTTGCCCCATTATCTTCTTGTTGCGTTTCATATGGATTACCATAACTTCCGGGTCGTTGTGTTGTATGACCCGTCACAAAATTTAACATTACCAATGTACACGCAATCGTTTTAAACACCAACATATTATTTTAATTAAAAATTACTTATTAATATTAACTATAATTATGTACAATACACAAAACACTTTAAAAGGTAATAAGACAAGAATTTTATTGCGTCTTCACCATTGAAACATTCAAATAGTTCTGAAAGAAAAGAAAAAGATTTTTTTGTGTTAACGTTACGGTGTTATGATCATTTTAATATTGGTTTGAGTAGAATAACAGTAATTTATTTACGTCTTGCTCACCGCACTTCACTTCTTTCGCTGTTATTGATGTGCTGCTTGCTTATGGTTGTATGTAAAAAAGTTACGTGTACTTTTTGCTTTGGTTGCAATTTTTTGTACGCTAAATATGTATATAAAGCATCCGTAAATCGTATGTGATAAACAACAATAAGAACAATTATTACTTAACTATTTCTTATGTGTGTTCAATTCTAACATGACGAACGAATAACATTTATAACATATGAGTATATACGAGTAGATAAGTAAAAGAAATACATAAGAGAAAATGTAGAATAATTAATTAGCTTTGATTCTTCCAGTTTTTTGTTATATACCTATACATGGCTTAGGTAATATGTATATAAAGAAAATTTACCTACGAGGTATTTTTACAATAGAAAGACGAATCTTACAAATAAGTAGATTTGATGGTTAATTTATAAGATCAATGACCTTTTTAAAAACTAAATTGAGATTTGTGTCGAAAAGAATTGGGTTACTGTCCATCCTTGACCTTGTTCCAATTTTCAGTATCTTTCATTAATTAATGTTGTATTGTTTAACTGATTGAATATACAGACATTTGAGGCAGGTTCTTTATGAATAAGTATAATTTTATATGCTCTATGTTTCATTATGTTGTACATATTGTTATAATCAGGTGATTAGAGACTATGATTAAATTACAAATTCATAACTGTCTGCACTTTAATTTATTGTCTAAAACTGCTAAAGGCATTTAAATTAGAGCTTGTTTTAGTTGCCCACAAGATTTCTGCAACTATTCTAAATAAATATACATAAGTAACACAAAATATAAGTCAGAAGCTAATGAAACAAAGCTAAAATGATTAAACGGTTGTTCTACTTCAAAATTTAGTTCATTAGGTCACGAGAAAACAACATTGGAACAACTTTAATTTTAAACTAATCGCGTAAAATAGTAATACTAATATTTACGTTGGGTGACCTTGCTTCTAATTAATGGAACTAATACTAAAACCGAAGAGGTCATGTAATTGACACAGACGTAAATTGTTGGAACTGTATGAGAAGCAAATGGATTTAAAAATTTCTCATAATACTAAACTTTCCAAGCAACTCTGCCCAAAAACTGTTTTTGGATGCATTTAATTCTATTCGAATAAATCTGATAGAATTATGTAATCAATCTGCTTATTAAATTTTACATAACTTGAGGAAATAACCTCTATCTGTATTTTACATAAAATCAACTTATTTGTTCATTCTTTAAGATATAATGAGGACAATAGCAGATTTTCGAGAAACTTATACCTTCACATTAACTAACATTCAAAGATAACTTGCAGACATGCTACACCATTAATAATTTTTATTTTAAGTATTTATCTCAGGTGGCTATAGCTTCAGGAGCAACAGAAAGTACATCATCTACACGAACGAATTAAGATACCGATGGCTTTTAGGACCGTCAGAGGCAGGAACCGAATTTATATTTAAACCTTCTATTTAAATCATTAAGTCACGAAAACTTTGAAACCGCTTTATATATTCCTTGATAACCATATAAACAGGCCCATTACTAATTATAGGTTGATGAATTTAAAAAACTGTTAGGATTTTATTCTTTCTCTATTTGTGACAAGATACATATACATTTTATAAGAGAAACCATTTAACTACTTGAATTCCTTTGAGTTTGATGTATTTACCTTTAGCATTAATTTTCACGTCACCATCTTGAAAAGGCACAACAGTTCGGCTTAATTGAAATTAACTCGTTTTTTCGGGACAAATAATTCTAAACCTTATAAAATTCTGACACAGTCTTCGAGACAAAGTTGCCCAGTTAACGTTATTAAGAAAGTTGTTCACTAAATCACATAGAAAATCGTTATTAGCAAATTCACAAATATGTATTTAAATCAACAATAAAATTTAATCAGAAGTATGTTTATGTGATAAAAAATATCCAGTTAAATTCGGACAAGAATAATCATGTTCAACGTAATCGAGAGATGGAGAAGAACTCCAGATTCAAAATACATCCAAAATCAGGAAAAGATGTTAAACTGATGAGCCCTAAAATTTCCAAAACTAAAGGTCATCTGAAGGTGACTCCAAAAAAAAAAAAATCTTCGTTCAGTCAGCTTTAGGAAATTGTTGATAAATTAAAATTATCTGGTAATAGCTTAGAATAGATTTAAGCTGCATTGCCTTAAGATGTACTTTAAATAAACAGCAGCCACAAAAAAAAACACACATGCAATTAATAAGTGACTCGTATACGTTTAAAGAACCAGTCAAGTACATCAACTAACATATGGTAATTTTTCAAAGTGATAAGAATACCACCATCCATTTTGTGAGATTTGTCTTGTTTCCATGTAAAATTCAAACCGGCTTGAGTTGGAGTTAATTTTCATGAAAACTAAGTAGGATGGAGTAAGGTTTTTGTTAAGTCATTTTTAACTCGATATGGTGTCCCACGTATTATTAATTAATTTCACACAAAAATAACGTTACCAAGATAATTACGAAATGTCAAAGCGATATAAAAAATATTGGTTTTGTTCAAATTAGAATTTTATTTTTTATTCTATCGATATATTTTCTATTTCTATAAACCTAACTCTGTTCTTATGGAAACAGTACGAGTTAGAGCCGCCATGTTTCCAACTCAAAGAAACGTAACGTAAATCTATTTGAACTCGGTACACGGAAACATGGTGCTTGACCAGCTAAGTAGTGAAAAGTAGAAATACGATAAAAAAAATATTGACAAAAAATTTAGAATGCAATTCAAAAGAACCAAAGGTCTTTATAGATAAATTTGTTTGCGCATGCTTCAATATATTTTTTCCAAGTCAGCCTACTTTTCAGGTACAAACCTAAGCGTTTGGCCTTGGTTTTGTTGTTGAATATTTCAAAATTTAATTCCAGTGGTGGGCAAGAGCATTTTTTCAGCATGAATGTGACGTGTGTTGATATTTGTTTGTTTACCTTATTCGGCAAGTGTTTGTCCAATTCAAGATTTTGAATTTCTCTTGAGGCATCAGTTTGCGCTTTTTTGTGTGCCATTGCTGCGTACGATGCCCAGTTTTGTTATTATATGGGAGACATATCTACTTATTGAAATATGAGACGAAATTTATGTTTCATTTTTTCCAGGTTTATATATTATTATTATCAGATATATATCTTTCATTTTTCAGGAATCTTACTACATTCAATAGTCGAAATTTTTAATCGTATTTTTCTCTTTATTCCAATTATACATCGAGTGGCAAGAGCTCTGTCTTTAGAGATTAGCAGCGAAATCATTGGCTTTTCTTCATCGCTTCTTATACCCAACTTCTAGTTGGTAATTTTATCGATCGATTTGAGTTTTAAATATTTTATTACCTTTAACAAAGAATAATTTATCCTCTCGATTGCCCAAAGTTAACTTAAATAGTTTTAGACGCCATATGGGTTTTTTCTTTAACAGCTCGATTCCATTTGAATATATTTTCAATTTTATTGAATCAAAAAAGAACTGAGATAAAATAAAATAAATTTATGTAGACATACGAGTATTTACAAATTTATAAGGTATTGCATATCAACTTCACAATAAACTACAAACTTCCGGCTACACATATGTATATAATAGAAGTTTTCGATAAGAAAAAGGGTCGTTCTCTGTAATAGATGGGTCGTAAGATTAAATTGAATCACAATTTTTGCAGCCGTATATTTAGGAATGAAGAAGAATGTATTAATACCTTATATGGGTTAGGATGTCTATATATGATCAATTACTGGGCAAAGTATGCGGACATTCTTTACATGCATAAGCAGAAAGACAAAACCTTCGAATCACTCAACTTAAAGAAAAATATTACGATCCACATCCTTTTGGGGTTGGTGGAAAATTTCCGCTAACAATTTTCGCACACAAAACAAAACCGAGTCAGATCAAGATTTTAGACGTTATAATTACAGCCTTTGGAAACCGCTGTAGTTTATCTTTTGGATCAAATCGGGCAAAATTCAGAACGGGCTTTTGGAAATATAAAACCGTAGTTTTTTTTTATTTGGCGATGGAAATAGCAACTGCCACAGAAATCCAAATCTGAGAATAAAAGTACTAAAAATACAAATTTGGTAGGGGTTCGAAAGATAATCGTAATGTCGATGTTGAGAAAAATCTGACATTATTCAAGTCAAAATTAATCGTAAATCTCAGAATTATTCATAAAATGGTAAATTCTGAGATATACATAATTTAACCGCTTTTGAAGTTTCTCAATCATAGATAACCAGACGGAACTGAGGAACCAACACGTTTTACATCTCAAATCCTAAATAACCCAAATATTACCAAATAAATAAGGAAGCTGATAAATTCGATGGGTATACATATATACGCCAGTATTTATGCAGAGGAAAATTCAGGCTAATTTGTGATAATAAACCAGTTATTCAAATTTTTTACCTCAAAAAGGTTTGGTTCCAACGATATCTACCGCTTCACTGGGAAATTCGATATAGAAGTACAAAAGATCACGGAAGTGTTTCCTCTGAAAATGAAAATTGCCACATTGAGTCTAAATTTTGTACATTTTCCAACTATTGACTGGTCCAAATTCCAAAGGTGAACATTCACGGTCGTTTACATTCAATTCGGTAAAATGTGATGTTTGCGATTCTTCCGATCATTTTTTGTCTAAAAAGTTGGCGAATAAATCGATTGACCAGCAGCGGAGAAACAATATCAAGGAATCAAAGTGTAGCTTTAATTAAGTCTCGGATACACACTCAGTATACCTACCAATGGAAATCAAAATGAAGGTGTCAAATATGTACAAAGAAGCATCATACATTGGTACACTTAAATCCAACAGAGTATGGCTTAACCGCACCGGCGTAGGACTTGTTAACAAGGAAATTTGAAGATAAAGTACAACCTACTAGCGATCAACCCACGCCATTATTAATACAATCAATGCTACCAACGTTTTTGGTTAAGGTAAAGGATTGGTATGGAAATCGGGTTACATGAGGATGCTATTTTACACTGGATCGCAACTCTCGTTTTTCTTGGAAGCCTGCATGGATCGCTTAAAATTGCGAAGAATGAATGGACATATTTCAGTGTCTGGTATCGGTGAAGTCGAACAGATTCGACAAAGGAGATTACATCAATCCAGATGACCAGCCTAAACAATTAAAACTAAGAATTTCACATAGAATTCTACATCTGACCATACTAACTGCTGTACTTCTACCACCAACACCACAAAAAACAACTTAGCTCAATTGACTGGCATTGAGTTAGCAGATCCCGAAACAAATAAATCAAAACCAATAGATATTTTATTGGAGTCGGATGTAGTTTTTCAAATTTTAGGCGATGGCAAAATCTGCAACCGACCTTTTTGGATGGGTGACATTGTCTACAATATAAGAAAATTCAGCTGATTACAATATTGACAAAAGGAGATTCCATGGAAAGAAAATTTACCAAAAACGAAGAATATGGGAAGATGTTTAAATATCGTTCGTGTAGGAATATATTGATCTCGGACATGTGGTGCAAATTAACACAGAAAGGGTCACCCAAGATACTTGTCTATTTTTGCCATATCACGGTGTTTTAAAAGAAGATAGCATCAGCACAAGGTTAAGAGTAGTATTCGTTGCGTCAGCCAAAACCGGGTCAATAATTTCGCTCAATGATGCACTCCTATAGTTGGACCAACAATACAATCAAGTTTTTTCGAAATAATTTTGTATTTTTGGGAACATATCTTTGTCAAGAGTGCGGATATTGTCAAGATGTATAGGCATCTGGAAAACTAATGTGTCGTTTGGCGTTCTAATCAGACAGAACAAAACGATATTTGCTGAGTCTTGAGTCGCTTTACATATTTTAACGATTTAAAATCGTTGAAACTTTTCTTCCATAAATTCTTTACTACTCTACAATTAATTTTCGAAAATAATCTTCCTTATTCACAACTGTATGACACGCATTTATAAATGCATCTGCCGCGTATTCTAATTAAGCCTAACTACCCGTTAATATCCTTTACACAGGCAGTCTCACTAATGAATAATGGTGACTTGCTGTCCCAAGAAGGAATATCTGCAGAAACGGGCCAATAATTTTGTTGCTAAATAATAATTATAGAAACAAAAGACTTAAAACAAATTTTAGAATAAATGAGAAACCTGCTTTAAACCAGCTTCGCCTAACTGTTGTTATTCGTAAATAAGTTTTGAACAAATTTACGCCTAAATCTTTTTACATAGGGGTTTTTACATAATGAATATTGGCTAAACCACTTCTACGATATTTAAGGCTACACGTCCCAACGTCATTTATCAAATTCAAATTTATTACAACAAATATTATAATATAAATACAAAAAGCAAGGAATTACCCAAAACATATAATCTTAGCCGTACATATTGGCAGTGTTTAGAGCAGAGTCTCAATTTTAACATTAAAATCTTAATCCTAAATAGTTTAAAACTATATTTATAATATGTATAGAGTTAGAGAAGTAACAGGACTACAGGTAAAAATAATAGGTTCGTTATTGTAAAGATTTCTTCTGAAATCCAAACTGGCTTAATTTACTTTGAATCGATGATTGTGGTACTGCCAATTTCGATAGACCAACTCGTATGCGAGGTTTTGGTTTAGCTGATGATTTTTTGGGCGATTTCACCGGAGATTTGGCTGGCGATTTCACCGGAGATTTGGCTGGCGATTTAACAGGTGATTTAACGGGTGTTGCGTTTCCACTCTTCTCATCTTTAGCCATCGATTTTTTTTGAAATGTAAATGCAGTGCAAATATTTTCTATGTTACTACTTTGGGATCCAAATATTTGCGGCTCCTCATTACTATCTGTCCGGTCGCAAGAATTTGATTCTTCACCATATTCGACATAATTCACGATTCCATTGTCTTTCGTTTCGAGCTCTACAGAGGTGCTCTCAAGTTTTGTTGGTAAAATCTCTTTTGGCTTTAGCGCATTGAAAAATTTACTGAGAACAAGTTTTTTATTTGCGGTCACTTTATGCGTTGAGCTAAGTAACGTTGATGTTATGCTGCGTGTGCTGGGACCTGATTCCATACAAGGCTTTTTCTTGAGGGGTGAACTATTTGCAGGACTGAAACGTTTCTCGCACTTAGTCTCGGACAGTACAGTACGCGACGATTGAACATACAAATTCATTATGGCTTCTTCAGAATTGCTGTCGTCGCTTATTTCCTCTTTAAACTCGGGACTATTTCTATCGGTTTTGATTTTTAAAATCTTGGTGACCGTCTCAGTTTTATTTCGAACGGTGAGTGTTCGCGGTAATTCGGTGGCCGACGTTATTCCCCATATGCTAGGCATTTTACAGATTTTTTTCGTAAATGATTTCGAATTTTTTCTAGTGCAGCCAGACTTTAGGGTATCAGGTGACCAGTCATCCAATTTTTTTAATGAAAATGGATTTAAATTACCAAGGGCTAGGTTGAATGCTTTCTCATGATCAGTCATTAAAACTCCTGCATTTATGCAGTAGTCCTCATTCGTCGTTTCGGTGAGTTCATTTAATCGGACTTGCTTTCTTTGTATGGGGTCGTATACCACCATATGCCTAAAAGTAGCCACAGCCTTCATAAAACCTTCTTTGTAATCGTCGGGAACGGATGTGATTTTTAATTGTAGGAATGATACGATTTTTGGTAGGGCATTCTTAATATCTGGATCTTGGGTGCTCAGCACAAATTTTTTAGCTTTTACTAATCCCACTCCAGGTAAGGATTTCAAGTAGTCACATCCGGATAATACACACATATATAGGAATTTGTCGAACGTGTAGTTCCCCTTATTGCATCCCATCGTCTCCGGTAGTTTATCGGCTTCGACTAGAACTGCGGTGCCCGTTAGTTGTAATTTAAATAGGATTTTGTCGCATCCAAACAACACCAAATCCGAATCCTCCGTTATAACATAATCAGCCAGTTTTATTTTATTGAGATAGGCAAGTTGTGCGTCCGCTTCATACGGTGCAACAATACAGTCTACATTAACGGATCGACATTCTTGGATTAGTTTTAGTGCCATTTCGTGAGTTACGTCCACACAGCGTGTTAAATATGTGTAAGCTTCACCAGCTTTACCTGCTCTTAGTAATTTAAGACCTTGTTCCTTAGCCTGTTTGCGCGATTCACGTCGTTTTAATTCGGTGTCCGACTTAGCCGGTAGATGTTGGCCATCAAACACTAAAATCGGCTTGATGTCATGATCCAACAACATATTTACATACTTCATACAGTATTCCACATATCTAAAATGGTTTTAAACACAGATTAGTTAGTTGTTTGTACCGAATTTAGTGACATACTTATCAGTATCTTCACCGCGCACCAGCTTCTCAGCACATCCGAATGCACCTTTATGTAACCAACAATACGTATCTATTGCGACTGTAGATCCTCGAATATCGTTCACAGTTACTTTTGATGTAGCTTTTTCAATAAATGGTAAAAGTCCTGTTACTCCCATCTCTCAAATTTAAATCAATTTTATCATTAACCACTTTATCTCGGTAACGGCGGGAACATTTATAATTTCCACGAAAAATATTCCTGTCAAATTAAGCACAAAGTTGATACATTTTATCGTAGGTTGAGTGTTTTCTTGTCAAAATTGTACTAAATATTTTTCAGGGGAAATATCATTTTTGAGTTTTATTCAGCCCTGGATGAATTTTATAATTTAAAAAGTATTTATTTTTTGATTTTTCGGTTATTTAATTTATTAGCCAGCCATTATTTTCAATCGCGTGCTATTCACCATAATTTCCTTGTTTATCAGTATAGTGATCTAATCATTTACGCCTAATGTACGATATGTGTAGTACGTAATCAGTGAAAGCAAGTGTAATGTTTTTCTTGCTTTTCTCTTTCAACTAGTTTTTAATTGTTGTTTTAATGCAAAGAAAAACTAAAACAGTATATGATCGCCAGTTACACATATTTTATAAACTTACAAGTTTTCCTTTCATTACAATTCAAGTATATTTCATTTCCTCGATCTTGGGGTGAAAGTAGAATGGCTTTATTATATGATAATTTTGTTGAAAATCAAAAATCTCAGTTTAATTTTATACTCTGTGCAATATAGTTTAATTTTTCCGCAGTGTGTTAAATTAACAAAAAAAAAAAAATGTTGAAATTTGATAATATCGATGCAAATATAAATAAAAAATTAAATTCGTTATTCTCTCCACCCGATAATTTTGTCACTATAAACCCGGGGAATATAATCCTACCGAAGGATTATCTCAAGTTTTGTAATAAAATTAGAAATTTTAAAGTGTACAAAGACGATATTTGGATTATCTCTTATCCTCGGACCGGTTCAACATGGGCTCAAGAAATGATTTGGTTACTGGGGAATAATTTTAATTTTACGAAATCAAAAAATTTACAAATCATTCGTAGTCCGCTGCTCGAATTTAGTGCTGTGCTTACCGAGGCGTCTGGATTATCGTATAATATTAATGATTCAGTTGAATACGTAAAACAAATGCCAAGGCCTCGTTACATCAAAACACATTTACCGTTGCATTTACTACCTTGCGAAATTGATGTGATTAAACCGAAAATAATTTACACATCGCGTAATTTAAAAGATTTGGCCATCTCGTACTACCACCACTTGAAACTGCTACACCGCATGAACGATGATTTTGCAACATACTGCGATTTATTTTTATCGGAAAATATGCCACCCGGCTCACCGCTCGATCATATGCTAACGTTTTGGAAGAAGCGGAACGAAGAGAACATTCTATTTTTGAAATATGAGGACATGAATCGGGATTTAATAGGGGTCATTAAGAAGGCTGCCAAATTTTTGGAAATTAACGAGGTTGAAATGACTGAAGAACGGATGAATAATACGTTGAAACATTTAAATTTTGCAAATATGCAGAAGAATCCGGCGGTGAATTTGGAAACGTTGCTAAACAATCAGGAGAATAATGAAAAATTTATCAGGAAAGGGAAAGTGGGCGATTGGAAGGACAATTTGAGTGCAGAAATGTCAGAAAGATTTGATGAGTTGATCAGGCGTAAGCTGGAGTTCACAGGGCTTGAGTTTCAATATGATTAAGGGTGTTTTATGTTCATAATTGAGTATTTTTTGTAATAAAGGATTTTATTAAAATTTGTGACGTATTGTATTTATAAAACTTTCTTCGACGAAGACTAAAGAGCCAACCAGTGAACCTTTAAGAAATTTAGCGTAACAGTGCGGTATATGGAGGTAACATGTTACTGCCCAGCGAACCTTTAAGACATGTTCGTTCAGTTTCGTTAAATTGAAGTGTCAACTTAACAGGGCGAAAATTATCGTGCAAAACTGAAGGAAATGTCAAAAATCCAAATTGCCCTTTATTATGCAAATCATGTTGTGGGAGCTCATTGTATATTTTAAGCTTAAATTCAAATTTTTATTTATGTTCATTTAGGTAAATTTATAAGCGAATTATTAAAGACTTTATAAATTGTAACATGAAATTATTTATTTTCAAATTTATTTATTTTCGATTTAATTTTATATTTATATTTATGTCCTTTAAGAATTTAAGGTTTTTTAATAATTGAAATAATTTTCGAAGTTCCTCCAATTCATCGCCATTTCAAAATTCTACACAAATTTTTTAAAATATTAATGCGACCTACCGTCACTATCAAAGCAATTGACAAGTTGTGTTACAGTTTTGCTAGCCGACCTGTCAAATTTTTCGTAAAAAAAACTTTCGTTATATTCTGTTACATTTCTTACAGTTTCGCTGGTTGGCTCTTAAAGAGTCATATTAGGACGCATAACAAAAAAAAATGAACCACCTTATGCCGATAGAAAAAATTCTTTAAAAAATTGTACTAGATCACATGAGTATTGACAAAATTCATTTTGATTTTATTTTAGTTTTCCATAAAGTTTTGTTGAAAGTTGCCGTGTTGTGATTTTTTTTTTTAAATTTGTGATTTGTAAAATTTTATTGAACCTACTCCATATAACCAAATCAAAAGAAAACGTAAAATTCACACAAAATGTCTTTAGCACATTTATCAAAATTAGGCACCAATTATTTATGGAGAACTCCAGGAATCTGCTATAATTTGGCGTCGAAGCATAACTATTATACGTACTCGTTGGAACCATCACAACCAATTCCCGGGCGTAAACCATGTATAGTTGATAGTCCGGCCCAAGCTGTGGAATGTATAAAATCAGGTATGTTTCGGAAACTGCGTCAATTCACCAATATTTTGCGTATTTTCTAAATTATATTTGTGATTGTTGTATCAAATATGTATGCGAATAGATATTAGATAATAGAATTTTTTTTCTGCGTTTGTTAGTAGGTAGGTATAAATAGTAAGAAAATTTAATTTTATATTATTTTGTTACACATTATGTATTTAAATTTTGTAGATTCTAGCTACATACTTAGATCTAGACTTTAGAGGATAACTTTGACGTATGAAAGTTTATTCCATAATGGACTTTGCGTTCATAACTAGAAAATGTTATCAACAAATACCTACATAGATTACAAAAAAAATTGAGTAGATACAAAGAATAATACTTAAACGATTTACGTACATATATAAAATATTTAATTTATTAATATATTATTATATGTAAAATCCAATTTTATATTTTTAGATATTTTCGATTTGCAAAAATTTTCTGTTATGTATTTTTATAATGATCTTTGATTATGTCATAAACGACTAAATATCAAGCAAAGGCGGCGTAAATTTAATTTTTCAAAATGGGGGGTTTCATACCTTCATAAGGTTTGATTATAACCAAATAAGAAAAACGCCGCCGCGTTGTTTACCAAACAACAAACGGAAATATTTATTAAACTTATTGGTTTAATGTTTGCATAGCTATTTTATTAAACAAGTTGTGTATGTTTTCTTTTCTTTGACGATCCGGTTTTTAATATTTTTTGCTAAATATTAAATTGCATTTTTTTTATACCACCACCGATTTAAACACCAAAAAATGCAACACATTCAACTATCGAATTTCACTAACAAAAACAGTTTGATGAGATAGTTGAAATTCTAGTCAACTTTTCGAAAATTTGCTTTCGCGATACTCAACTCGAATTTTCAAAAACATTAAATTGTATGTAGGTACATACAGTCCTAACCAAAATTATTTGTACCTGCTAAATTTTTGATGCAATGTAACGCAAACAACTTTAAAAATTAGATAAATAAAAAACTTTTTGAAAACATTAATTTTAATTCAATAAATTTAATTACCCTGCTTCTATCAATTTTTTTTTTAATTTTTAGTTCTAGGAGAAATTACAGTTACAAATTTAGTTTTTGCCAAAATTATTTGTACCCACAAATTTGTTCTCAATATTATTTGTGCAATATGGAAAAAATCAAAATAAAATAGTAAATCAATTAAATTTAAAATTATTTTATCCACTTTTGATATATAATAGCTCGATAACTATGCTGATTTCAAATAAAGAAAATGTAAAATAACCCACTGTTATTGTATAACCCACGCTGCTAGGGGCAACGTGAGTTATATTTGGTATAACAAAATGTTGAGTAGTCATTGGAAAATTATTCGTAGTCAAATTGAATGAAAAACTCTATTCCAAAAATTAGTTAAATTAAAGTACACCATGACAATTTAAAGAACGGTCACTATGATAAAATTTATTTCAAAATTCAATGCTCCACTGTGAAAACACAAAATGGAACTATTTCTTATTAATTTACGAAATTTATTTCAACAAAAGTGGATAAAACGTTGTATGGCACTCGTGAGCAAAGAGATATTATCCACTCGGGATAATGTCCCACTCGGCTATCGCCTCGTGGGACAAACTTATCCCTCATGGATAATATCTCGTTTTGCTCACTAATACCATAAATAACTATTGTCCACGACTAACGTATAATATACTCATTATACGTGTGTTTCTTCAATTATAATGATATCCATTATTCACTGCTAGTTTATCAAGTAGTCCCTTCTTCTATTATTCATTACTACCAAATAAAAATTTCATTTTTGGAAATTTTATCTAGTAGACTCTTGCCATTTTCATTATTATTAAACTGAGATGTCAAAATGTCGACGAAAATTCTTTTATGTTTATTTAAAGGATTTGATAATAAAATACAATTTTTTATCGGTCGTGGACAAAGTATCGTATTCTACTCGCATATAATGGCTGTTATTCACTCAGATGATTTACGACACTCGCCTATCGGCTCGTGTCGGTAAACTTCATCTTCGTCAATAACAGCTATCATTATATGCTCGTTGAATAATATACTATTTTGCTAATTAAATAATGATATAGTCACTCAGTTGGTTGGTTTGGTCAGCTTTTTTTAGCCTCTATAATATCTAGCAAGTTGTTCAAAAATTTGTTGTTAACATCACCTATAATGTTTTCCCGCCCGGTTTTCTTGGCACCCTGCTCTAAATTTTTGATCTATTTAGAACATGAATATCTTCCACTTTAACTTAAACCTCCGCAAATTTAAATCGAAACTCTGCCCCGGCCAAGACAAATAATTATATTCAAGATTTTTGTATAATTTCGTGGCAATATTGTGCTGAAGAGCAAATTGAGGACCGACTAGTTTATCATCAACCAGGAATGTTACTTCATGAAATAAACCGAAATACATAGAACATTCTCCTTGAATAGTTCAGTTTATGTTAAATTGCATCAAAAATTTAGCAGCTACAAATAATTTTGGTTAGGACTGTATATACATACATTTTTATGTATATTAATATTAAAGCAGACTTTGACCCTTTAGCTACTTACGACACGACAAATTTTTATCGTTACAAAGATGATTGTATCGATTTTCAATTCTAGGTCAGTTATATTTAAATTTTTCGTCATCATAAGTATATATTAGTACACGTTTTGCAATTATTTGCCTCTGCATTAGTCATGGGGAGAGAATTATCTTTATCTTATCAGATTGTATTACCTAACTTAAAACTAGCAATTAGCTTACAGAGCAGTGCCGACTCCAGATCTCTGACTGCAAAAGAGGAATAATGAATTTGACTCCGATTTAGCAAAACGGGTTTAGTGGCAAAAAGGGCCATGGCCTCAGTTTTAGTTAATCTTGTTTTATTATATAGAGCAGCTGCACCCAGATTCCGGTTCTATGACAAATGAGAATGAGAAATATACGAAATATTTTTTCGATCAGTCAACAATCAGTTCCCATTCTCATAAAAATCCCGATTCTGATTAGACCAATATGTGTTTTGATTTGCTATAAATTAAAAGCATGACATTTTGGTAAATTGGGTAATTTTTTTGAATATGCTGTAAATCAGAAATTTTCAAAGCGTCTGATGTGTAAATCAAATATTTTTCTATTTAAAGCGATTTGACCAATTATTTTAAAAAATTAGTCTTACAGTTTGAAGACACAGTTTATGTTTTATATTCTACATAATACCATTGACGGGCACAAAGATTATCGCGATAATCTCAGATCGCGATTTCAATTTCATGCCAGTGTTCTTTTGTTTGGTTTTAGAGAAGTTGATAATCGGTAAAAATTCAACCAAATGGTTGAGGAATGGTTTAAAAATTACTTAAAATAAATGTTGGTAAACGGTTAAAATTCAATTAAACAGATCAAAAATCGTTTAAAAATTACGTAAAATAAACCAAGGTCTAGTTTAAAGTTCAAAAAATGTTTAAAATTTATTTAACCCTTATGTTTATGCATCTTTTTTCTTATGTTAATCAATTAAGGGTTACCCAGTAATCTTATCAGATTTAATCGAATGTCGCTTAAAAATGTAACTGTTACAATTAAATGATTTTGGCATTCCTAGGCCCTAAGCCAAAATTCTCTTGATAAACTAGATTAAAGTCGAAAAGGTTACCCGGGATTAAAGTCGAAAAGGTTACTCGGGTAACCCAAAATAGACATAAGGGTTAATATAAGAATACAAATTGGTCTTAAAACATACGAAGACGGATTGAAAATGAAGCTACCTAGCGCTAGATGGCAGCACAAACACAAATTTTTTTTGTTTTTTAGAAATTGCGATCTGTCAAACGTCAGCTGTTAAAATTTCACCCAAATTCATCGATTAGTTTATTTGTTGTAGTCGTTTGAAGTAAGCAACTTTTGTGTTTCTTGAAAAATGGAAAAAAACGAATTTCGTGCAGTGATTAAACACTATTATTTGAAAGGGAAAACGGCGAAAGAGACAAAAGAAAAGCTCGATAAACATTACGGTGAGTCTGCTCTGTCAGATTACATGGTAAAATATTGGATTGCTGAATTTAAACGCGGCCGAAGAAGCACTGCAACAATACCATCAACAGGAAGGCCAAAAGAGGTGGTTACTGAAGAAAATATCAAGAAAATCCTCGATATCGTTATGAATGATCGCCGAGTCAAGTTGCGTGAGATTGTTGAAATGGTAAACATATCATATGAACGTGTGTTCAACATTTTGCATGAACATTTGCATATGAAAAAGCTATCGTCAAGATGGGTGCCGCGTTTGCTCAGTGTCGAACAAAAACGAGTTCGACAGACCACTTCACAGCGGTGTTTGGACATGATAAAGCGTAATCCTGTTGATTTTTGGCGTCGATTAATTACTGTTGATGAAACGTGGGTCCACCACTACACACCTGAAACCAAAAATCAATCGGAAGCTGGTGGAAGTGCTCCGAAGAAGGCAAAGGCAGTGAAATCGGCTGGCAAGGTTATGGCCACTATATTTTGGGATGCACACGGAATATTGCTCATCGATTATCTTGAAAAAGGATCCACAATCACAGGAAAGTATTATCGTGCATTATTGGATCAATTGGTTGATGCAATCAAGGAAAAACGACCACATTTAAAGAAGAAAAAAGTGCTCTTTCTTCAAGATAACGCACCGGTTCATACAGCATTAGATACGATGCTAAAATTACGTGAAATACACTTCGAATTGGTTGATCATCCACCTTATAGTCCAGATTTAGCTCCTAGTGACTTTTCCTGTTTCCAAACGTGAAAAAATGGCTCGCAGGACAAAGATTCATCTCAAACGAAGAAGTGATTATCGAAACTAACGCGTATTTTGAGGGGTTCCCGAAATCGTATTATTCAGATGGTATAAAAAAGTTGGAATATCGTCTTACTAAGTGTGTCGAATTAAATGGAGACTATGTTAAGAAATAAATGGTTTTTGGCAAAAAAAAAATTTGTTTTCCTACTTAGGTAGCTTCATTTTCAATCCGCCCTCGTAATTGGTCTTATTTGTTACAAAAGTTGATAAGGGTTCAAAAATTTACTAAATCGTTAATTACGTAAATTACTTAATGGTATAATAAAATTTAGAAAATAGTTGGCTGACCTGAGCTTAAATATCGTTAAATTTTAATCGCATTAAATCTATAGTTTGCTATTAGTTAAAAATTATAACTTTAAAATTACCTACAGTCAGACTCTAGTTTAAGTTATTTTTAAATAAGTTTTAATCAAGATAAATAAAAATCGTTTAACATAGGTTGAGAAGTTTAAAATTTATTTTTTAAACGTTTTAAAACCAAAGCGTTAAAAACTGCGCTTTAAATTTGTTGCTCTTGCATATTGAATGCATTAATTAGTGAATAATGAACGAATAATCCGTAAATAATGAGTGAAAAAATTGACTGACAAGGCATTATACCACATTCACTTATACATTAAGTATTCTAAGAATATGGTAGTTCGATTAACTCTTTAATAATGTTGACTTAAAAGTGAAATAGTTTTGCCAGAAAATGAATTTTTCAATTTAGAATGCGGATCGACGTGTTATGCCGCCTTAAGAATTCCAATAATATTTTATAAATAAATACTTTTGTTGAATTAAACCATACAATTATTTTAAAGTGTTACAGTTTAGTATTTAAATTGTAGCCTAAACTGTTGTGTTTAATAAAATTTTTAAGTTTGCCAAGGATTGAAAATGATAAATATGTTGGGATTATTTATCAAGAACACATTAAAAGGTGTAATAATTTGATTTTACAAATCGTTTGTCCATTGCGGTTTAATTCCGTTTATTTATAATCTTTAAAATTTCTGGAATCGGCACATTTGGACATAAACTTAAATCTCACAATTTTTTTGGTTGAATTATTTTGCATTAATGTCGCCAACAGAACACTTCTTCCCTTTTTGTTATCAGATTTTCTGTCATTCTTTCTCAGATCCCACCATTCAACCCCTAACTAAAACTGAACATCCTCTAAGTGAGCTAGTTAAGAAGAGAAGTGATGCAAGTAACATTTTGTTATTAGAGAGATTTACTAGTCACTAGTAAATAATGTTAGTCATTGTCACTTGTCAGCTAAATAAATATTTATCATTAACTAACATGTTTTTATTTACACTTACAATATATTAGTTGTTTAATATTATTATTATTTTTGTTAATAATTGGGGTTATTAATACAATCGAATTGCGTGTCAGCAGAATATTTTACTGAATACATTCTGAAGAATTAAACCTTTTGAGACGACTTTTACATTTTTACTTTGAAATTTTGCTTGATTACAAGTGGTTATGAACATATAAACTTCCAATTTTATCTTAACTCTCTGCCTACAAAATAAGACAAACATTTTAGAGCTGGGATGCCACCGAAACTTTGGTAACTACCATTAGGAGATAATTATTGGTAATCTTTGATTACTACAGCCGTTTCATCGAATTTGAAGTAATGAAGAAGATTGATGGCTTGGAGACAGTCAAAGAATAACTATCACAGCTAACAATGTCAGACGGTGATGTATTGTCGTAATAATAATTATAAACTGATCAGTGCAACGCACCAAAATCACTTTTGAAGCGAGTAATCATCAGCGAGAACACTGATAAAGTTTTGGGCCGAAGGTCGTAATGAAATCTACTCATATGGCGCACGACACCACACAACGACATTAAAAACACTGTCGGGAAGCATGTTCGGGGATTACATCCGAGGCAAATTACCAAATATCCACCACCGAGAGGGATGAAGAAATCAGGGATCGTGAAAGGATAAAAAGAAGAAATAGAAGGGGTATGCAGATGAATTTAGAAGAGCAGTCAATTTAGAAGAAGCTGACGTTTACAGTACATTAGGTGATTAAGAGGAAAGGAGCCGAAGTCACTATTGATTGCTAGCTCACGTAAACGAAGTGAACGAAGAAACAGAGGAACCAATATTGAGGATAAGTGTGCGAATTGCAAGGCTAAAATAATAAATCTCAAACTTTCTAAATTAGTAAAGAATTAAAGTGTAATGATAAAGGTGAAGTGCTTGTACAATGACATGGTTCAAAGAATTAATCGCGACTATATTAACCCCTCCAGGTATTTAATAGAAAAGTGGATATCTGCAAAACAGGAATGTATGGGTCCCCAGTGCAAAGGTAAGGAAAGGTAATTGATTTTAAAAGCAAATTTATAACAATCCTTCGCTTAGGAAGTATTTTAAAATGATTTTTATTTTATTTTGCTTTTAGATCAAATGTTGTATCTCCATGCGGGAGCTTCCACACCACACGACTTGGTAAAAGCAATGACGGAGCATGGCAAGAAAAATAAACTAAAGAATATTAAAATTTGTCATATGCACACTGAAGGTAAAGCTGATTTCTGTAGTCCAGAATGTAAAGATATTTTCCGTAGTATATCATTTTTCATCGGTAAAAATGTACGTAAAGCTATTGCTGAAGGACGTGCTGATTCCTTACCAATACTTCTTCACGAAATTCCATTACTGTTTCATCGAAAGATTATATGTCCAGATGTTGCATTAATTTCTGTCTCACCTCCCGATGAACATGGCTACTGTTCCCTGGGTTTAAGTATTGATTGTGTTCGTGCCGGCCTCATGCACTCGAAATTTGTTATCGCTCAAATTAATCATCAGTTGCCACGTACATTTGGTGATGGTATTGTTCATATGTCACATTTTGATGTTGCTGTATGTGTTGATACACCAATGGAAGTACATCCGAAAGTCACACCATCAACGGCCGAAATTATAATCGGAAAAACTATTTCGGAAAAATTGATCGATAATGGAGCAACACTTCAATTGGGGATTGGTAGTTTACCAGATGCTGTATTAGCTGAACTACATAATCACAAAGATCTTGGAATTCATTCGGAAATGTTTTCGAACGGTGTGGTCGATTTATTCGAAAAAGGATGTATTACAAACAATAAAAAAAAACTTTATCAAGGTCGCATTGTTGGATCGTTTATAGTTGGCAATAAACGACTATATGATTTCGTCGATAATAATCCATTCATTATCATGTTGGATATATACCGTGTTAATCACACAAAAATTGTATCCCAAATGCCTAAAATGACTGCAATAAATTCGGCCATTGAAATCGATCTCACTGGCCAATGTGCTTCTGATTCAATTGGTACAAGGATGTATTCAGGTTTTGGTGGACAAGTTGATTTCATTCGTGGTGCGGCCGAAGGTTTTGATGGTCTTGGCAAACCAATTATTGCACTACAATCCGTAACCAAACGTAAAGAATCGAAAATTGTCGCAAAATTAAAACAAGGCGCCGGTGTCGTTACAACACGTGCTCATGTACACTATGTTGTGACGGAATATGGTATTGCATCATTGTTCGGGAAAACTTTACGACAAAGAGCATACGCTTTGATTCATATTGCCCATCCAGATCACAGGGAGAAATTAGAAAAGGATGCTTTTTCACGTTTAAAATGTATGCCAATGCCTTAAATCCGCTTTGAAATTTGAACCTCATTTAATTTTAATGTTGGTATTTAGCATAATAAAATTTACATTAAACGGAAATAAAACTTGTTTGTTATTTATCCTCCAGTCTGTATTTGTATTTTAGAGAAAATTTGAAACTAAATGAAAATTGTGTTAAATAAGTAAACGTGATAAGTGAAAATCATATTTCTGAACTAGGGTCACACTTGTAAGGTAAGCAAAGGTGAGTTTTACTTAATTAAAGCATTAATCATACCTATTCAATTTGTAAAATGAAGTTATTAAAATTAGTTTTTATTTTATTAACTTTTAGATCAAACTGTTTTTATACAGAGTGCAGCTGCTACTCCTATCGATTTGGTAGAAGCAATGACAGCTTATGGTAGGAGATGTAAATTAAGAAACATAACGGTTTGCCATATGTATACGGAAGGCACAGCTGAATATTCCCATCAAGATTATAAAGACAATTTTCGTACGGTTTCATTTTTTATGAACAAAAATTTGCGAAACTCTGTTTATGATGGTCGGGCTGATACTGTGCCAATTTTTCTTCAGGAAATTTCGCTGTTGTTTTATAAGAAAATTTTTCGGCCCGATGTTTCCTTAATTCAAGTTACACCACCCGATAAACACGGATACTGTTCATTAGGCACCAGTGTTGACTGTGTTCGGGCTGCCATCACACATTCAAAATATTTAGTTGCCCAGATAAATCGACAAATGCCGCGTACTTTTGGTGATGCAATTATACATCAATCACATATTGATTTTGCAGTATATGTTGATACACCATTGCCAGTGTATCCTGCAATGAACGTTCCAGCATCACCTGCTCAAACAAAAATTGCTAAAATCCTTGCTAGCAAATTAATCGATAATGGGGCAACAATACAAATGGGGATTGGTAGCCTTCAAGATGTCATTTACGATGAACTACACAATCACAAAAATCTTGGAATTCATACGGAGTTGCTTTCGACGGGTATTGTCGATTTAACAGAAAAAGGATGTATTACCAACGCCATGAAACCATTTCACAGAGGACGGACGATTGCTTCACTTGTATATGGTCTCAAAAAGTTGTATGATTTCGTTGATGACAATCCATCCATTGAATTGCTGGATGTTTGCTATGTCAATAACACAAAAGTTATATCACAAATGCCTAAAATGACTGCGATTAATTCATGCATAGAAATAGATCTCACCGGCCAAGTGTGTTCCGATTCGATTGGTAAAGTAATACTTTCAGGCTTTGGTGGACACGTGGATTTTATTCGAGGTGCGGCCGAAGGTGTTGATGGACTTGGTAAACCAATTATTGCGCTAGAATCAAGGACCGTAGAACAACAGTCGAAAATTGTTCCTTACCTTAAGAAAGGTGCTGGTGTTGTTACGTCACGTGCTCATGTTCATTATGTCGTGACGGAATATGGTATTGCATCGTTGTTTGGCAAATCGTTACGACAAAGAGCGTACGCTTTGATAGAAATTGCGCATCCGGAACACAGGGATAATTTAGAAAAAGCGGCATTCGAAAGATTAAAATGTATGCCATCACGTTAAAGTAAAATCTGTTTATAATTTTATTTAAATAAAATTCGGCGAGTAAAGTTTTTTTATGTAGATTGCTGTTTTTTTAAATCTCTGGATTTTGTAAGTTCACATTTATATTTTCGATTTATAAAATACACAAAATTAAATTAGACCTGCATTGAAGTAGGGAATTAGTAGGTCTATTTTATCGAAAATTTTACAACAACAATGCTGCACGTTTCCTTACATTCTGATTAATTCTATTCCACTTTTAGTTATAATCCTTACCACCAGAATAGCTATTTTGCACATAGAAGAAGAATAGGAATAGGATTGAAAATTATATCGAATAAAACGACCAAGAATTGACGATTGTGCTGCCATGATTTGTAGAGCTAAGGTTTTAATTTAATTCCGATAGTTTCACTCTCCATATTTATTTTTGTTTCGTTATTTTTAGTATAGGATTTTTTCAGCTGAACCCAAGGCAATGAACATGTTGGTAATAAGGACGATCAAAAAAGCAATAGACCGGCCGCGGGAGATGTTTAGTTAAGGAGATTTAAAACCCAGTTACAAAACAATAAGTTCGTATTGGGAAAAATAACGCAAATCAATCAAAACAAAACTTAACCAGAAACTAAAATTTACAAACAGAAAAAGTTCAAAAATATTTATTTAAAAAAAATCTAGGGACCGATTGTACGAACAAGGATAAAAACAAAAAAAATCGAGAGTTAAGATCGATCTTCATCCGAGAATTTTATTTATATTGTATGGAGATACAAGGTGAGGTTATATGGTCTATCTCCGTTCTGACAATCGGACATACATAGTTCAATATTCCTTAAATTCTTTTCCGAATAGTTAAACTCCTTCTTGAATTATTCCTCATTACAAATTATATTTGAACATGTTTTGTTAATGACTGCTATAGTTGAGACAATTCATTTTGACATTTCCAATTCTACCATTTATACATGACGATAACCGTTAGAAATTTATATGTTCAAAATAACTAATCTGATGGTAAGCACTTTAATTAGAAGTGTAATAGAATTAATCCTTTCATGTACCTACAACAATTTGGAATCAAATTATTCAGAACTGAATGATGTGTAGAAATTTTCAGCAGATCCAATTTATTTTAAATGGAAAACAAAACTACGTCGATTGGTTGCCTGTTGAACATTTTTCATCAGAAAATGGTCGTAAACTCGGCATCACTAACAGAAATTAACATAAAAGCCGCGTTTTATTGGTCACAGGAACAAGAATAGGAATAGGATTGGAAAATAAAACGACTTAACCAGACTAGACCCAATAAAACGACAAGGAATAGTTTTTATTCTATTTCTAACAGTTGGTAACATATTCGGTCGCAAAAACACCCTTGGCGTTCTCTGTCAGTCAAAAATCAATTTGTATATAAAATTTTTTCAGCCGAACTAAACATTAAAGAAATGAACATGTTAGTGAGAGTAACGGTCAAAGAGTAAAAGGCTGGTCATGGGAAATGTTTCTTTTGGGAATTTAAACCCAGTTACAAAACATTATGAATTATCGTGAAACATTAAACATATAAGATAAAACGAATCTTAACTAAAAACTAAAATTCAAAAATATTTGGAAAAAGTGTAGAAGTTCACCATTTCATCAACCCAGTTTTGTTTAGTTAACATCTTGATTTTGCTAATAAGGGTCAATGTCATCAAAATTATTTTCCTCTATTTTTTACGTTTTCTGTTGATATCCTTATGTTGCAGTCGCTAACGCTAGGTTAGGTTAGGTTAGGTTAGGTTAGGTTGGAGTGGCTGCTTATGTACACTTAGACCGGTGACGGTCCATTGTGATACCACAGAATATCTCCCCTTTTACCCCTATTGGAACCATTTCGAGCTACTTATGTAGCGTAAGACGTCCCGCACTTTACTGTTTTCGAGATCCGAGAGGCAGTCTATCCTGAACTTACCCAAGTGTTTGTGCCTTCTGAGTGCCAATGCTGGACACGAGCAAAGAAAGTGGACCAACGTCTCTTCCTCCTCTTCGTCCAAGCAGCTTCTGCAGACGTCATTTGCCTCCAGATCCAGCCTTCTTGCATGTTCTCCAAAAAGGCAGTGTCCCGTGAGAATTCCTACGACCGTTCTTAATTCACGTCTGCGTAGGGATATTAATGCCCTTGTGCGCCCCAAGTCCAGCTTTGGCCAAACTTGTCTTGCAACTCTACATGTGAGGGTGTTAGACCACCTTTCCCCCGCTGAGGATAGCGCCTGCTTTCCAAGTGCTTGTCTCAGCGCTGTGATAGGCCTCCCCAGACTTGCCCTTTCCGGTTGCAGCTGGAGAGTCGTACCATGCCCAGCAAGTTCATCCGCCCTGCAGTTCCCCATGACGCCCGAGTGACCTGGGACCCAGATTACCTAGATATTGAAATGCTCACCCATCTCATTTAGAGATGAGTGACAACTCAACGCCACCCGTGACGCCAAAGACACCGATTCTAACGACCGGATCGCCGCTTGACTGTCCACATAGATTGTGATATCGTCTGAGGATAACACATTATGCTTCAACCACGTCATGACCTCCTCTATCGCTACGACTTCGGCTTGGTACACGCTGTAGTAATCAGGGAGACAAATAGAAATGTTTACATTTAATTTGTCACAGAATACTCCAGCTCCCACTTTGCCGTCTAGCTTGGAGCCATTTGTGAAGAGTTGCAACGCTTCGGTTTCCGATAACGGTCTATCCCTCCAGGATTCCCTTGAAGGGAAGGAAGTCCGAAATTGCTTCTCGAATCTTAGAGTAGGTTTAATGTAGTCAAGATTCGCCAGCTCATCCTTCAACGATCTAACAATAGTAGAGTGTCCTATACTAAGACACCTCCAATAAGAGACAGCTGCAAGTGCTACAGCCGTATTTACCGCCATCTGTTTGTCAAAAATGTCGACCGGAAGAAGGTGCAACATAGCCTCTAAGGCACTTGTCGGTGTCGACCTCAATGCCCCACTAACAAGCATACAGGCCGTTCTTTACACTCTCTCAATCTTACTTTTATAAGTTACCTTGTCCAGAACTAGCCACCAAACATCCACCCCGTACATGAGTACAGGTCTCACTACAGCGGTGTAGAGCCAGTATACCAGCTCCGGCTTCAGACCCCATCTATGACCAATGGCGTTCCTACAGGAGTACAAAGCTATAGTAGCTTTGTTTATTCTCTCCAACATGTTGGGCTTCCAACTAAGCTTACTGTCCAAGATAATGCCCAGATATCTAGCTCTATCAGTAAAAGCAAGTCTCGTGCCATTTAAGGTAGGAGGGACAACTACCGGGATTTTGTATTTCTTAGTGAAGAGTACCAGCTCTGTCTTGGACGGGTTAATACTAAGTCCACATTTGCCAGGCCATTTCGTAACGATGGTAAGCGCATTCTGCATTACGTCTACAATCGTGCCCAGGAATTTCCCGGTAACAGCTAAAGCTACGTCATCTGCGTAAGCGATAACTTCAATACCCTCTCTCTCCAATTCTAGTAGTAACCCGTTTACCACTATATTCCAGAGAAGAGGGGACAGAACCCCCCCTGGAAAAATTCTTGAATGAATTGGAATGCATCGATGTAGGATGCAGGCTGGGTCATGGAGGGACGTGCTATCTCTCAATTTATCTTTTACGAGAAAAATTTAGTGACGGCATAATTTCAAGACGAGGAGACGTCAACTGCCCGTCTGGATCATTCGATTTAGTATCATTAGACGTCTTATTATGAGGGTTATGTAAAGGGAAAGTTTATTCAGACAAACCTCGAACAATTCAGGATCTTAAGGACAACACTCCGTAAAATTGGTTAAATCGAGCACACTTTATGTAGGGCAGAACATAATATATGTAGTTCCATTTTTAATAAAAATATATCAACATTTCTAGTATTTTTGCGTTTTATTCGAAACATAAAAGAAATAATCAAATTTGAACACAACTGAAATGTTATGGGCTACTACACTTCTACACTTAAAAAAATCAGTCGGCAGATTGGTGTTTTTACGACCTTTTGGTTTCTTGGTCTTAAGACTCATATTAACTAGGTCGCGCCCTCAACTGTATTCTACACTACAAAGTGTAAATTTAGCAAAATTTGTGAAATTTAAGTACATACATATTAGAAAAATTTAAAATGAAATATCGAATTATTTAAAGAAAAAGTTTAGGTCAGTTATACATACTTATTTATAATCTATATTTAAACTAATCTGTTCATGAAGATTATTTAATAAAATGTTACATTTTTTTATTTATAGATAGTGTGGTGTTCATCCAAGGTGCGGCTGCTACTCCAATCGATTTGGTCGAAGCAATGACGGCACATGGCAAGAAAAATAATCTCAAGAATATCACCGTTTGCCATATGCATACCGAAGGTAAAGCTGAATATTGTAACCCGGAAAATGCAGATATATTCCGTTCCTTATCGTTCTTCATGGGTGGAAATGTACGTAAAGCTGTGGCTGATGGTCGTGGTGATACCATACCAATTTTTCTTCATGAAATTCCACTTTTGTTCCACAAGAAAATCGTATGCCCAGACGTAGCCTTAATTTCAGTATCACCACCCGACAAGCATGGTTACTGTACATTGGGTACAAGTGTGGATTGTGTCCGTGCCGGTATTTCACATTCGAAAGTGATCGTTGCACAGATAAACAAACAAATGCCACGCACATTTGGTGATTCTATTGTGCATGAATCGCATTTTGATTTTGCCGTTAACGTTGATACACCATTGCCAACGCATGCGGATAAGCCGCCAACACCTGAAGAAACTAAAATTGGAATGTTTATTGCCGAAAATTTGGTCGACGATGGTGCAACCTTACAAATGGGAATTGGTAGTATTCCGGATGCTGTACTAGCCGGATTACACCATCATAAAGATCTTGGAATTCATTCGGAAATGTTTGCTGGCGGTGTTGTTGATCTGGTCGCTAAAGGATGTGTTACCAACAACAAGAAACAACTTCACAAAGGTCGGATTGTGGGCTCGTTCTTGATTGGTACCAAAAAATTATACGATTTCGTCGATAACAATCCATTCATTGAAATGTTGGACGTCAACTATGTCAACAACACAAAAATTGTATCACAAATGCCAAAAATGACAGCCATCAATTCATGTATTGAAGTCGATCTCACCGGTCAAGTGTGTTCCGATTCAATTGGTACAAGAATGTATTCTGGTTTCGGTGGGCAAGTTGATTTTATTCGTGGTGCAGCCGAAGGTACCGATGGACTTGGTAAACCAATCATTGCGCTGCAAGCAGCCACCAAACGCGGTGAATCAAAAATTGTACCTACACTAAAAGTAGGCGCTGGAGTCGTTACCACACGTTCTCATGTACATTATGTCGTCACCGATTTTGGAATTGCATCACTTTTCGGTAAATCATTAAGACAACGGGCGCACGCATTGATCCAAATAGCACATCCAGATCACAGAGAAAGTTTGGAAAAGTCTGCATTCGAAAGATTAAAATGTATGCCATCAGCTTAAGCAAAAAACAAAAAGAAAAATAATTTTTAAGTTCAAATATTGTTAATAAAATAGTGTAAAGATTGTTGATCGTATTAACAGTTAATAAAATTTGCATTTAGATATTAAGTTATAAAGAAAACACCTGTACATTTTTCAAATTCTTCCAAAATAAATCAGGGATTCTTATATCGAATATAAGAAAATCCTCGCTACATCACACTGGACAAATTTATATCTTTTAGAACGATAACTCAGCATGTAAAATTTACAAGAAAATAAAATAAAATATATTCTAAACAAATTATGTAAGTGTGCAATAATTATAATTTTGCTGGAGGTTTTGGTAAGTTGACGCGACGATATACCAATATTTCAGTTAATGTGGTCAAACATTTCGGTTTACCTGTGTGTATCACGAGAATCGTAGTTTTTAGAAAGAAGCCATTGGGAAAGGATGGGGCTGGAGCAGACCCATACTCTTGTATGGGGTAATAGCCTGGTGGCCGGCTCTGGACAAAACTGTCAACCTAAAGCTGTTGACAAAAGTTCAGAGAACTTGATGGATGATGGGTGCAGTTTTGGAACCTGGAGTTATAAACTTCTTCACTGATGGTTCAAAACGGGACGGGAAAGTCGGGGCTGGAGTGTTCTGCGAGGAACTTCTGTTAAATTTCTCCTTCCGTCTCCCCGACTACTGTAGCATTTTTCAAGCTGAAGTAACTGCAATAAAGGAAGTTGTAGACTGGTTGAGGTATAACGTAATATCAGTTTGTTTTATTCGCTTGTATACTGCCATTAAAGCGCTTCAATCACACCTCCTCACGTCGAAAGTAGTCCAGAACTGTCTCTCATCTCTTAACGAGATGGCAGATCAGTTCAACATCCACATTTTATGGGTGCCAGGACATTTCATAAGTACAGGGAATATAAACGCCGATGAACTGGCTCGACATGGTACAACGGACCACTTCTCAGGAAGCAGAAAGGATATTGAAATGCCTCTTGCGGTATGCAAATTGCTGCTTCAGGAAGAAGCTAGCAAGCTGACGAATGACAGATGGTCAAGTATCACTTCTTGCGTAATAACTCGGCAGGTCTGGCCAAAGTTTGACTTGGCGAGATCCAAACAGCTGATCTCACTTCATCGAAGTCAGATCAGTGTGGTTGTTGGAGTGATTATGGGGCACTATCTCATAGGGAGGCATGCGAGTAGACTTGGTGTCTTCTCACATGACAGTGTAGTTGCGAGGAGGAAGAGACAGTACTTCATCTTCTTTGCACCTGCCCTCGTCTGGCACGAAACAGACTAAAGTTTCTAGGGGCACCCCTCTTCAAAGACCTGACGGACCTCTGTAGGATGGACGTCAGAAGTATCCAGCGCTTTGTTAACAGCTCAAAATAGTTCCAATGAGTTGTTCCAATGAATGGTTCCTAGTGGACCGCCACCCAAACCTAACCTAACCTAGTCTTTATATTTAAAACTGTAGATGCATAGTTATGAACCAGTTACTTTGAAATGAATTTTCTTATTTTTTTGTGATCAGACTTTCATCCAGACAACCTATTTAGCTGATCATTGGGTCCAACAAAATTTGTGCCGTTAGTTGATTTTTAAGTGACGCTGACGGAAAAACAATGTACTAGAATGTCGACCAACTATTAGAAAAACTTGCGACACTATAATGCAGATCCTAAAATCATACCATGCATAGGGGTATTCAAAGCAAAATGTGAAATACCTGGTTAACAAGTGTTCCAAGTGTCCACCATTTGCAATAATACAAAATCAGTATCGCCGGATAAAATGTATCTGAATCCGTCGCTTCGATTGTTCGTTGGCGCATTTTCTGCTCGGCATGATTTTCTCTTTAATACCAGCTCTTTAAAATAACCCCACCTGGACTATAGCCCACAAAATCAGAGCTACAAAATCGAAAATCTGCAATTGTGCTCCGATTCCGATGGTTGATACCTCTATCAATAGGCGTTGAGACCTGTAATTGTCATGCCAACGGCCATTTGGATCGTTAGAATATTTCTACACATTTTGTAGAAAATTCAATTTTATTGAAAATCACCTGGACTATAGCCCACAAAATCGGAGCTACAAAATCGAAAATCTGCAATTGTGCTCCGATTCCGATGGTTGATACCTCTATCAATAGGCGTTGAGACCTGTAATTGTCATGCCAACGGCCATTTGGATCGTTAGAATATTTCTACACATTTTGTAGAAAATTCAATTTTATTGAAAATCACCTGGACTATAGCCCACAAAATCAGAGCTACAAAATCGAAAATCTGCAATTGTGCTCCGATTCCGATGGTTGATACCTCTATCAATAGGCGTTGAGACCTGTAATTGTCATGCCAACGGCCATTTGGATCGTTAGAATATTTCTACACATTTTGTAGAAAATTCAATTTTATTGAAAATCACCTGGACTATAGCCCACAAAATCAGAGCTACAAAATCGAAAATCTGCAATTGTGCTCCGATTCCGATGGTTGATACCTCTATCAATAGGCGTTGAGACCTGTAATTGTCATGCCAACGGCCATTTGGTTCGTTAGAATATTTCTACACATTTTGTAGAAAATTCAATGTTATTGAAAATCACCTGGACTATAGCCCACAAAATCAGAGCTACAAAATCGAAAATCTGCAATTGTGCTCCGATTCCGATGGTTGATACCTCTATCAATAGGCGTTGAGACCTGTAATTGTCATGCCAACGGCCATTTCGATCGTTAGAATATTTCTACACATTTTGTAGAAAATTCAATTTTATTGAAAATCACCTGGACTATAGCCCACAAAATCAGAGCTACAAAATCGAAAATCTGCAATTGTGCTCCGATTCCGATGGTTGATAGCTCTATCAATAGGCGTTGAGACCTGTAATTGTCATGCCAACGGCCATTTGGATCGTTAGAATATTTCTACACATTTTGTAGAAAATTCAATTTTATTGAAAATCACCTGGACTATAGCCCACAAAATCAGAGCTACAAAATCGAAAATCTGCAATTGTGCTCCGATTCCGATGGTTGATACCTCTATCAATAGGCGTTGAGACCTGTAATTGTCATGCCAACGGCCATTTGGT
Organism: Tipula vernalis; assembly: GCA_958295665.1. Lineage (NCBI taxonomy): Eukaryota > Metazoa > Arthropoda > Insecta > Diptera > Tipulidae > Tipula > Tipula vernalis. The sequence continues at coordinate 456,416,577 of OY282558.1, read as the reverse complement.
TCGTTAGAATATTTCTACACATTTTGTAGAAAATTCAATGTTATTGAAAATCACCTGGACTATAGCCCACAAAATCAGAGCTACAAAATCGAAAATCTGCAATTGTGCTCCGATTCCGATGGTTGATACCTCTATCAATAGGCGTTGAGACCTGTAATTGTCATGCCAACGGCCATTTGGTTCGTTAGAATATTTCTACACATTTTGTAGAAAATTCAATTTTATTGAAAATCACCTGGACTATAGCCCACAAAATCAGAGCTACAAAATCGAAAATCTGCAATTGTGCTCCGATTCCGATGGTTGATACCTCTATCAATAGGCGTTGAGACCTGTAATTGTCATGCCAACGGCCATTTGGTTCGTTAGAATATTTCTACACATTTTGTAGAAAATTCAATGTTATTGAAAATCACCTGGACTATAGCCCACAAAATCAGAGCTACAAAATCGAAAATCTGCAATTGTGCTCCGATTCCGATGGTTGATACCTCTATCAATAGGCGTTGAGACCTGTAATTGTCATGCCAACGGCCATTTGGATCGTTAGAATATTTCTACACATTTTGTAGAAAATTCAATTTTATTGAAAATCACCTGGACTATAGCCCACAAAATCAGAGCTACAAAATCGAAAATCTGCAATTGTGCTCCGATTCCGATGGTTGATACCTCTATCAATAGGCGTTGAGACCTGTAATTGTCATGCCAACGGCCATTTGGATCGTTAGAATATTTCTACACATTTTGTAGAAAATTCAATTTTATTGAAAATCACCTGGACTATAGCCCACAAAATCAGAGCTACAAAATCGAAAATCTGCAATTGTGCTCCGATTCCGATGGTTGATACCTCTATCAATAGGCGTTGAGACCTGTAATTGTCATGCCAACGGCCATTTGGATCGTTAGAATATTTCTACACATTTTGTAGAAAATTAAATTTTATTGAAAATCACCTGGACTATAGCCCACAAAATCAGAGCTACAAAATCGAAAATCTGCAATTGTGCTCCGATTCCGATGGTTGATACCTCTATCAATAGGCGTTGAGACCTGTAATTGTCATGCCAACGGCCATTTGGATCGTTAGAATATTTCTACACATTTTGTAGAAAATTCAATTTCCTCTATAGCCCACAAAATCAGAGCTACAAAATCGAAAATCTGCAATTGTGCTCCGATTCCGATGGTTGATACCTCTATCAATAGGCGTTGAGACCTGTAATTGTCATGCCAACGGCCATTTGGATCGTTAGAATATTTCTACACATTTTGTAGAAAATTCAATTTTATTGAAAATCACCTGGACTATAATAGCCCACAAAATCAGAGCTACAAAATCGAAAATCTGCAATTGTGCTCCGATTCCGATGGTTGATACCTCTATCAATAGGCGTTGAGACCTGTAATTGTCATGCCAACGGCCATTTGGATCGTTAGAATATTTCTACACATTTTGTAGAAAATTCAATTTTATTGAAAATCACCTGGACTATAGCCCACAAAATCAGAGCTACAAAATCGAAAATCTGCAATTGTGCTCCGATTCCGATGGTTGATACCTCTATCAATAGGCGTTGAGACCTGTAATTGTCATGCCAACGGCCATTTGGATCGTTAGAATATTTCTACACATTTTGTAGAAAATTCAATTTTATTGAAAATCACCTGGACTATTATAATAGCCCACAAAATCAGAGCTACAAAATCGAAAATCTGCAATTGTGCTCCGATTCCGATGGTTGATACCTCTATCAATAGGCGTTGAGACCTGTAATTGTCATGCCAACGGCCATTTGGATCGTTAGAATATTTCTACACATTTTGTAGAAAATTCAATTTTCTCTATAGCCCACAAAATCAGAGCTACAAAATCGAAAATCTGCAATTGTGCTCCGATTCCGATGGTTGATACCTCTATCAATAGGCGTTGAGACCTGTAATTGTCATGCCAACGGCCATTTGGATCGTTAGAATATTTCTACACATTTTGTAGAAAATTCAATTTTATTGAAAATCACCTGGACTATAGCCCACAAAATCAGAGCTACAAAATCGAAAATCTGCAATTGTGCTCCGATTCCGATGGTTGATACCTCTATCAATAGGCGTTGAGACCTGTAATTGTCATGCCAACGGCCATTTGGATCGTTAGAATATTTCTACACATTTTGTAGAAAATTCAATTTTATTGAAAATCACCTGGACTATAGCCCACAAAATCAGAGCTACAAAATCGAAAATCTGCAATTGTGCTCCGATTCCGATGGTTGATACCTCTATCAATAGGCGTTGAGACCTGTAATTGTCATGCCAACGGCCATTTGGATCGTTAGAATATTTCTACACATTTTGTAGAAAATTCAATTTTATTGAAAATCACCTGGACTATAGCCCACAAAATCAGAGCTACAAAATCGAAAATCTGCAATTGTGCTCCGATTCCGATGGTTGATACCTCTATCAATAGGCGTTGAGACCTGTAATTGTCATGCCAACGGCCATTTGGATCGTTAGAATATTTCTACACATTTTGTAGAAAATTCAATTTTATTGAAAATCACCTGGACTATAGCCCACAAAATCAGAGCTACAAAATCGAAAATCTGCAATTGTGCTCCGATTCCGATGGTTGATACCTCTATCAATAGGCGTTGAGACCTGTAATTGTCATGCCAACGGCCATTTGGATCGTTAGAATATTTCTACACATTTTGTAGAAAATTCAATTTTATTGAAAATCACCTGGACTATAATAGCCCACAAAATCAGAGCTACAAAATCGAAAATCTGCAATTGTGCTCCGATTCCGATGGTTGATACCTCTATCAATAGGCGTTGAGACCTGTAATTGTCATGCCAACGGCCATTTGGATCGTTAGAATATTTCTACACATTTTGTAGAAAATTCAATTTTATTGAAAATCACCTGGACTATAGCCCACAAAATCAGAGCTACAAAATCGAAAATCTGCAATTGTGCTCCGATTCCGATGGTTGATACCTCTATCAATAGGCGTTGAGACCTGTAATTGTCATGCCAACGGCCATTTGGATCGTTAGAATATTTCTACACATTTTGTAGAAAATTCAATTTTATTGAAAATCACCTGGACTATAGCCCACAAAATCAGAGCTACAAAATCGAAAATCTGCAATTGTGCTCCGATTCCGATGGTTGATACCTCTATCAATAGGCGTTGAGACCTGTAATTGTCATGCCAACGGCCATTTGGATCGTTAGAATATTTCTACACATTTTGTAGAAAATTCAATTTTCTCTATAGCCCACAAAATCAGAGCTACAAAATCGAAAATCTGCAATTGTGCTCCGATTCCGATGGTTGATACCTCTATCAATAGGCGTTGAGACCTGTAATTGTCATGCCAACGGCCATTTGGATCGTTAGAATATTTCTACACATTTTGTAGAAAATTCAATTTTATTGAAAATCACCTGGACTATAGCCCACAAAATCAGAGCTACAAAATCGAAAATCTGCAATTGTGCTCCGATTCCGATGGTTGATACCTCTATCAATAGGCGTTGAGACCTGTAATTGTCATGCCAACGGCCATTTGGATCGTTAGAATATTTCTACACATTTTGTAGAAAATTCAATTTTATTGAAAATCACCTGGACTATAAGCCCACAAAATCAGAGCTACAAAATCGAAAATCTGCAATTGTGCTCCGATTCCGATGGTTGATACCTCTATCAATAGGCGTTGAGACCTGTAATTGTCATGCCAACGGCCATTTGGATCGTTAGAATATTTCTACACATTTTGTAGAAAATTCAATTTTATTGAAAATCACCTAGACTATAGCCCACAAAATCAGAGCTACAAAATCGAAAATCTGCAATTGTGCTCCGATTCCGATGGTTGATACCTCTATCAATAGGCGTTGAGACCTGTAATTGTCATGCCAACGGCCATTTGGATCGTTAGAATATTTCTACACATTTTGTAGAAAATTCAATTTTATTGAAAATCACCTGGACTATAGCCCACAAAATCAGAGCTACAAAATCGAAAATCTGCAATTGTGCTCCGATTCCGATGGTTGATACCTCTATCAATAGGCGTTGAGACCTGTAATTGTCATGCCAACGGCCATTTGGATCGTTAGAATATTTCTACACATTTTGTAGAAAATTCAATTTTATTGAAAATCACCTGGACTATTATAGCCCACAAAATCAGAGCTACAAAATCGAAAATCTGCAATTGTGCTCCGATTCCGATGGTTGATACCTCTATCAATAGGCGTTGAGACCTGTAATTGTCATGCCAACGGCCATTTGGATCGTTAGAATATTTCTACACATTTTGTAGAAAATTCAATTTTATTGAAAATCACCTGGACTATAGCCCACAAAATCAGAGCTACAAAATCGAAAATCTGCAATTGTGCTCCGATTCCGATGGTTGATACCTCTATCAATAGGCGTTGAGACCTGTAATTGTCATGCCAACGGCCATTTGGATCGTTAGAATATTTCTACACATTTTGTAGAAAATTCAATTTTATTGAAAATCACCTGGACTATAGCCCACAAAATCAGAGCTACAAAATCGAAAATCTGCAATTGTGCTCCGATTCCGATGGTTGATACCTCTATCACTAGGCGTTGAGACCTGTAATTGTCATGCCAACGGCCATTTGGATCGTTAGAATATTTCTACACATTTTGTAGAAAATTCAATTTTATTGAAAATCACCTGGACTATAGCCCACAAAATCAGAGCTACAAAATCGAAAATCTGCAATTGTGCTCCGATTCCGATGGTTGATACCTCTATCAATAGGCGTTGAGACCTGTAATTGTCATGCCAACGGCCATTTGGATCGTTAGAATATTTCTACACATTTTGTAGAAAATTCAATTTTATTGAAAATCACCTGGACTATAGCCCACAAAATCAGAGCTACAAAATCGAAAATCTGCAATTGTGCTCCGATTCCGATGGTTGATACCTCTATCAATAGGCGTTGAGACCTGTAATTGTCATGCCAACGGCCATTTGGATCGTTAGAATATTTCTAAACATTTTGTAGAAAATTCAATTTTATTGAAAATCACCTGGACTATAATAGCCCACAAAATCAGAGCTACAAAATCGAAAATCTGCAATTGTGCTCCGATTCCGATGGTTGATACCTCTATCAATAGGCGTTGAGACCTGTAATTGTCATGCCAACGGCAATTTGGATCGTTAGAATATTTCTACACATTTTGTAGAAAATTCAATTTTATTGAAAATCACCTGGACTATAGCCCACAAAATCAGAGCTACAAAATCGAAAATCTGCAATTGTGCTCCGATTCCGATGGTTGATACCTCTATCAATAGGCGTTGAGACCTGTAATTGTCATGCCAACGGCCATTTCGATCGTTAGAATATTTCTACACATTTTGTAGAAAATTCAATTTTATTGAAAATCACCTGGACTATAGCCCACAAAATCAGAGCTACAAAATCGAAAATCTGCAATTGTGCTCCGATTCCGATGGTTGATACCTCTATCAATAGGCGTTGAGACCTGTAATTGTCATGCCAACGGCCATTTGGATCGTTAGAATATTTCTACACATTTTGTAGAAAATTCAATTTTATTGAAAATCACCTGGACTATAGCCCACAAAATCAGAGCTACAAAATCGAAAATCTGCAATTGTGCTCCGATTCCGATGGTTGATACCTCTATCAATAGGCGTTGAGACCTGTAATTGTCATGCCAACGGCCATTTGGATCGTTAGAATATTTCTACACATTTTGTAGAAAATTCAATTTTATTGAAAATCACCTGGACTATAGCCCACAAAATCAGAGCTACAAAATCGAAAATCTGCAATTGTGCTCCGATTCCGATGGTTGATGCCTCTATCAATAGTCGTTGAGACCTGTAATTGTCATGCCAACGGCCATTTGGATCGTTAGAATATTTCTACACATTTTGTAGAAAATTCAATTTTATTGAAAATCACCTGGACTATAGCCCACAAAATCAGAGCTACAAAATCGAAAATCTGCAATTGTGCTCCGATTCCGATGGATGATACCTCTATCAATAGGCGTTGAGACCTGTAATTGTCATGCCAACGGCCATTTGGATCGTTAGAATATTTCTACACATTTTGTAGAAAATTCAATTTTATTGAAAATCACTATAGCCCACAAAATCAGAGCTACAAAATCGAAAATCTGCAATTGTGCTCCGATTCCGATGGATGATACCTCTATTAATAGGCGTTGAGACCTGTAATTGTCATGCCAACGGCCATTTGGATCGTTAGAATATTTCTACACATTTTGTAGAAAATTCAATTTTATTGAAAATCACCTGGACTTATAGCCCACAAAATCAGAGCTACAAAATCGAAAATCTGCAATTGTGCTCCGATTCCGATGGTTGATACCTCTATCAATAGGCGTTGAGACCTGTAATTGTCATGCCAACGGCCATTTGGATCGTTAGAATATTTCTACACATTTTGTAGAAAATTCAATTTTATTGAAAATCACCTGGACTATAGCCCACAAAATCAGAGCTACAAAATCGAAAATCTGCAATTGTGCTCCGATTCCGATGGATGATACCTCTATTAATAGGCGTTGAGACCTGTAATTGTCATGCCAACGGCCATTTGGATCGTTAGAATATTTCTACACATTTTGTAGAAAATTAAATTTTATTGAAAATCACCTGGACTATAGCCCACAAAATCAGAGCTACAAAATCGAAAATCTGCAATTGTGCTCCGATTCCGATGGTTGATACCTCTATCAATAGGCGTTGAGACCTGTAATTGTCATGCCAACGGCCATTTGGATCGTTAGAATATTTCTACACATTTTGTAGAAAATTCAATTTTATTGAAAATCACCTGGACTATAGCCCACAAAATCAGAGCTACAAAATCGAAAATCTGCAATTGTGCTCCGATTCCGATGGTTGATACCTCTATCAATAGGCGTTGAGACCTGTAATTGTCATGCCAACGGCCATTTGGATCGTTAGAATATTTCTACACATTTTGTAGAAAATTCAATTTTATTGAAAATCACCTGGACTATAGCCCACAAAATCAGAGCTACAAAATCGAAAATCTGCAATTGTGCTCCGATTCCGATGGTTGATACCTCTATCAATAGGCGTTGAGACCTGTAATTGTCATGCCAACGGCCATTTGGATCGTTAGAATATTTCTACACATTTTGTAGAAAATTCAATTTTATTGAAAATCACCTGGACTATAATAGCCCACAAAATCAGAGCTACAAAATCGAAAATCTGCAATTGTGCTCCGATTCCGATGGTTGATACCTCTATCAATAGGCGTTGAGACCTGTAATTGTCATGCCAACGGCAATTTGGATCGTTAGAATATTTCTACACATTTTGTAGAAAATTCAATTTTATTGAAAATCACCTGGACTATAGCCCACAAAATCAGAGCTACAAAATCGAAAATCTGCAATTGTGCTCCGATTCCGATGGTTGATACCTCTATCAATAGGCGTTGAGACCTGTAATTGTCATGCCAACGGCCATTTGGATCGTTAGAATATTTCTACACATTTTGTAGAAAATTCAATTTTATTGAAAATCACCTGGACTATAGCCCACAAAATCAGAGCTACAAAATCGAAAATCTGCAATTGTGCTCCGATTCCGATGGTTGATACCTCTATCAATAGGCGTTGAGACCTGTAACTGTCATGCCAACGGCCATTTGGATCGTTAGAATATTTCTACACATTTTGTAGAAAATTCAATTTTATTGAAAATCACCTGGACTATAGCCCACAAAATCAGAGCTACAAAATCGAAAATCTGCAATTGTGCTCCGATTCCGATGGTTGATACCTCTATCAATAGGCGTTGAGACCTGTAATTGTCATGCCAACGGCCATTTGGATCGTTAGAATATTTCTACACATTTTGTAGAAAATTCAATTTTATTGAAAATCACCTGGACTATAATAGCCCACAAAATCAGAGCTACAAAATCGAAAATCTGCAATTGTGCTCCGATTCCGATGGTTGATACCTCTATCAATAGGCGTTGAGACCTGTAATTGTCATGCCAACGGCAATTTGGATCGTTAGAATATTTCTACACATTTTGTAGAAAATTCAATTTTATTGAAAATCACCTGGACTATAGCCCACAAAATCAGAGCTACAAAATCGAAAATCTGCAATTGGCTCCGATTCCGATGGTTGATACCTCTATCAATAGGCGTTGAGACCTGTAATTGTCATGCCAACGGCCATTTCGATCGTTAGAATATTTCTACACATTTTGTAGAAAATTCAATTTTATTGAAAATCACCTGGACTATAGCCCACAAAATCAGAGCTACAAAATCGAAAATCTGCAATTGTGCTCCGATTCCGATGGATGATACCTCTATTAATAGGCGTTGAGACCTGTAATTGTCATGCCAACGGCCATTTGGATCGTTAGAATATTTCTACACATTTTGTAGAAAATTAAATTTTATTGAAAATCACCTGGACTATAGCCCACAAAATCAGAGCTACAAAATCGAAAATCTGCAATTGTGCTCCGATTCCGATGGTTGATACCTCTATCAATAGGCGTTGAGACCTGTAATTGTCATGCCAACGGCCATTTGGATCGTTAGAATATTTCTACACATTTTGTAGAAAATTAAATTTTATTGAAAATCACCTGGACTATAGCCCACAAAATCAGAGCTACAAAATCGAAAATCTGCAATTGTGCTCCGATTCCGATGGTTGATACCTCTATCAATAGGCGTTGAGACCTGTAATTGTCATGCCAACGGCCATTTGGATCGTTAGAATATTTCTACACATTTTGTAGAAAATTCAATTTTATTGAAAATCACCTGGACTATAGCCCACAAAATCAGAGCTACAAAATCGAAAATCTGCAATTGTGCTCCGATTCCGATGGTTGATACCTCTATCAATAGGCGTTGAGACCTGTAATTGTCATGCCAACGGCCATTTGGATCGTTAGAATATTTCTACACATTTTGTAGAAAATTCAATTTTATTGAAAATCACCTGGACTATAGCCCACAAAATCAGAGCTACAAAATCGAAAATCTGCAATTGTGCTCCGATTCCGATGGTTGATACCTCTATCAGTAGGCGTTGAGACCTGTAATTGTCATGCCAACGGCCATTTCGATCGTTAGAATATTTCTACACATTTTGTAGAAAATTCAATTTTATTGAAAATCACCTGGACTATAGCCCACAAAATCAGAGCTACAAAATCGAAAATCTGCAATTGTGCTCCGATTCCGATGGATGATACCTCTATTAATAGGCGTTGAGACCTGTAATTGTCATGCCAACGGCCATTTGGATCGTTAGAATATTTCTACACATTTTGTAGAAAATTCAATTTTATTGAAAATCACCTGGACTATAGCCCACAAAATCAGAGCTACAAAATCGAAAATCTGCAATTGTGCTCCGATTCCGATGGTTGATACCTCTATCAATAGGCGTTGAGACCTGTAATTGTCATGCCAACGGCCATTTGGATCGTTAGAATATTTCTACACATTTTGTAGAAAATTCAATTTTATTGAAAATCACCTGGACTATAGCCCACAAAATCAGAGCTACAAAATCGAAAATCTGCAATTGTGCTCCGATTCCGATGGTTGATACCTCTATCAATAGGCGTTGAGACCTGTAATTGTCATGCCAACGGCCATTTGGATCGTTAGAATATTTCTACACATTTTGTAGAAAATTCAATTTTATTGAAAATCACCTGGACTATAATAGCCCACAAAATCAGAGCTACAAAATCGAAAATCTGCAATTGTGCTCCGATTCCGATGGTTGATACCTCTATCAATAGGCGTTGAGACCTGTAATTGTCATGCCAACGGCAATTTGGATCGTTAGAATATTTCTACACATTTTGTAGAAAATTCAATTCTATTGAAAATCACCTGGACTATAGCCCACAAAATCAGAGCTACAAAATCGAAAATCTGCAATTGTGCTCCGATTCCGATGGTTGATACCTCTATCAATAGGCGTTGAGACCTGTAATTGTCATGCCAACGGCCATTTGGATCGTTAGAATATTTCTACACATTTTGTAGAAAATTCAATTTTATTGAAAATCACCTGGACTATAGCCCACAAAATCAGAGCTACAAAATCGAAAATCTGCAATTGTGCTCCGATTCCGATGGTTGATACCTCTATCAATAGGCGTTGAGACCTGTAATTGTCATGCCAACGGCCATTTGGATCGTTAGAATATTTCTACACATTTTGTAGAAAATTCAATTTTATTGAAAATCACCTGGACTATAGCCCACAAAATCAGAGCTACAAAATCGAAAATCTGCAATTGTGCTCCGATTCCGATGGTTGATACCTCTATCAATAGGCGTTGAGACCTGTAATTGTCATGCCAACGGCCATTTGGATCGTTAGAATATTTCTACACATTTTGTAGAAAATTCAATTTTATTGAAAATCACCTGGACTATAATAGCCCACAAAATCAGAGCTACAAAATCGAAAATCTGCAATTGTGCTCCGATTCCGATGGTTGATACCTCTATCAATAGGCGTTGAGACCTGTAATTGTCATGCCAACGGCAATTTGGATCGTTAGAATATTTCTACACATTTTGTAGAAAATTCAATTTTATTGAAAATCACCTGGACTATAGCCCACAAAATCAGAGCTACAAAATCGAAAATCTGCAATTGTGCTCCGATTCCGATGGTTGTATAGCCCACAAAATCAGAGCTACAAAATCGAAAATCTGCAATTGTGCTCCGATTCCGATGGTTGATACCTCTATCAATAGGCGTTGAGACCTGTAATTGTCATGCCAACGGCCATTTGGATCGTTAGAATATTTCTACACATTTTGTAGAAAATTCAATTTTATTGAAAATCACCTGGACTATAGCCCACAAAATCAGAGCTACAAAATCGAAAATCTGCAATTGTGCTCCGATTCCGATGGTTGATACCTCTATCAATAGGCGTTGAGACCTGTAATTGTCATGCCAACGGCCATTTGGATCGTTAGAATATTTCTACACATTTTGTAGAAAATTCAATTTTATTGAAAATCACCTGGACTATAGCCCACAAAATCAGAGCTACAAAATCGAAAATCTGCAATTGTGCTCCGATTCCGATGGTTGATACCTCTATCAATAGGCGTTGAGACCTGTAATTGTCATGCCAACGGCCATTTGGATCGTTAGAATATTTCTACACATTTTGTAGAAAATTCAATTTTATTGAAAATCACCTGGACTATAATAGCCCACAAAATCAGAGCTACAAAATCGAAAATCTGCAATTGTGCTCCGATTCCGATGGTTGATACCTCTATCAATAGGCGTTGAGACCTGTAATTGTCATGCCAACGGCCATTTCGATCGTTAGAATATTTCTACACATTTTGTAGAAAATTCAATTTTATTGAAAATCACCTGGACTATAATAGCCCACAAAATCAGAGCTACAAAATCGAAAATCTGCAATTGTGCTCCGATTCCGATGGTTGATACCTCTATCAATAGGCGTTGAGACCTGTAATTGTCATGCCAACGGCCATTTCGATCGTTAGAATATTTCTACACATTTTGTAGAAAATTCAATTTTATTGAAAATCACCTGGACTATAGCCCACAAAATCAGAGCTACAAAATCGAAAATCTGCAATTGTGCTCCGATTCCGATGGTTGATACCTCTATCAATAGGCGTTGAGACCTGTAATTGTCATGCCAACGGCCATTTCGATCGTTAGAATATTTCTACACATTTTGTAGAAAATTCAATTTTATTGAAAATCACCTGGACTATAATAGCCCACAAAATCAGAGCTACAAAATCGAAAATCTGCAATTGTGCTCCGATTCCGATGGATGATACCTCTATTAATAGGCGTTGAGACCTGTAATTGTCATGCCAACGGCCATTTGGATCGTTAGAATATTTCTACACATTTTGTAGAAAATTAAATTTTATTGAAAATCACCTGGACTATAGCCCACAAAATCAGAGCTACAAAATCGAAAATCTGCAATTGTGCTCCGATTCCGATGGTTGATACCTCTATCAATAGGCGTTGAGACCTGTAATTGTCATGCCAACGGCCATTTGGATCGTTAGAATATTTCTACACATTTTGTAGAAAATTCAATTTTATTGAAAATCACCTGGACTATAGCCCACAAAATCAGAGCTACAAAATCGAAAATCTGCAATTGTGCTCCGATTCCGATGGTTGATACCTCTATCAATAGGCGTTGAGACCTGTAATTGTCATGCCAACGGCCATTTGGATCGTTAGAATATTTCTACACATTTTGTAGAAAATTCAATTTTATTGAAAATCACCTGGACTATAGCCCACAAAATCAGAGCTACAAAATCGAAAATCTGCAATTGTGCTCCGATTCCGATGGTTGATACCTCTATCAATAGGCGTTGAGACCTGTAATTGTCATGCCAACGGCCATTTGGATCGTTAGAATATTTCTACACATTTTGTAGAAAATTCAATTTTATTGAAAATCACCTGGACTATAGCCCACAAAATCAGAGCTACAAAATCGAAAATCTGCAATTGTGCTCCGATTCCGATGGTTGATACCTCTATCAATAGGCGTTGAGACCTGTAATTGTCATGCCAACGGCCATTTGGATCGTTAGAATATTTCTACACATTTTGTAGAAAATTCAATTTTATTGAAAATCACCTGGACTATAGCCCACAAAATCAGAGCTACAAAATCGAAAATCTGCAATTGTGCTCCGATTCCGATGGATGATACCTCTATCAATAGGCGTTGAGACCTGTAATTGTCATGCCAACGGCCATTTGGATCGTTAGAATATTTCTACACATTTTGTAGAAAATTCAATTTTATTGAAAATCACCTGGACTATAGCCCACAAAATCAGAGCTACAAAATCGAAAATCTGCAATTGTGCTCCGATTCCGATGGATGATACCTCTATTAATAGGCGTTGAGACCTGTAATTGTCATGCCAACGGCCATTTGGATCGTTAGAATATTTCTACACATTTTGTAGAAAATTCAATTTTATTGAAAATCACCTGGACTTATAGCCCACAAAATCAGAGCTACAAAATCGAAAATCTGCAATTGTGCTCCGATTCCGATGGTTGATACCTCTATCAATAGGCGTTGAGACCTGTAATTGTCATGCCAACGGCCATTTGGATCGTTAGAATATTTCTACACATTTTGTAGAAAATTCAATTTTATTGAAAATCACCTGGACTATAGCCCACAAAATCAGAGCTACAAAATCGAAAATCTGCAATTGTGCTCCGATTCCGATGGATGATACCTCTATTAATAGGCGTTGAGACCTGTAATTGTCATGCCAACGGCCATTTGGATCGTTAGAATATTTCTACACATTTTGTAGAAAATTAAATTTTATTGAAAATCACCTGGACTATAGCCCACAAAATCAGAGCTACAAAATCGAAAATCTGCAATTGTGCTCCGATTCCGATGGTTGATACCTCTATCAATAGGCGTTGAGACCTGTAATTGTCATGCCAACGGCCATTTGGATCGTTAGAATATTTCTACACATTTTGTAGAAAATTCAATTTTATTGAAAATCACCTGGACTATAGCCCACAAAATCAGAGCTACAAAATCGAAAATCTGCAATTGTGCTCCGATTCCGATGGTTGATACCTCTATCAATAGGCGTTGAGACCTGTAATTGTCATGCCAACGGCCATTTGGATCGTTAGAATATTTCTACACATTTTGTAGAAAATTCAATTTTATTGAAAATCACCTGGACTATAGCCCACAAAATCAGAGCTACAAAATCGAAAATCTGCAATTGTGCTCCGATTCCGATGGTTGATACCTCTATCAATAGGCGTTGAGACCTGTAATTGTCATGCCAACGGCCATTTGGATCGTTAGAATATTTCTACACATTTTGTAGAAAATTCAATTTTCTCTATAGCCCACAAAATCAGAGCTACAAAATCGAAAATCTGCAATTGTGCTCCGATTCCGATGGTTGATACCTCTATCAATAGGCGTTGAGACCTGTAATTGTCATGCCAACGGCCATTTGGATCGTTAGAATATTTCTACACATTTTGTAGAAAATTCAATTTTATTGAAAATCACCTGGACTATAGCCCACAAAATCAGAGCTACAAAATCGAAAATCTGCAATTGTGCTCCGATTCCGATGGTTGATACCTCTATCAATAGGCGTTGAGACCTGTAATTGTCATGCCAACGGCCATTTGGATCGTTAGAATATTTCTACACATTTTGTAGAAAATTCAATTTTATTGAAAATCACCTGGACTATAGCCCACAAAATCAGAGCTACAAAATCGAAAATCTGCAATTGTGCTCCGATTCCGATGGTTGATACCTCTATCAATAGGCGTTGAGACCTGTAATTGTCATGCCAACGGCCATTTGGATCGTTAGAATATTTCTACACATTTTGTAGAAAATTCAATTTTATTGAAAATCACCTGGACTATAGCCCACAAAATCAGAGCTACAAAATCGAAAATCTGCAATTGTGCTCCGATTCCGATGGTTGATACCTCTATCAATAGGCGTTGAGACCTGTAATTGTCATGCCAACGGCCATTTGGATCGTTAGAATATTTCTACACATTTTGTAGAAAATTCAATTTTATTGAAAATCACCTGGACTATAGCCCACAAAATCAGAGCTACAAAATCGAAAATCTGCAATTGTGCTCCGATTCCGATGGTTGATACCTCTATCAATAGGCGTTGAGACCTGTAATTGTCATGCCAACGGCCATTTGGATCGTTAGAATATTTCTACACATTTTGTAGAAAATTCAATTTTATTGAAAATCACCTGGACTATAGCCCACAAAATCAGAGCTACAAAATCGAAAATCTGCAATTGTGCTCCGATTCCGATGGTTGATACCTCTATCAATAGGCGTTGAGACCTGTAATTGTCATGCCAACGGCCATTTGGATCGTTAGAATATTTCTACACATTTTGTAGAAAATTCAATTTTATTGAAAATCACCTGGACAGCCCACAAAATCAGAGCTACAAAATCGAAAATCTGCAATTGTGCTCCGATTCCGATGGTTGATACCTCTATCAATAGGCGTTGAGACCTGTAATTGTCATGCCAACGGCCATTTGGATCGTTAGAATATTTCTACACATTTTGTAGAAAATTCAATTTTATTGAAAATCACCTGGACTATAGCCCACAAAATCAGAGCTACAAAATCGAAAATCTGCAATTGTGCTCCGATTCCGATGGTTGATACCTTAATCAATAGGCGTTGAGACCTGTAATTGTCATGCCAACGGCCATTTGGATCGTTAGAATATTTCTACACATTTTGTAGAAAATTCAATTTTATTGAAAATCACCTGGACAGCCCACAAAATCAGAGCTACAAAATCGAAAATCTGCAATTGTGCTCCGATTCCGATGGTTGATACCTCTATCAATAGGCGTTGAGACCTGTAATTGTCATGCCAACGGCCATTTGGATCGTTAGAATATTTCTACACATTTTGTAGAAAATTCAATTTTATTGAAAATCACCTGGACTATAGCCCACAAAATCAGAGCTACAAAATCGAAAATCTGCAATTGTGCTCCGATTCCGATGGTTGATACCTCTATCAATAGGCGTTGAGACCTGTAATTGTCATGCCAACGGCCATTTGGATCGTTAGAATATTTCTACACATTTTGTAGAAAATTCAATTTTATTGAAAATCACCTGGACTATAGCCCACAAAATCAGAGCTACAAAATCGAAAATCTGCAATTGTGCTCCGATTCCGATGGTTGATACCTCTATCAATAGGCGTTGAGACCTGTAATTGTCATGCCAACGGCCATTTGGATCGTTAGAATATTTCTACACATTTTGTAGAAAATTCAATTTTATTGAAAATCACCTGGACTATAATAGCCCACAAAATCAGAGCTACAAAATCGAAAATCTGCAATTGTGCTCCGATTCCGATGGTTGATACCTCTATCAATAGGCGTTGAGACCTGTAATTGTCATGCCAACGGCCATTTCGATCGTTAGAATATTTCTACACATTTTGTAGAAAATTCAATTTTATTGAAAATCACCTGGACTATAGCCCACAAAATCAGAGCTACAAAATCGAAAATCTGCAATTGTGCTCCGATTCCGATGGTTGATACCTCTATCAATAGGCGTTGAGACCTGTAATTGTCATGCCAACGGCCATTTCGATCGTTAGAATATTTCTACACATTTTGTAGAAAATTCAATTTTATTGAAAATCACCTGGACTATAATAGCCCACAAAATCAGAGCTACAAAATCGAAAATCTGCAATTGTGCTCCGATTCCGATGGATGATACCTCTATTAATAGGCGTTGAGACCTGTAATTGTCATGCCAACGGCCATTTGGATCGTTAGAATATTTCTACACATTTTGTAGAAAATTAAATTTTATTGAAAATCACCTGGACTATAGCCCACAAAATCAGAGCTACAAAATCGAAAATCTGCAATTGTGCTCCGATTCCGATGGTTGATACCTCTATCAATAGGCGTTGAGACCTGTAATTGTCATGCCAACGGCCATTTGGATCGTTAGAATATTTCTACACATTTTGTAGAAAATTCAATTTTATTGAAAATCACCTGGACTATAGCCCACAAAATCAGAGCTACAAAATCGAAAATCTGCAATTGTGCTCCGATTCCGATGGTTGATACCTCTATCAATAGGCGTTGAGACCTGTAATTGTCATGCCAACGGCCATTTGGATCGTTAGAATATTTCTACACATTTTGTAGAAAATTCAATTTTATTGAAAATCACCTGGACTATAGCCCACAAAATCAGAGCTACAAAATCGAAAATCTGCAATTGTGCTCCGATTCCGATGGTTGATACCTCTATCAATAGGCGTTGAGACCTGTAATTGTCATGCCAACGGCCATTTGGATCGTTAGAATATTTCTACACATTTTGTAGAAAATTCAATTTTATTGAAAATCACCTGGACTATAGCCCACAAAATCAGAGCTACAAAATCGAAAATCTGCAATTGTGCTCCGATTCCGATGGTTGATACCTCTATCAATAGGCGTTGAGACCTGTAATTGTCATGCCAACGGCCATTTGGATCGTTAGAATATTTCTACACATTTTGTAGAAAATTCAATTTTATTGAAAATCACCTGGACTATAGCCCACAAAATCAGAGCTACAAAATCGAAAATCTGCAATTGTGCTCCGATTCCGATGGATGATACCTCTATCAATAGGCGTTGAGACCTGTAATTGTCATGCCAACGGCCATTTGGATCGTTAGAATATTTCTACACATTTTGTAGAAAATTCAATTTTATTGAAAATCACCTGGACTATAGCCCACAAAATCAGAGCTACAAAATCGAAAATCTGCAATTGTGCTCCGATTCCGATGGATGATACCTCTATTAATAGGCGTTGAGACCTGTAATTGTCATGCCAACGGCCATTTGGATCGTTAGAATATTTCTACACATTTTGTAGAAAATTCAATTTTATTGAAAATCACCTGGACTTATAGCCCACAAAATCAGAGCTACAAAATCGAAAATCTGCAATTGTGCTCCGATTCCGATGGTTGATACCTCTATCAATAGGCGTTGAGACCTGTAATTGTCATGCCAACGGCCATTTGGATCGTTAGAATATTTCTACACATTTTGTAGAAAATTCAATTTTATTGAAAATCACCTGGACTATAGCCCACAAAATCAGAGCTACAAAATCGAAAATCTGCAATTGTGCTCCGATTCCGATGGATGATACCTCTATTAATAGGCGTTGAGACCTGTAATTGTCATGCCAACGGCCATTTGGATCGTTAGAATATTTCTACACATTTTGTAGAAAATTAAATTTTATTGAAAATCACCTGGACTATAGCCCACAAAATCAGAGCTACAAAATCGAAAATCTGCAATTGTGCTCCGATTCCGATGGTTGATACCTCTATCAATAGGCGTTGAGACCTGTAATTGTCATGCCAACGGCCATTTGGATCGTTAGAATATTTCTACACATTTTGTAGAAAATTCAATTTTATTGAAAATCACCTGGACTATAGCCCACAAAATCAGAGCTACAAAATCGAAAATCTGCAATTGTGCTCCGATTCCGATGGTTGATACCTCTATCAATAGGCGTTGAGACCTGTAATTGTCATGCCAACGGCCATTTGGATCGTTAGAATATTTCTACACATTTTGTAGAAAATTCAATTTTATTGAAAATCACCTGGACTATAGCCCACAAAATCAGAGCTACAAAATCGAAAATCTGCAATTGTGCTCCGATTCCGATGGTTGATACCTCTATCAATAGGCGTTGAGACCTGTAATTGTCATGCCAACGGCCATTTGGATCGTTAGAATATTTCTACACATTTTGTAGAAAATTCAATTTTATTGAAAATCACCTGGACTATAGCCCACAAAATCAGAGCTACAAAATCGAAAATCTGCAATTGTGCTCCGAATCCGATGGTTGATACCTCTATCAATAGGCGTTGAGACCTGTAATTGTCATGCCAACGGCCATTTGGATCGTTAGAATATTTCTACACATTTTGTAGAAAATTCAATTTTCTCTATAGCCCACAAAATCAGAGCTACAAAATCGAAAATCTGCAATTGTGCTCCGATTCCGATGGTTGATACCTCTATCAATAGGCGTTGAGACCTGTAATTGTCATGCCAACGGCCATTTGGATCGTTAGAATATTTCTACACATTTTGTAGAAAATTCAATTTTATTGAAAATCACCTGGACTATAGCCCACAAAATCAGAGCTACAAAATCGAAAATCTGCAATTGTGCTCCGATTCCGATGGTTGATACCTCTATCAATAGGCGTTGAGACCTGTAATTGTCATGCCAACGGCCATTTGGATCGTTAGAATATTTCTACACATTTTGTAGAAAATTCAATTTTATTGAAAATCACCTGGACTATAGCCCACAAAATCAGAGCTACAAAATCGAAAATCTGCAATTGTGCTCCGATTCCGATGGTTGATACCTCTATCAATAGGCGTTGAGACCTGTAATTGTCATGCCAACGGCCATTTGGATCGTTAGAATATTTCTACACATTTTGTAGAAAATTCAATTTTATTGAAAATCACCTGGACTATAGCCCACAAAATCAGAGCTACAAAATCGAAAATCTGCAATTGTGCTCCGATTCCGATGGTTGATACCTCAATCAATAGGCGTTGAGACCTGTAATTGTCATGCCAACGGCCATTTGGATCGTTAGAATATTTCTACACATTTTGTAGAAAATTCAATTTTATTGAAAATCACCTGGACTATAGCCCACAAAATCAGAGCTACAAAATCGAAAATCTGCAATTGTGCTCCGATTCCGATGGTTGATACCTCTATCAATAGGCGTTGAGACCTGTAATTGTCATGCCAACGGCCATTTGGATCGTTAGAATATTTCTACACATTTTGTAGAAAATTCAATTTTATTGAAAATCACCTGGACTATAGCCCACAAAATCAGAGCTACAAAATCGAAAATCTGCAATTGTGCTCCGATTCCGATGGTTGATACCTCTATCAATAGGCGTTGAGACCTGTAATTGTCATGCCAACGGCCATTTGGATCGTTAGAATATTTCTACACATTTTGTAGAAAATTCAATTTTATTGAAAATCACCTGGACTATAGCCCACAAAATCAGAGCTACAAAATCGAAAATCTGCAATTGTGCTCCGATTCCGATGGTTGATACCTCTATCAATAGGCGTTGAGACCTGTAATTGTCATGCCAACGGCCATTTGGATCGTTAGAATATTTCTACACATTTTGTAGAAAATTCAATTTTATTGAAAATCACCTGGACTATAGCCCACAAAATCAGAGCTACAAAATCGAAAATCTGCAATTGTGCTCCGATTCCGATGGTTGATACCTCTATCAATAGGCGTTGAGACCTGTAATTGTCATGCCAACGGCCATTTGGATCGTTAGAATATTTCTACACATTTTGTAGAAAATTCAATTTTATTGAAAATCACCTGGACTATAGCCCACAAAATCAGAGCTACAAAATCGAAAATCTGCAATTGTGCTCCGATTCCGATGGTTGATACCTCTATCAATAGGCGTTGAGACCTGTAATTGTCATGCCAACGGCCATTTGGATCGTTAGAATATTTCTACACATTTTGTAGAAAATTCAATTTTATTGAAAATCACCTGGACTATAGCCCACAAAATCAGAGCTACAAAATCGAAAATCTGCAATTGTGCTCCGATTCCGATGGTTGATACCTCTATCAATAGGCGTTGAGACCTGTAATTGTCATGCCAACGGCCATTTGGATCGTTAGAATATTTCTACACATTTTGTAGAAAATTCAATTTTATTGAAAATCACCTGGACTTATAGCCCACAAAATCAGAGCTACAAAATCGAAAATCTGCAATTGTGCTCCGATTCCGATGGTTGATACCTCTATCAATAGGCGTTGAGACCTGTAATTGTCATGCCAACGGCCATTTGGATCGTTAGAATATTTCTACACATTTTGTAGAAAATTCAATTTTATTGAAAATCACCTGGACTATAGCCCACAAAATCAGAGCTACAAAATCGAAAATCTGCAATTGTGCTCCGATTCCGATGGTTGATACCTCTATCAATAGGCGTTGAGACCTGTAATTGTCATGCCAACGGCCATTTGGATCGTTAGAATATTTCTACACATTTTGTAGAAAATTCAATTTTATTGAAAATCACCTGGACTATAGCCCACAAAATCAGAGCTACAAAATCGAAAATCTGCAATTGTGCTCCGATTCCGATGGTTGATACCTCTATCAATAGGCGTTGAGACCTGTAATTGTCATGCCAACGGCCATTTGGATCGTTAGAATATTTCTACACATTTTGTAGAAAATTCAATTTTCTCTATAGCCCACAAAATCAGAGCTACAAAATCGAAAATCTGCAATTGTGCTCCGATTCCGATGGTTGATACCTCTATCAATAGGCGTTGAGACCTGTAATTGTCATGCCAACGGCCATTTGGATCGTTAGAATATTTCTAAACATTTTGTAGAAAATTCAATTTTATTGAAAATCACCTGGACTATAGCCCACAAAATCAGAGCTACAAAATCGAAAATCTGCAATTGTGCTCCGATTCCGATGGTTGATACCTCTATCAATAGGCGTTGAGACCTGTAATTGTCATGCCAACGGCCATTTGGATCGTTAGAATATTTCTACACATTTTGTAGAAAATTCAATTTTATTGAAAATCACCTGGACTATAGCCCACAAAATCAGAGCTACAAAATCGAATATCTGCAATTGTGCTCCGATTCCGATGGTTGATACCTCTATCAATAGGCGTTGAGACCTGTAATTGTCATGCCAACGGCCATTTGGATCGTTAGAATATTTCTACACATTTTGTAGAAAATTCAATTTTATTGAAAATCACCTGTACTATAGCCCACAAAATCAGAGCTACAAAATCGAAAATCTGCAATTGTGCTCCGATTCCGATGGTTGATACCTCTATCAATAGGCGTTGAGACCTGTAATTGTCATGCCAACGGCCATTTGGATCGTTAGAATATTTCTACACATTTTGTAGAAAATTCAATTTTATTGAAAATCACCTGGACTATAGCCCACAAAATCAGAGCTACAAAATCGAAAATCTGCAATTGTGCTCCGATTCCGATGGTTGATACCTCTATCAATAGGCGTTGAGACCTGTAATTGTCATGCCAACGGCCATTTGGATCGTTAGAATATTTCTACACATTTTGTAGAAAATTCAATTTTATTGAAAATCACCTGGACTATAGCCCACAAAATCAGAGCTACAAAATCGAAAATCTGCAATTGTGCTCCGATTCCGATGGTTGATACCTCTATCAATAGGCGTTGAGACCTGTAATTGTCATGCCAACGGCCATTTGGATCGTTAGAATATTTCTACACATTTTGTAGAAAATTCAATTTTATTGAAAATCACCTGGACAGCCCACAAAATCAGAGCTACAAAATCGAAAATCTGCAATTGTGCTCCGATTCCGATGGTTGATACCTCTATCAATAGGCGTTGAGACCTGTAATTGTCATGCCAACGGCCATTTGGATCGTTAGAATATTTCTACACATTTTGTAGAAAATTCAATTTTATTGAAAATCACCTGGACTATAGCCCACAAAATCAGAGCTACAAAATCGAAAATCTGCAATTGTGCTCCGATTCCGATGGTTGATACCTTAATCAATAGGCGTTGAGACCTGTAATTGTCATGCCAACGGCCATTTGGATCGTTAGAATATTTCTACACATTTTGTAGAAAATTCAATTTTATTGAAAATCACCTGGACAGCCCACAAAATCAGAGCTACAAAATCGAAAATCTGCAATTGTGCTCCGATTCCGATGGTTGATACCTCTATCAATAGGCGTTGAGACCTGTAATTGTCATGCCAACGGCCATTTGGATCGTTAGAATATTTCTACACATTTTGTAGAAAATTAAATTTTATTGAAAATCACCTGGACTATAGCCCACAAAATCAGAGCTACAAAATCGAAAATCTGCAATTGTGCTCCGATTCCGATGGTTGATACCTCAATCAATAGGCGTTGAGACCTGTAATTGTCATGCCAACGGCCATTTGGATCGTTAGAATATTTCTACACATTTTGTAGAAAATTCAATTTTATTGAAAATCACCTGGACTATAGCCCACAAAATCAGAGCTACAAAATCGAAAATCTGCAATTGTGCTCCGATTCCGATGGTTGATACCTCTATCAATAGGCGTTGAGACCTGTAATTGTCATGCCAACGGCCATTTGGA
Source organism: Tipula vernalis (assembly GCA_958295665.1). NCBI lineage: Eukaryota > Metazoa > Arthropoda > Insecta > Diptera > Tipulidae > Tipula > Tipula vernalis. The sequence continues at coordinate 456,393,584 of OY282558.1, read as the reverse complement.
TCGTTAGAATATTTCTACACATTTTTTAAAAAATTCAATTTTATTGAAAATCACCTGGACTATAGCCCACAAAATCAGAGCTACAAAATCGAAAATCTGCAATTGTGCTCCGATTCCGATGGTTGATACCTCTATCAATAGGCGTTGAGACCTGTAATTGTCATGCCAACGGCCATTTGGATCGTTAGAATATTTCTACACATTTTGTAGAAAATTCAATTTTATTGAAAATCACCTGGACAGCCCACAAAATCAGAGCTACAAAATCGAAAATCTGCAATTGTGCTCCGATTCCGATGGTTGATACCTCTATCAATAGGCGTTGAGACCTGTAATTGTCATGCCAACGGCCATTTGGATCGTTAGAATATTTCTACACATTTTGTAGAAAATTCAATTTTATTGAAAATCACCTGGACTATAGCCCACAAAATCAGAGCTACAAAATCGAAAATCTGCAATTGTGCTCCGATTCCGATGGTTGATACCTCTATCAATAGGCGTTGAGACCTGTAATTGTCATGCCAACGGCCATTTGGATCGTTAGAATATTTCTACACATTTTGTAGAAAATTCAATTTTATTGAAAATCACCTGGCCCACAAAATCAGAGCTACAAAATCGAAAATCTGCAATTGTGCTCCGATTCCGATGGTTGATACCTCTATCAATAGGCGTTGAGACCTGTAATTGTCATGCCAACGGCCATTTGGATCGTTAGAATATTTCTACACATTTTGTAGAAAATTCAATTTTATTGAAAATCACCTGGACTATAGCCCACAAAATCAGAGCTACAAAATCGAATATCTGCAATTGTGCTCCGATTCCGATGGTTGATACCTCTATCAATAGGCGTTGAGACCTGTAATTGTCATGCCAACGGCCATTTGGATCGTTAGAATATTTCTACACATTTTGTAGAAAATTCAATTTTATTGAAAATCACCTGTACTATAGCCCACAAAATCAGAGCTACAAAATCGAAAATCTGCAATTGTGCTCCGATTCCGATGGTTGATACCTCTATCAATAGGCGTTGAGACCTGTAATTGTCATGCCAACGGCCATTTGGATCGTTAGAATATTTCTACACATTTTGTAGAAAATTCAATTTTATTGAAAATCACCTGGACTATAGCCCACAAAATCAGAGCTACAAAATCGAAAATCTGCAATTGTGCTCCGATTCCGATGGTTGATACCTCTATCAATAGGCGTTGAGACCTGTAATTGTCATGCCAACGGCCATTTGGATCGTTAGAATATTTCTACACATTTTGTAGAAAATTCAATTTTATTGAAAATCACCTGGACTATAGCCCACAAAATCAGAGCTACAAAATCGAAAATCTGCAATTGTGCTCCGATTCCGATGGTTGATACCTCTATCAATAGGCGTTGAGACCTGTAATTGTCATGCCAACGGCCATTTGGATCGTTAGAATATTTCTACACATTTTGTAGAAAATTCAATTTTATTGAAAATCACCTGGGCCCGAATTCCGGATCAATGATAAATGAGAATGAGAAATGACTTTATGTTTTATTTCGCCTACTCTAAATAAAAATGCAACCGACTAGTTGAAATAAAAAATCAAGTCATTTCTCATTATCATTTGTCACCGAACCGGAATTCAGGCCCAGGACAGCCCACAAAATCAGAGCTACAAAATCGAAAATCTGCAATTGTGCTCCGATTCCGATGGTTGATACCTCTATCAATAGGCGTTGAGACCTGTAATTGTCATGCCAACGGCCATTTGGATCGTTAGAATATTTCTACACATTTTGTAGAAAATTCAATTTTATTGAAAATCACCTGGACTATAGCCCACAAAATCAGAGCTACAAAATCGAAAATCTGCAATTGTGCTCCGATTCCGATGGTTGATACCTTAATCAATAGGCGTTGAGACCTGTAATTGTCATGCCAACGGCCATTTGGATCGTTAGAATATTTCTACACATTTTGTAGAAAATTCAATTTTATTGAAAATCAACTGGACAGCCCACAAAATCAGAGCTACAAAATCGAAAATCTGCAATTGTGCTCCGATTCCGATGGTTGATACCTCTATCAATAGGCGTTGAGACCTGTAATTGTCATGCCAACGGCCATTTGGATCGTTAGAATATTTCTACACATTTTGTAGAAAATTAAATTTTATTGAAAATCACCTGGACTATAGCCCACAAAATCAGAGCTACAAAATCGAAAATCTGCAATTGTGCTCCGATTCCGATGGTTGATACCTCAATCAATAGGCGTTGAGACCTGTAATTGTCATGCCAACGGCCATTTGGATCGTTAGAATATTTCTACACATTTTGTAGAAAATTCAATTTTATTGAAAATCACCTGGACTATAGCCCACAAAATCAGAGCTACAAAATCGAAAATCTGCAATTGTGCTCCGATTCCGATGGTTGATACCTCTATCAATAGGCGTTGAGACCTGTAATTGTCATGCCAACGGCCATTTGGATCGTTAGAATATTTCTACACATTTTGTAGAAAATTCAATTTTATTGAAAATCACCTGGACAGCCCACAAAATCAGAGCTACAAAATCGAAAATCTGCAATTGTGCTCCGATTCCGATGGTTGATACCTCTATCAATAGGCGTTGAGACCTGTAATTGTCATGCCAACGGCCATTTGGATCGTTAGAATATTTCTACACATTTTGTAGAAAATTCAATTTTATTGAAAATCACCTGGACTATAGCCCACAAAATCAGAGCTACAAAATCGAAAATCTGCAATTGTGCTCCGATTCCGATGGTTGATACCTCTATCAATAGGCGTTGAGACCTGTAATTGTCATGCCAACGGCCATTTGGATCGTTAGAATATTTCTACACATTTTGTAGAAAATTCAATTTTATTGAAAATCACCTGGCCCACAAAATCAGAGCTACAAAATCGAAAATCTGCAATTGTGCTCCGATTCCGATGGTTGATACCTCTATCAATAGGCGTTGAGACCTGTAATTGTCATGCCAACGGCCATTTGGATCGTTAGAATATTTCTACACATTTTGTAGAAAATTCAATTTTATTGAAAATCACCTGGACTATAATAGCCCACAAAATCAGAGCTACAAAATCGAAAATCTGCAATTGTGCTCCGATTCCGATGGTTGATACCTCTATCAATAGGCGTTGAGACCTGTAATTGTCATGCCAACGGCAATTTGGATCGTTAGAATATTTCTACACATTTTGTAGAAAATTCAATTTTATTGAAAATCACCTGGACTATAGCCCACAAAATCAGAGCTACAAAATCGAAAATCTGCAATTGTGCTCCGATTCCGATGGTTGTATAGCCCACAAAATCAGAGCTACAAAATCGAAAATCTGCAATTGTGCTCCGATTCCGATGGTTGATACCTCTATCAATAGGCGTTGAGACCTGTAATTGTCATGCCAACGGCCATTTGGATCGTTAGAATATTTCTACACATTTTGTAGAAAATTCAATTTTATTGAAAATCACCTGGACTATAGCCCACAAAATCAGAGCTACAAAATCGAAAATCTGCAATTGTGCTCCGATTCCGATGGTTGATACCTCTATCAATAGGCGTTGAGACCTGTAATTGTCATGCCAACGGCCATTTGGATCGTTAGAATATTTCTACACATTTTGTAGAAAATTCAATTTTATTGAAAATCACCTGGACTATAGCCCACAAAATCAGAGCTACAAAATCGAAAATCTGCAATTGTGCTCCGATTCCGATGGTTGATACCTCTATCAATAGGCGTTGAGACCTGTAATTGTCATGCCAACGGCCATTTGGATCGTTAGAATATTTCTACACATTTTGTAGAAAATTCAATTTTATTGAAAATCACCTGGACTATAATAGCCCACAAAATCAGAGCTACAAAATCGAAAATCTGCAATTGTGCTCCGATTCCGATGGTTGATACCTCTATCAATAGGCGTTGAGACCTGTAATTGTCATGCCAACGGCCATTTCGATCGTTAGAATATTTCTACACATTTTGTAGAAAATTCAATTTTATTGAAAATCACCTGGACTATAATAGCCTACAAAATCAGAGCTACAAAATCGAAAATCTGCAATTGTGCTCCGATTCCGATGGTTGATACCTCTATCAATAGGCGTTGAGACCTGTAATTGTCATGCCAACGGCCATTTCGATCGTTAGAATATTTCTACACATTTTGTAGAAAATTCAATTTTATTGAAAATCACCTGGACTATAATAGCCCACAAAATCAGAGCTACAAAATCGAAAATCTGCAATTGTGCTCCGATTCCGATGGATGATACCTCTATTAATAGGCGTTGAGACCTGTAATTGTCATGCCAACGGCCATTTGGATCGTTAGAATATTTCTACACATTTTGTAGAAAATTCAATTTTATTGAAAATCACCTGGACTATAGCCCACAAAATCAGAGCTACAAAATCGAAAATCTGCAATTGTGCTCCGATTCCGATGGTTGATACCTCTATCAATAGGCGTTGAGACCTGTAATTGTCATGCCAACGGCCATTTGGATCGTTAGAATATTTCTACACATTTTGTAGAAAATTCAATTTTATTGAAAATCACCTGGACTATAGCCCACAAAATCAGAGCTACAAAATCGAAAATCTGCAATTGTGCTCCGATTCCGATGGTTGATACCTCTATCAATAGGCGTTGAGACCTGTAATTGTCATGCCAACGGCCATTTGGATCGTTAGAATATTTCTACACATTTTGTAGAAAATTCAATTTTATTGAAAATCACCTGGACTATAGCCCACAAAATCAGAGCTACAAAATCGAAAATCTGCAATTGTGCTCCGATTCCGATGGTTGATACCTCTATCAATAGGCGTTGAGACCTGTAATTGTCATGCCAACGGCCATTTGGATCGTTAGAATATTTCTACACATTTTGTAGAAAATTCAATTTTATTGAAAATCACCTGGACTATAGCCCACAAAATCAGAGCTACAAAATCGAAAATCTGCAATTGTGCTCCGATTCCGATGGTTGATACCTCTATCAATAGGCGTTGAGACCTGTAATTGTCATGCCAACGGCCATTTGGATCGTTAGAATATTTCTACACATTTTGTAGAAAATTCAATTTTATTGAAAATCACCTGGACTATAGCCCACAAAATCAGAGCTACAAAATCGAAAATCTGCAATTGTGCTCCGATTCCGATGGATGATACCTCTATTAATAGGCGTTGAGACCTGTAATTGTCATGCCAACGGCCATTTGGATCGTTAGAATATTTCTACACATTTTGTAGAAAATTCAATTTTATTGAAAATCACCTGGACTTATAGCCCACAAAATCAGAGCTACAAAATCGAAAATCTGCAATTGTGCTCCGATTCCGATGGTTGATACCTCTATCAATAGGCGTTGAGACCTGTAATTGTCATGCCAACGGCCATTTGGATCGTTAGAATATTTCTACACATTTTGTAGAAAATTCAATTTTATTGAAAATCACCTGGACTATAGCCCACAAAATCAGAGCTACAAAATCGAAAATCTGCAATTGTGCTCCGATTCCGATGGATGATACCTCTATTAATAGGCGTTGAGACCTGTAATTGTCATGCCAACGGCCATTTGGATCGTTAGAATATTTCTACACATTTTGTAGAAAATTAAATTTTATTGAAAATCACCTGGACTATAGCCCACAAAATCAGAGCTACAAAATCGAAAATCTGCAATTGTGCTCCGATTCCGATGGTTGATACCTCTATCAATAGGCGTTGAGACCTGTAATTGTCATGCCAACGGCCATTTGGATCGTTAGAATATTTCTACACATTTTGTAGAAAATTCAATTTTATTGAAAATCACCTGGACTATAGCCCACAAAATCAGAGCTACAAAATCGAAAATCTGCAATTGTGCTCCGATTCCGATGGTTGATACCTCTATCAATAGGCGTTGAGACCTGTAATTGTCATGCCAACGGCCATTTGGATCGTTAGAATATTTCTACACATTTTGTAGAAAATTCAATTTTATTGAAAATCACCTGGACTATAGCCCACAAAATCAGAGCTACAAAATCGAAAATCTGCAATTGTGCTCCGATTCCGATGGTTGATACCTCTATCAATAGGCGTTGAGACCTGTAATTGTCATGCCAACGGCCATTTGGATCGTTAGAATATTTCTACACATTTTGTAGAAAATTCAATTTTATTGAAAATCACCTGGACTATAGCCCACAAAATCAGAGCTACAAAATCGAAAATCTGCAATTGTGCTCCGATTCCGATGGTTGATACCTCTATCAATAGGCGTTGAGACCTGTAATTGTCATGCCAACGGCCATTTGGATCGTTAGAATATTTCTACACATTTTGTAGAAAATTCAATTTTCTCTATAGCCCACAAAATCAGAGCTACAAAATCGAAAATCTGCAATTGTGCTCCGATTCCGATGGTTGATACCTCTATCAATAGGCGTTGAGACCTGTAATTGTCATGCCAACGGCCATTTGGATCGTTAGAATATTTCTACACATTTTGTAGAAAATTCAATTTTATTGAAAATCACCTGGACTATAGCCCACAAAATCAGAGCTACAAAATCGAAAATCTGCAATTGTGCTCCGATTCCGATGGTTGATACCTCTATCAATAGGCGTTGAGACCTGTAATTGTCATGCCAACGGCCATTTGGATCGTTAGAATATTTCTACACATTTTGTAGAAAATTCAATTTTATTGAAAATCACCTGGACTACAGCCCACAAAATCAGAGCTACAAAATCGAAAATCTGCAATTGTGCTCCGATTCCGATGGTTGATACCTCTATCAATAGGCGTTGAGACCTGTAATTGTCATGCCAACGGCCATTTGGATCGTTAGAATATTTCTACACATTTTGTAGAAAATTCAATTTTATTGAAAATCACCTGGACTATAGCCCACAAAATCAGAGCTACAAAATCGAAAATCTGCAATTGTGCTCCGATTCCGATGGTTGATACCTCTATCAATAGGCGTTGAGACCTGTAATTGTCATGCCAACGGCCATTTGGATCGTTAGAATATTTCTACACATTTTGTAGAAAATTCAATTTTATTGAAAATCACCTGGACTATAGCCCACAAAATCAGAGCTACAAAATCGAAAATCTGCAATTGTGCTCCGATTCCGATGGTTGATACCTCTATCAATAGGCGTTGAGACCTGTAATTGTCATGCCAACGGCCATTTGGATCGTTAGAATATTTCTACACATTTTGTAAAAAATTCAATTTTATTGAAAATCACCTGGACTATGGAGCCCACAAAATCAGAGCTACAAAATCGAAAATCTGCAATTGTGCTCCGATTCCGATGGTTGATACCTCTATCAATAGGCGTTGAGACCTGTAATTGTCATGCCAACGGCCATTTGGATCGTTAGAATATTTCTACACATTTTGTAGAAAATTCAATTTTATTGAAAATCACCTGTACTTATAGCCCACAAAATCAGAGCTACAAAATCGAAAATCTGCAATTGTGCTCCGATTCCGATGGTTGATACCTCTATCAATAGGCGTTGAGACCTGTAATTGTCATGCCAACGGCCATTTGGATCGTTAGAATATTTCTACACATTTTGTAGAAAATTCAATTTTATTGAAAATCACCTGGACTATAGCCCACAAAATCAGAGCTACAAAATCGAAAATCTGCAATTGTGCTCCGATTCCGATGGTTGATACCTCTATCAATAGGCGTTGAGACCTGTAATTGTCATGCCAACGGCCATTTGGATCGTTAGAATATTTCTACACATTTTGTAGAAAATTCAATTTTATTGAAAATCACCTGGACTATAGCCCACAAAATCAGAGCTACAAAATCGAAAATCTGCAATTGTGCTCCGATTCCGATGGTTGATACCTCTATCAATAGGCGTTGAGACCTGTAATTGTCATGCCAACGGCCATTTGGATCGTTAGAATATTTCTACACATTTTGTAGAAAATTCAATTTTCTCTATAGCCCACAAAATCAGAGCTACAAAATCGAAAATCTGCAATTGTGCTCCGATTCCGATGGTTGATACCTCTATCAATAGGCGTTGAGACCTGTAATTGTCATGCCAACGGCCATTTGGATCGTTAGAATATTTCTACACATTTTGTAGAAAATTCAATTTTATTGAAAATCACCTGGACTATAGCCCACAAAATCAGAGCTACAAAATCGAAAATCTGCAATTGTGCTCCGATTCCGATGGTTGATACCTCTATCAATAGGCGTTGAGACCTGTAATTGTCATGCCAACGGCCATTTGGATCGTTAGAATATTTCTACACATTTTGTAGAAAATTCAATTTTATTGAAAATCACCTGGACTACAGCCCACAAAATCAGAGCTACAAAATCGAAAATCTGCAATTGTGCTCCGATTCCGATGGTTGATACCTCTATCAATAGGCGTTGAGACCTGTAATTGTCATGCCAACGGCCATTTGGATCGTTAGAATATTTCTACACATTTTGTAGAAAATTCAATTTTATTGAAAATCACCTGGACTATAGCCCACAAAATCAGAGCTACAAAATCGAAAATCTGCAATTGTGCTCCGATTCCGATGGTTGATACCTCTATCAATAGGCGTTGAGACCTGTAATTGTCATGCCAACGGCCATTTGGATCGTTAGAATATTTCTACACATTTTGTAGAAAATTCAATTTTATTGAAAATCACCTGGACTATAGCCCACAAAATCAGAGCTACAAAATCGAAAATCTGCAATTGTGCTCCGATTCCGATGGTTGATACCTCTATCAATAGGCGTTGAGACCTGTAATTGTCATGCCAACGGCCATTTGGATCGTTAGAATATTTCTACACATTTTGTAAAAAATTCAATTTTATTGAAAATCACCTGGACTATGGAGCCCACAAAATCAGAGCTACAAAATCGAAAATCTGCAATTGTGCTCCGATTCCGATGGTTGATACCTCTATCAATAGGCGTTGAGACCTGTAATTGTCATGCCAACGGCCATTTGGATCGTTAGAATATTTCTACACATTTTGTAGAAAATTCAATTTTATTGAAAATCACCTGGACTATAGCCCACAAAATCAGAGCTACAAAATCGAAAATCTGCAATTGTGCTCCGATTCCGATGGTTGATACCTCTATCAATAGGCGTTGAGACCTGTAATTGTCATGCCAACGGCCATTTGGATCGTTAGAATATTTCTACACATTTTGTAGAAAATTCAATTTTATTGAAAATCACCTGGACTATAGCCCACAAAATCAGAGCTACAAAATCGAAAATCTGCAATTGTGCTCCGATTCCGATGGTTGATACCTCTATCAATAGGCGTTGAGACCTGTAATTGTCATGCCAACGGCCATTTGGATCGTTAGAATATTTCTACACATTTTGTAGAAAATTCAATTTTATTGAAAATCACCTGTACTTATAGCCCACAAAATCAGAGCTACAAAATCGAAAATCTGCAATTGTGCTCCGATTCCGATGGTTGATACCTCTATCAATAGGCGTTGAGACCTGTAATTGTCATGCCAACGGCCATTTGGATCGTTAGAATATTTCTACACATTTTGTAGAAAATTCAATTTTATTGAAAATCACCTGGACTATAGCCCACAAAATCAGAGCTACAAAATCGAAAATCTGCAATTGTGCTCCGATTCCGATGGTTGATACCTCTATCAATAGGCGTTGAGACCTGTAATTGTCATGCCAACGGCCATTTGGATCGTTAGAATATTTCTACACATTTTGTAGAAAATTCAATTTTATTGAAAATCACCTGGACTATAGCCCACAAAATCAGAGCTACAAAATCGAAAATCTGCAATTGTGCTCCGATTCCGATGGTTGATACCTCTATCAATAGGCGTTGAGACCTGTAATTGTCATGCCAACGGCCATTTGGATCGTTAGAATATTTCTACACATTTTGTAGAAAATTCAATTTTATTGAAAATCACCTGGACTACAGCCCACAAAATCAGAGCTACAAAATCGAAAATCTGCAATTGTGCTCCGATTCCGATGGTTGATACCTCTATCAATAGGCGTTGAGACCTGTAATTGTCATGCCAACGGCCATTTGGATCGTTAGAATATTTCTACACATTTTGTAGAAAATTCAATTTTATTGAAAATCACCTGGACTATAGCCCACAAAATCAGAGCTACAAAATCGAAAATCTGCAATTGTGCTCCGATTCCGATGGTTGATACCTCTATCAATAGGCGTTGAGACCTGTAATTGTCATGCCAACGGCCATTTGGATCGTTAGAATATTTCTACACATTTTGTAGAAAATTCAATTTTATTGAAAATCACCTGGACTATAGCCCACAAAATCAGAGCTACAAAATCGAAAATCTGCAATTGTGCTCCGATTCCGATGGTTGATACCTCTATCAATAGGCGTTGAGACCTGTAATTGTCATGCCAACGGCCATTTGGATCGTTAGAATATTTCTACACATTTTGTAAAAAATTCAATTTTATTGAAAATCACCTGGACTATGGAGCCCACAAAATCAGAGCTACAAAATCGAAAATCTGCAATTGTGCTCCGATTCCGATGGTTGATACCTCTATCAATAGGCGTTGAGACCTGTAATTGTCATGCCAACGGCCATTTGGATCGTTAGAATATTTCTACACATTTTGTAGAAAATTCAATTTTATTGAAAATCACCTGGACTATAGCCCACAAAATCAGAGCTACAAAATCGAAAATCTGCAATTGTGCTCCGATTCCGATGGTTGATACCTCTATCAATAGGCGTTGAGACCTGTAATTGTCATGCCAACGGCCATTTGGATCGTTAGAATATTTCTACACATTTTGTAGAAAATTCAATTTTATTGAAAATCACCTGGACTATAGCCCACAAAATCAGAGCTACAAAATCGAAAATCTGCAATTGTGCTCCGATTCCGATGGTTGATACCTCTATCAATAGGCGTTGAGACCTGTAATTGTCATGCCAACGGCCATTTGGATCGTTAGAATATTTCTACACATTTTGTAGAAAATTCAATTTTATTGAAAATCACCTGGACTATAGCCCACAAAATCAGAGCTACAAAATCGAATATCTGCAATTGTGCTCCGATTCCGATGGTTGATACCTCTATCAATAGGCGTTGAGACCTGTAATTGTCATGCCAACGGCCATTTGGATCGTTAGAATATTTCTACACATTTTGTAGAAAATTCAATTTTATTGAAAATCACCTGTACTATAGCCCACAAAATCAGAGCTACAAAATCGAAAATCTGCAATTGTGCTCCGATTCCGATGGTTGATACCTCTATCAATAGGCGTTGAGACCTGTAATTGTCATGCCAACGGCCATTTGGATCGTTAGAATATTTCTACACATTTTGTAGAAAATTCAATTTTATTGAAAATCACCTGGACTATAGCCCACAAAATCAGAGCTACAAAATCGAAAATCTGCAATTGTGCTCCGATTCCGATGGTTGATACCTCTATCAATAGGCGTTGAGACCTGTAATTGTCATGCCAACGGCCATTTGGATCGTTAGAATATTTCTACACATTTTGTAGAAAATTCAATTTTATTGAAAATCACCTGGACTATAGCCCACAAAATCAGAGCTACAAAATCGAAAATCTGCAATTGTGCTCCGATTCCGATGGTTGATACCTCTATCAATAGGCGTTGAGACCTGTAATTGTCATGCCAACGGCCATTTGGATCGTTAGAATATTTCTACACATTTTGTAGAAAATTCAATTTTATTGAAAATCACCTGGACAGCCCACAAAATCAGAGCTACAAAATCGAAAATCTGCAATTGTGCTCCGATTCCGATGGTTGATACCTCTATCAATAGGCGTTGAGACCTGTAATTGTCATGCCAACGGCCATTTGGATCGTTAGAATATTTCTACACATTTTGTAGAAAATTCAATTTTATTGAAAATCACCTGGACTATAGCCCACAAAATCAGAGCTACAAAATCGAAAATCTGCAATTGTGCTCCGATTCCGATGGTTGATACCTTAATCAATAGGCGTTGAGACCTGTAATTGTCATGCCAACGGCCATTTGGATCGTTAGAATATTTCTACACATTTTGTAGAAAATTCAATTTTATTGAAAATCACCTGGACAGCCCACAAAATCAGAGCTACAAAATCGAAAATCTGCAATTGTGCTCCGATTCCGATGGTTGATACCTCTATCAATAGGCGTTGAGACCTGTAATTGTCATGCCAACGGCCATTTGGATCGTTAGAATATTTCTACACATTTTGTAGAAAATTAAATTTTATTGAAAATCACCTGGACTATAGCCCACAAAATCAGAGCTACAAAATCGAAAATCTGCAATTGTGCTCCGATTCCGATGGTTGATACCTCAATCAATAGGCGTTGAGACCTGTAATTGTCATGCCAACGGCCATTTGGATCGTTAGAATATTTCTACACATTTTGTAGAAAATTCAATTTTATTGAAAATCACCTGGACTATAGCCCACAAAATCAGAGCTACAAAATCGAAAATCTGCAATTGTGCTCCGATTCCGATGGTTGATACCTCTATCAATAGGCGTTGAGACCTGTAATTGTCATGCCAACGGCCATTTGGATCGTTAGAATATTTCTACACATTTTTTAAAAAATTCAATTTTATTGAAAATCACCTGGACTATAGCCCACAAAATCAGAGCTACAAAATCGAAAATCTGCAATTGTGCTCCGATTCCGATGGTTGATACCTCTATCAATAGGCGTTGAGACCTGTAATTGTCATGCCAACGGCCATTTGGATCGTTAGAATATTTCTACACATTTTGTAGAAAATTAAATTTTATTGAAAATCACCTGGACTATAGCCCACACAATCAGAGCTACAAAATCGAAAATCTGCAATTGTGCTCCGATTCCGATGGTTGATACCTCAATCAATAGGCGTTGAGACCTGTAATTGTCATGCCAACGGCCATTTGGATCGTTAGAATATTTCTACACATTTTGTAGAAAATTCAATTTTATTGAAAATCACCTGGACTATAGCCCACAAAATCAGAGCTACAAAATCGAAAATCTGCAATTGTGCTCCGATTCCGATGGTTGATACCTCTATCAATAGGCGTTGAGACCTGTAATTGTCATGCCAACGGCCATTTGGATCGTTAGAATATTTCTACACATTTTGTAGAAAATTCAATTTTATTGAAAATCACCTGGACTATAGCCCACAAAATCAGAGCTACAAAATCGAAAATCTGCAATTGTGCTCCGATTCCGATGGTTGATACCTCTATCAATAGGCGTTGAGACCTGTAATTGTCATGCCAACGGCCATTTGGATCGTTAGAATATTTCTACACATTTTGTAGAAAATTCAATTTTATTGAAAATCACCTGGACTATAGCCCACAAAATCAGAGCTACAAAATCGAAAATCTGCAATTGTGCTCCGATTCCGATGGTTGATACCTCTATCAATAGGCGTTGAGACCTGTAATTGTCATGCCAACGGCCATTTGGATCGTTAGAATATTTCTACACATTTTGTAGAAAATTCAATTTTATTGAAAATCACCTGGACTATAGCCCACAAAATCAGAGCTACAAAATCGAAAATCTGCAATTGTGCTCCGATTCCGATGGTTGATACCTCTATCAATAGGCGTTGAGACCTGTAATTGTCATGCCAACGGCCATTTGGATCGTTAGAATATTTCTACACATTTTGTAGAAAATTCAATTTTATTGAAAATCACCTGGACTATAGCCCACAAAATCAGAGCTACAAAATCGAAAATCTGCAATTGTGCTCCGATTCCGATGGTTGATACCTCTATCAATAGGCGTTGAGACCTGTAATTGTCATGCCAACGGCCATTTGGATCGTTAGAATATTTCTACACATTTTGTAGAAAATTCAATTTTATTGAAAATCACCTGGACTATAGCCCACAAAATCAGAGCTACAAAATCGAAAATCTGCAATTGTGCTCCGATTCCGATGGTTGATACCTCTATCAATAGGCGTTGAGACCTGTAATTGTCATGCCAACGGCCATTTGGATCGTTAGAATATTTCTACACATTTTGTAGAAAATTCAATTTTATTGAAAATCACCTGGACTATAGCCCACAAAATCAGAGCTACAAAATCGAAAATCTGCAATTGTGCTCCGATTCCGATGGTTGATACCTCTATCAATAGGCGTTGAGACCTGTAATTGTCATGCCAACGGCCATTTGGATCGTTAGAATATTTCTACACATTTTGTAGAAAATTCAATTTTATTGAAAATCACCTGGACTATAGCCCACAAAATCAGAGCTACAAAATCGAAAATCTGCAATTGTGCTCCGATTCCGATGGTTGATACCTCTATCAATAGGCGTTGAGACCTGTAATTGTCATGCCAACGGCCATTTGGATCGTTAGAATATTTCTACACATTTTGTAGAAAATTCAATTTTATTGAAAATCACCTGGACTATAAGCCCACAAAATCAGAGCTACAAAATCGAAAATCTGCAATTGTGCTCCGATTCCGATGGTTGATACCTCTATCAATAGGCGTTGAGACCTGTAATTGTCATGCCAACGGCCATTTGGATCGTTAGAATATTTCTACACATTTTGTAGAAAATTCAATTTTATTGAAAATCACCTGGACTATAGCCCACAAAATCAGAGCTACAAAATCGAAAATCTGCAATTGTGCTCCGATTCCGATGGTTGATACCTCTATCAATAGGCGTTGAGACCTGTAATTGTCATGCCAACGGCCATTTGGATCGTTAGAATATTTCTACACATTTTGTAGAAAATTCAATTTTATTGAAAATCACCTGGACTATAGCCCACAAAATCAGAGCTACAAAATCGAAAATCTGCAATTGTGCTCCGATTCCGATGGTTGATACCTCTATCAATAGGCGTTGAGACCTGTAATTGTCATGCCAACGGCCATTTGGATCGTTAGAATATTTCTACACATTTTTTAAAAAATTCAATTTTATTGAAAATCACCTGGACTATAGCCCACAAAATCAGAGCTACAAAATCGAAAATCTGCAATTGTGCTCCGATTCCGATGGTTGATACCTCTATCAATAGGCGTTGAGACCTGTAATTGTCATGCCAACGGCCATTTGGATCGTTAGAATATTTCTACACATTTTGTAGAAAATTCAATTTTATTGAAAATCACCTGGACAGCCCACAAAATCAGAGCTACAAAATCGAAAATCTGCAATTGTGCTCCGATTCCGATGGTTGATACCTCTATCAATAGGCGTTGAGACCTGTAATTGTCATGCCAACGGCCATTTGGATCGTTAGAATATTTCTACACATTTTGTAGAAAATTAAATTTTATTGAAAATCACCTGGACTATAGCCCACACAATCAGAGCTACAAAATCGAAAATCTGCAATTGTGCTCCGATTCCGATGGTTGATACCTCAATCAATAGGCGTTGAGACCTGTAATTGTCATGCCAACGGCCATTTGGATCGTTAGAATATTTCTACACATTTTGTAGAAAATTCAATTTTATTGAAAATCACCTGGACTATAGCCCACAAAATCAGAGCTACAAAATCGAAAATCTGCAATTGTGCTCCGATTCCGATGGTTGATACCTCTATCAATAGGCGTTGAGACCTGTAATTGTCATGCCAACGGCCATTTGGATCGTTAGAATATTTCTACACATTTTGTAGAAAATTCAATTTTATTGAAAATCACCTGGACTATAGCCCACAAAATCAGAGCTACAAAATCGAAAATCTGCAATTGTGCTCCGATTCCGATGGTTGATACCTCTATCAATAGGCGTTGAGACCTGTAATTGTCATGCCAACGGCCATTTGGATCGTTAGAATATTTCTACACATTTTGTAGAAAATTCAATTTTATTGAAAATCACCTGGACTATAGCCCACAAAATCAGAGCTACAAAATCGAAAATCTGCAATTGTGCTCCGATTCCGATGGTTGATACCTCTATCAATAGGCGTTGAGACCTGTAATTGTCATGCCAACGGCCATTTGGATCGTTAGAATATTTCTACACATTTTGTAGAAAATTCAATTTTATTGAAAATCACCTGGACTATAGCCCACAAAATCAGAGCTACAAAATCGAAAATCTGCAATTGTGCTCCGATTCCGATGGTTGATACCTCAATCAATAGGCGTTGAGACCTGTAATTGTCATGCCAACGGCCATTTGGATCGTTAGAATATTTCTACACATTTTGTAGAAAATTCAATTTTATTGAAAATCACCTGGACTATAGCCCACAAAATCAGAGCTACAAAATCGAAAATCTGCAATTGTGCTCCGATTCCGATGGTTGATACCTCTATCAATAGGCGTTGAGACCTGTAATTGTCATGCCAACGGCCATTTGGATCGTTAGAATATTTCTACACATTTTGTAGAAAATTCAATTTTATTGAAAATCACCTGGACTATAGCCCACAAAATCAGAGCTACAAAATCGAAAATCTGCAATTGTGCTCCGATTCCGATGGTTGATACCTCTATCAATAGGCGTTGAGACCTGTAATTGTCATGCCAACGGCCATTTGGATCGTTAGAATATTTCTACACATTTTGTAGAAAATTCAATTTTATTGAAAATCACCTGGACTATAGCCCACAAAATCAGAGCTACAAAATCGAAAATCTGCAATTGTGCTCCGATTCCGATGGTTGATACCTCTATCAATAGGCGTTGAGACCTGTAATTGTCATGCCAACGGCCATTTGGATCGTTAGAATATTTCTACACATTTTGTAGAAAATTCAATTTTATTGAAAATCACCTGGACTATAGCCCACAAAATCAGAGCTACAAAATCGAAAATCTGCAATTGTGCTCCGATTCCGATGGTTGATACCTCTATCAATAGGCGTTGAGACCTGTAATTGTCATGCCAACGGCCATTTGGATCGTTAGAATATTTCTACACATTTTGTAGAAAATTCAATTTTATTGAAAATCACCTGGACTATAGCCCACAAAATCAGAGCTACAAAATCGAAAATCTGCAATTGTGCTCCGATTCCGATGGTTGATACCTCTATCAATAGGCGTTGAGACCTGTAATTGTCATGCCAACGGCCATTTGGATCGTTAGAATATTTCTACACATTTTGTAGAAAATTCAATTTTATTGAAAATCACCTGGACTATAGCCCACAAAATCAGAGCTACAAAATCGAAAATCTGCAATTGTGCTCCGATTCCGATGGTTGATACCTCTATCAATAGGCGTTGAGACCTGTAATTGTCATGCCAACGGCCATTTGGATCGTTAGAATATTTCTACACATTTTGTAGAAAATTCAATTTTATTGAAAATCACCTGGACTATAGCCCACAAAATCAGAGCTACAAAATCGAAAATCTGCAATTGTGCTCCGATTCCGATGGTTGATACCTCTATCAATAGGCGTTGAGACCTGTAATTGTCATGCCAACGGCCATTTGGATCGTTAGAATATTTCTACACATTTTGTAGAAAATTCAATTTTATTGAAAATCACCTGGACTATATATAGCCCACAAAATCAGAGCTACAAAATCGAAAATCTGCAATTGTGCTCCGATTCCGATGGTTGATACCTCTATCAATAGGCGTTGAGACCTGTAATTGTCATGCCAACGGCCATTTGGATCGTTAGAATATTTCTACACATTTTGTAGAAAATTCAATTTTATTGAAAATCACCTGGACTATAGCCCACAAAATCAGAGCTACAAAATCGAAAATCTGCAATTGTGCTCCGATTCCGATGGTTGATACCTCAATCAATAGGCGTTGAGACCTGTAATTGTCATGCCAACGGCCATTTGGATCGTTAGAATATTTCTACACATTTTGTAGAAAATTCAATTTTATTGAAAATCACCTGGACTATAGCCCACAAAATCAGAGCTACAAAATCGAAAATCTGCAATTGTGCTCCGATTCCGATGGTTGATACCTCAATCAATAGGCGTTGAGACCTGTAATTGTCATGCCAACGGCCATTTGGATCGTTAGAATATTTCTACACATTTTGTAGAAAATTCAATTTTATTGAAAATCACCTGGACTATAGCCCACAAAATCAGAGCTACAAAATCGAAAATCTGCAATTGTGCTCCGATTCCGATGGTTGATACCTCTATCAATAGGCGTTGAGACCTGTAATTGTCATGCCAACGGCCATTTGGATCGTTAGAATATTTCTACACATTTTGTAGAAAATTCAATTTTATTGAAAATCACCTGGACTATAGCCCACAAAATCAGAGCTACAAAATCGAAAATCTGCAATTGTGCTCCGATTCCGATGGTTGATACCTCTATCAATAGGCGTTGAGACCTGTAATTGTCATGCCAACGGCCATTTGGATCGTTAGAATATTTCTACACATTTTGTAGAAAATTCAATTTTATTGAAAATCACCTGGACTATATATAGCCCACAAAATCAGAGCTACAAAATCGAAAATCTGCAATTGTGCTCCGATTCCGATGGTTGATACCTCTATCAATAGGCGCTGAGACCTGTAATTGTCATGCCAACGGCCATTTGGATCGTTAGAATATTTCTACACATTTTGTAGAAAATTCAATTTTATTGAAAATCACCTGGACTATAGCCCACAAAATCAGAGCTACAAAATCGAAAATCTGCAATTGTGCTCCGATTCCGATGGTTGATACCTCTATCAATAGGCGTTGAGACCTGTAATTGTCATGCCAACGGCCATTTGGATCGTTAGAATATTTCTACACATTTTGTAGAAAATTCAATTTTATTGAAAATCACCTGGACTATAGCCCACAAAATCAGAGCTACAAAATCGAAAATCTGCAATTGTGCTCCGATTCCGATGGTTGATACCTCTATCAATAGGCGTTGAGACCTGTAATTGTCATGCCAACGGCCATTTGGATCGTTAGAATATTTCTACACATTTTGTAGAAAATTCAATTTTATTGAAAATCACCTGGACTATAGCCCACAAAATCAGAGCTACAAAATCGAAAATCTGCAATTGTGCTCCAATTCCGATGGTTGATACCTCTATCAATAGGCGTTGAGACCTGTAATTGTCATGCCAACGGCCATTTGGATCGTTAGAATATTTCTACACATTTTGTAGAAAATTCAATTTTATTGAAAATCACCTGGACTATAGCCCACAAAATCAGAGCTACAAAATCGAAAATCTGCAATTGTGCTCCGATTCCGATGGTTGATACCTCTATCAATAGGCGTTGAGACCTGTAATTGTCATGCCAACGGCCATTTGGATCGTTAGAATATTTCTACACATTTTGTAGAAAATTCAATTTTATTGAAAATCACCTGGACTATAGCCCACAAAATCAGAGCTACAAAATCGAAAATCTGCAATTGTGCTCCGATTCCGATGGTTGATACCTCAATCAATAGGCGTTGAGACCTGTAATTGTCATGCCAACGGCCATTTGGATCGTTAGAATATTTCTACACATTTTGTAGAAAATTCAATTTTATTGAAAATCACCTGGACTATAGCCCACAAAATCAGAGCTACAAAATCGAAAATCTGCAATTGTGCTCCGATTCCGATGGTTGATACCTCTATCAATAGGCGTTGAGACCTGTAATTGTCATGCCAACGGCCATTTGGATCGTTAGAATATTTCTACACATTTTGTAGAAAATTCAATTTTATTGAAAATCACCTGGACTATAGCCCACAAAATCAGAGCTACAAAATCGAAAATCTGCAATTGTGCTCCGATTCCGATGGTTGATACCTCAATCAATAGGCGTTGAGACCTGTAATTGTCATGCCAACGGCCATTTGGATCGTTAGAATATTTCTACACATTTTGTAGAAAATTCAATTTTATGAAAATCACCTGGACTATAGCCCACAAAATCAGAGCTACAAAATCGAAAATCTGCAATTGTGCTCCGATTCCGATGGTTGATACCTCTATCAATAGGCGTTGAGACCTGTAATTGTCATGCCAACGGCCATTTGGATCGTTAGAATATTTCTACACATTTTGTAGAAAATTCAATTTTATTGAAAATCACCTGGACTATAGCCCACAAAATCAGAGCTACAAAATCGAAAATCTGCAATTGTGCTCCGATTCCGATGGTTGATACCTCAATCAATAGGCGTTGAGACCTGTAATTGTCATGCCAACGGCCATTTGGATCGTTAGAATATTTCTACACATTTTGTAGAAAATTCAATTTTATTGAAAATCACCTGGACTATAGCCCACAAAATCAGAGCTACAAAATCGAAAATCTGCAATTGTGCTCCGATTCCGATGGTTGATACCTCAATCAATAGGCGTTGAGACCTGTAATTGTCATGCCAACGGCCATTTGGATCGTTAGAATATTTCTACACATTTTGTAGAAAATTCAATTTTATTGAAAATCACCTGGACTATAGCCCACAAAATCAGAGCTACAAAATCGAAAATCTGCAATTGTGCTCCGATTCCGATGGTTGATACCTCTATCAATAGGCGTTGAGACCTGTAATTGTCATGCCAACGGCCATTTGGATCGTTAGAATATTTCTACACATTTTGTAGAAAATTCAATTTTATTGAAAATCACCTGGACTATAGCCCACAAAATCAGAGCTACAAAATCGAAAATCTGCAATTGTGCTCCGATTCCGATGGTTGATACCTCTATCAATAGGCGTTGAGACCTGTAATTGTCATGCCAACGGCCATTTGGATCGTTAGAATATTTCTACACATTTTGTAGAAAATTCAATTTTATTGAAAATCACCTGGACTATAGCCCACAAAATCAGAGCTACAAAATCGAAAATCTGCAATTGTGCTCCGATTCCGATGGTTGATACCTCTATCAATAGGCGTTGAGACCTGTAATTGTCATGCCAACGGCCATTTGGATCGTTAGAATATTTCTACACATTTTGTAGAAAATTCAATTTTATTGAAAATCACCTGGACTATAGCCCACAAAATCAGAGCTACAAAATCGAAAATCTGCAATTGTGCTCCGATTCCGATGGTTGATACCTCTATCAATAGGCGTTGAGACCTGTAATTGTCATGCCAACGGCCATTTGGATCGTTAGAATATTTCTACACATTTTGTAGAAAATTCAATTTTATTGAAAATCACCTGGACTATAGCCCACAAAATCAGAGCTACAAAATCGAAAATCTGCAATTGTGCTCCGATTCCGATGGTTGATACCTCTATCAATAGGCGTTGAGACCTGTAATTGTCATGCCAACGGCCATTTGGATCGTTAGAATATTTCTACACATTTTGTAGAAAATTCAATTTTATTGAAAATCACCTGGACTATAGCCCACAAAATCAGAGCTACAAAATCGAAAATCTGCAATTGTGCTCCGATTCCGATGGTTGATACCTCTATCAATAGGCGTTGAGACCTGTAATTGTCATGCCAACGGCTATTTGGATCGTTAGAATATTTCTACACATTTTGTAGAAAATTCAATTTTATTGAAAATCACCTGGACTATAAGCCCACAAAATCAGAGCTACAAAATCGAAAATCTGCAATTGTGCTCCGATTCCGATGGTTGATACCTCTATCAATAGGCGTTGAGACCTGTAATTGTCATGCCAACGGCCATTTGGATCGTTAGAATATTTCTACACATTTTGTAGAAAATTCAATTTTATTGAAAATCACCTGGACTATAGCCCACAAAATCAGAGCTACAAAATCGAAAATCTGCAATTGTGCTCCGATTCCGATGGTTGATACCTCAATCAATAGGCGTTGAGACCTGTAATTGTCATGCCAACGGCCATTTGGATCGTTAGAATATTTCTACACATTTTGTAGAAAATTCAATTTTATTGAAAATCACCTGGACTATAGCCCACAAAATCAGAGCTACAAAATCGAAAATCTGCAATTGTGCTCCGATTCCGATGGTTGATACCTCTATCAATAGGCGTTGAGACCTGTAATTGTCATGCCAACGGCCATTTGGATCGTTAGAATATTTCTACACATTTTGTAGAAAATTCAATTTTATTGAAAATCACCTGGACTATAGCCCACAAAATCAGAGCTACAAAATCGAAAATCTGCAATTGTGCTCCGATTCCGATGGTTGATACCTCTATCAATAGGCGTTGAGACCTGTAATTGTCATGCCAACGGCCATTTGGATCGTTAGAATATTTCTACACATTTTGTAGAAAATTCAATTTTATTGAAAATCACCTGGACTATAGCCCACAAAATCAGAGCTACAAAATCGAAAATCTGCAATTGTGCTCCGATTCCGATGGTTGATACCTCTATCAATAGGCGTTGAGACCTGTAATTGTCATGCCAACGGCCATTTGGATCGTTAGAATATTTCTACACATTTTGTAGAAAATTCAATTTTATTGAAAATCACCTGGACTATAGCCCACAAAATCAGAGCTACAAAATCGAAAATCTGCAATTGTGCTCCGATTCCGATGGTTGATACCTCTATCAATAGGCGTTGAGACCTGTAATTGTCATGCCAACGGCCATTTGGATCGTTAGAATATTTCTACACATTTTGTAGAAAATTCAATTTTATTGAAAATCACCTGGACTATAGCCCACAAAATCAGAGCTACAAAATCGAAAATCTGCAATTGTGCTCCGATTCCGATGGTTGATACCTCAATCAATAGGCGTTGAGACCTGTAATTGTCATGCCAACGGCCATTTGGATCGTTAGAATATTTCTACACATTTTGTAGAAAATTCAATTTTATTGAAAATCACCTGGACTATAGCCCACAAAATCAGAGCTACAAAATCGAAAATCTGCAATTGTGCTCCGATTCCGATGGTTGATACCTCTATCAATAGGCGTTGAGACCTGTAATTGTCATGCCAACGGCCATTTGGATCGTTAGAATATTTCTACACATTTTGTAGAAAATTCAATTTTATTGAAAATCACCTGGACTATAGCCCACAAAATCAGAGCTACAAAATCGAAAATCTGCAATTGTGCTCCGATTCCGATGGTTGATACCTCTATCAATAGGCGTTGAGACCTGTAATTGTCATGCCAACGGCCATTTGGATCGTTAGAATATTTCTACACATTTTGTAGAAAATTCAATTTTATTGAAAATCACCTGGACTATAGCCCACAAAATCAGAGCTACAAAATCGAAAATCTGCAATTGTGCTCCGATTCCGATGGTTGATACCTCTATCAATAGGCGTTGAGACCTGTAATTGTCATGCCAACGGCCATTTGGATCGTTAGAATATTTCTACACATTTTGTAGAAAATTCAATTTTATTGAAAATCACCTGGACTATAGCCCACAAAATCAGAGCTACAAAATCGAAAATCTGCAATTGTGCTCCGATTCCGATGGTTGATACCTCTATCAATAGGCGTTGAGACCTGTAATTGTCATGCCAACGGCCATTTGGATCGTTAGAATATTTCTACACATTTTGTAGAAAATTCAATTTTATTGAAAATCACCTGGACTATAGCCCACAAAATCAGAGCTACAAAATCGAAAATCTGCAATTGTGCTCCGATTCCGATGGTTGATACCTCAATCAATAGGCGTTGAGACCTGTAATTGTCATGCCAACGGCCATTTGGATCGTTAGAATATTTCTACACATTTTGTAGAAAATTCAATTTTATTGAAAATCACCTGGACTATAGCCCACAAAATCAGAGCTACAAAATCGAAAATCTGCAATTGTGCTCCGATTCCGATGGTTGATACCTCTATCAATAGGCGTTGAGACCTGTAATTGTCATGCCAACGGCCATTTGGATCGTTAGAATATTTCTACACATTTTGTAGAAAATTCAATTTTATTGAAAATCACCTGCTATAGCCCACAAAATCAGAGCTACAAAATCGAAAATCTGCAATTGTGCTCCGATTCCGATGGTTGATACCTCTATCAATAGGCGTTGAGACCTGTAATTGTCATGCCAACGGCCATTTGGATCGTTAGAATATTTCTACACATTTTGTAGAAAATTCAATTTTATTGAAAATCACCTGGACTATAGCCCACAAAATCAGAGCTACAAAATCGAAAATCTGCAATTGTGCTCCGATTCCGATGGTTGATACCTCTATCAATAGGCGTTGAGACCTGTAATTGTCATGCCAACGGCCATTTGGATCGTTAGAATATTTCTACACATTTTGTAGAAAATTCAATTTTATTGAAAATCACCTGGACTATAGCCCACAAAATCAGAGCTACAAAATCGAAAATCTGCAATTGTGCTCCGATTCCGATGGTTGATACCTCTATCAATAGGCGTTGAGACCTGTAATTGTCATGCCAACGGCCATTTGGATCGTTAGAATATTTCTACACATTTTGTAGAAAATTCAATTTTATTGAAAATCACCTGGACTATAGCCCACAAAATCAGAGCTACAAAATCGAAAATCTGCAATTGTGCTCCGATTCCGATGGTTGATACCTCTATCAATAGGCGTTGAGACCTGTAATTGTCATGCCAACGGCCATTTGGATCGTTAGAATATTTCTACACATTTTGTAGAAAATTCAATTTTATTGAAAATCACCTGGACTATATATAGCCCACAAAATCAGAGCTACAAAATCGAAAATCTGCAATTGTGCTCCGATTCCGATGGTTGATACCTCTATCAATAGGCGTTGAGACCTGTAATTGTCATGCCAACGGCCATTTGGATCGTTAGAATATTTCTACACATTTTGTAGAAAATTCAATTTTATTGAAAATCACCTGGGCTATAGCCCACAAAATCAGAGCTACAAAATCGAAAATCTGCAATTGTGCTCCGATTCCGATGGTTGATACCTCTATCAATAGGCGTTGAGACCTGTAATTGTCATGCCAACGGCCATTTGGATCGTTAGAATATTTCTACACATTTTGTAGAAAATTCAATTTTATTGAAAATCACCTGGACTATAGCCCACAAAATCAGAGCTACAAAATCGGAAATCTGCAATTGTGCTCCGATTCCGATGGTTGATACCTCTATCAATAGGCGTTGAGACCTGTAATTGTCATGCCAACGGCCATTTGGATCGTTAGAATATTTCTACACATTTTGTAGAAAATTCAATTTTATTGAAAATCACCTGGACTATAGCCCACAAAATCAGAGCTACAAAATCGAAAATCTGCAATTGTGCTCCGATTCCGATGGTTGATACCTCTATCAATAGGCGTTGAGACCTGTAATTGTCATGCCAACGGCCATTTGGATCGTTAGAATATTTCTACACATTTTGTAGAAAATTCAATTTTATTGAAAATCACCTGGACTATAGCCCACAAAATCAGAGCTACAAAATCGAAAATCTGCAATTGTGCTCCGATTCCGATGGTTGATACCTCTATCAATAGGCGTTGAGACCTGTAATTGTCATGCCAACGGCCATTTGGATCGTTAGAATATTTCTACACATTTTGTAGAAAATTCAATTTTATTGAAAATCACCTGGACTATAGCCCACAAAATCAGAGCTACAAAATCGAAAATCTGCAATTGTGCTCCGATTCCGATGGTTGATACCTCTATCAATAGGCGTTGAGACCTGTAATTGTCATGCCAACGGCCATTTGGATCGTTAGAATATTTCTACACATTTTGTAGAAAATTCAATTTTATTGAAAATCACCTGGACTATAGCCCACAAAATCAGAGCTACAAAATCGAAAATCTGCAATTGTGCTCCGATTCCGATGGTTGATACCTCAATCAATAGGCGTTGAGACCTGTAATTGTCATGCCAACGGCCATTTGGATCGTTAGAATATTTCTACACATTTTGTAGAAAATTCAATTTTATTGAAAATCACCTGGACTATAGCCCACAAAATCAGAGCTACAAAATCGAAAATCTGCAATTGTGCTCCGATTCCGATGGTTGATACCTCTATCAATAGGCGTTGAGACCTGTAATTGTCATGCCAACGGCCATTTGGATCGTTAGAATATTTCTACACATTTTGTAGAAAATTCAATTTTATTGAAAATCACCTGGACTATAGCCCACAAAATCAGAGCTACAAAATCGAAAATCTGCAATTGTGCTCCGATTCCGATGGTTGATACCTCTATCAATAGGCGATGAGACCTGTAATTGTCATGCCAACGGCCATTTGGATCGTTAGAATATTTCTACACATTTTGTAGAAAATTCAATTTTATTGAAAATCACCTGGACTATAGCCCACAAAATCAGAGCTACAAAATCGAAAATCTGCAATTGTGCTCCGATTCCGATGGTTGATACCTCAATCAATAGGCGTTGAGACCTGTAATTGTCATGCCAACGGCCATTTGGATCGTTAGAATATTTCTACACATTTTGTAGAAAATTCAATTTTATTGAAAATCACCTGGACTATAGCCCACAAAATCAGAGCTACAAAATCGAAAATCTGCAATTGTGCTCCGATTCCGATGGTTGATACCTCAATCAATAGGCGTTGAGACCTGTAATTGTCATGCCAACGGCCATTTGGATCGTTAGAATATTTCTACACATTTTGTAGAAAATTCAATTTTATTGAAAATCACCTGGGACTATAGCCCACAAAATCAGAGCTACAAAATCGAAAATCTGCAATTGTGCTCCGATTCCGATGGTTGATACCTCAATCAATAGGCGTTGAGACCTGTAATTGTCATGCCAACGGCCATTTGGATCGTTAGAATATTTCTACACATTTTGTAGAAAATTCAATTTTATTGAAAATCACCTGGACTATAGCCCACAAAATCAGAGCTACAAAATCGAAAATCTGCAATTGTGCTCCGATTCCGATGGTTGATACCTCTATCAATAGGCGTTGAGACCTGTAATTGTCATGCCAACGGCCATTTGGATCGTTAGAATATTTCTACACATTTTGTAGAAAATCCAATTTTATTGAAAATCACCTGGACTATAGCCCACAAAATCAGAGCTACAAAATCGAAAATCTGCAATTGTGCTCCGATTCCGATGGTTGATACCTCTATCAATAGGCGTTGAGACCTGTAATTGTCATGCCAACGGCCATTTGGATCGTTAGAATATTTCTACACATTTTGAAGAAAATTCAATTTTATTGAAAATCACCTGGACTATAGCCCACAAAATCAGAGCTACAAAATCGAAAATCTGCAATTGTGCTCCGATTCCGATGGTTGATACCTCAATCAATAGGCGTTGAGACCTGTAATTGTCATGCCAACGGCCATTTGGATCGTTAGAATATTTCTACACATTTTGTAGAAAATTCAATTTTATTGAAAATCACCTGGACTATAGCCCACAAAATCAGAGCTACAAAATCGAAAATCTGCAATTGTGCTCCGATTCCGATGGTTGATACCTCTATCAATAGGCGCTGAGACCTGTAATTGTCATGCCAACGGCCATTTGGATCGTTAGAATATTTCTACACATTTTGTAGAAAATTCAATTTTATTGAAAATCACCTGGACTATAGCCCACAAAATCAGAGCTACAAAATCGAAAATCTGCAATTGTGCTCCGATTCCGATGGTTGATACCTCAATCAATAGGCGTTGAGACCTGTAATTGTCATGCCAACGGCCATTTGGATCGTTAGAATATTTCTACACATTTTGTAGAAAATTCAATTTTATTGAAAATCACCTGGACTATAGCCCACAAAATCAGAGCTACAAAATCGAAAATCTGCAATTGTGCTCCGATTCCGATGGTTGATACCTCTATCAATAGGCGTTGAGACCTGTAATTGTCATGCTAACGGCCATTTGGATCGTTAGAATATTTCTACACATTTTGTAGAAAATTCAATTTTATTGAAAATCACCTGGACTATAGCCCACAAAATCAGAGCTACAAAATCGAAAATCTGCAATTGTGCTCCGATTCCGATGGTTGATACCTCTATCAATAGGCGTTGAGACCTGTAATTGTCATGCCAACGGCCATTTGGATCGTTAGAATATTTCTACACATTTTGTAGAAAATTCAATTTTATTGAAAATCACCTGGACTATAGCCCACAAAATCAGAGCTACAAAATCGAAAATCTGCAATTGTGCTCCGATTCCGATGGTTGATACCTCTATCAATAGGCGTTGAGACCTGTAATTGTCATGCCAACGGCCATTTGGATCGTTAGAATATTTCTACACATTTTGTAGAAAATTCAATTTTATTGAAAATCACCTGGACTATAGCCCACAAAATCAGAGCTACAAAATCGAAAATCTGCAATTGTGCTCCGATTCCGATGGTTGATACCTCAATCAATAGGCGTTGAGACCTGTAATTGTCATGCCAACGGCCATTTGGATCGTTAGAATATTTCTACACATTTTGTAGAAAATTCAATTTTATTGAAAATCACCTGGACTATAGCCCACAAAATCAGAGCTACAAAATCGAAAATCTGCAATTGTGCTCCGATTCCGATGGTTGATACCTCAATCAATAGGCGTTGAGACCTGTAATTGTCATGCCAACGGCCATTTGGATCGTTAGAATATTTCTACACATTTTGTAGAAAATTCAATTTTATTGAAAATCACCTGGACTATAGCCCACAAAATCAGAGCTACAAAATCGAAAATCTGCAATTGTGCTCCGATTCCGATGGTTGATACCTCTATCAATAGGCGTTGAGACCTGTAATTGTCATGCCAACGGCCATTTGGATCGTTAGAATATTTCTACACATTTTGTAGAAAATTCAATTTTATTGAAAATCACCTGTACTATAGCCCACAAAATCAGAGCTACAAAATCGAAAATCTGCAATTGTGCTCCGATTCCGATGGTTGATACCTCTATCAATAGGCGTTGAGACCTGTAATTGTCATGCCAACGGCCATTTGGATCGTTAGAATATTTCTACACATTTTGTAGAAAATTCAATTTTATTGAAAATCACCTGGACTATAGCCCACAAAATCAGAGCTACAAAATCAAAAATCTGCAATTGTGCTCCGATTCCGATGGTTGATACCTCTATCAATAGGCGTTGAGACCTGTAATTGTCATGCCAACGGCCATTTGGATCGTTAGAATATTTCTACACATTTTGTAGAAAATTCAATTTTATTGAAAATCACCTGGACTATAGCCCACAAAATCAGAGCTACAAAATCGAAAATCTGCAATTGTGCTCCGATTCCGATGGTTGATACCTCTATCAATAGGCGTTGAGACCTGTAATTGTCATGCCAACGGCCATTTGGATCGTTAGAATATTTCTACACATTTTGTAGAAAATTCAATTTTATTGAAAATCACCTGGACAGCCCACAAAATCAGAGCTACAAAATCGAAAATCTGCAATTGTGCTCCGATTCCGATGGTTGATACCTCTATCAATAGGCGTTGAGACCTGTAATTGTCATGCCAACGGCCATTTGGATCGTTAGAATATTTCTACACATTTTGTAGAAAATTCAATTTTATTGAAAATCACCTGGACTATAGCCCACAAAATCAGAGCTACAAAATCGAAAATCTGCAATTGTGCTCCGATTCCGATGGTTGATACCTTAATCAATAGGCGTTGAGACCTGTAATTGTCATGCCAACGGCCATTTGGATCGTTAGAATATTTCTACACATTTTGTAGAAAATTCAATTTTATTGAAAATCACCTGGACAGCCCACAAAATCAGAGCTACAAAATCGAAAATCTGCAATTGTGCTCCGATTCCGATGGTTGATACCTCTATCAATAGGCGTTGAGACCTGTAATTGTCATGCCAACGGCCATTTGGATCGTTAGAATATTTCTACACATTTTGTAGAAAATTAAATTTTATTGAAAATCACCTGGACTATAGCCCACAAAATCAGAGCTACAAAATCGAAAATCTGCAATTGTGCTCCGATTCCGATGGTTGATACCTCAATCAATAGGCGTTGAGACCTGTAATTGTCATGCCAACGGCCATTTGGATCGTTAGAATATTTCTACACATTTTGTAGAAAATTCAATTTTATTGAAAATCACCTGGACTATAGCCCACAAAATCAGAGCTACAAAATCGAAAATCTGCAATTGTGCTCCGATTCCGATGGTTGATACCTCTATCAATAGGCGTTGAGACCTGTAATTGTCATGCCAACGGCCATTTGGATCGTTAGAATATTTCTACACATTTTTTAAAAAATTCAATTTTATTGAAAATCACCTGGACTATAGCCCACAAAATCAGAGCTACAAAATCGAAAATCTGCAATTGTGCTCCGATTCCGATGGTTGATACCTCTATCAATAGGCGTTGAGACCTGTAATTGTCATGCCAACGGCCATTTGGATCGTTAGAATATTTCTACACATTTTGTAGAAAATTCAATTTTATTGAAAATCACCTGGACTATAGCCCACAAAATCAGAGCTACAAAATCGAAAATCTGCAATTGTGCTCCGATTCCGATGGTTGATACCTCTATCAATAGGCGTTGAGACCTGTAATTGTCATGCCAACGGCCATTTGGATCGTTAGAATATTTCTACACATTTTGTAGAAAATTCAATTTTATTGAAAATCACCTGGACTATAGCCCACAAAATCAGAGCTACAAAATCGAAAATCTGCAATTGTGCTCCGATTCCGATGGTTGATACCTCTATCAATAGGCGTTGAGACCTGTAATTGTCATGCCAACGGCTATTTGGATCGTTAGAATATTTCTACACATTTTGTAAAAAATTCAATTTTATTGAAAATCACCTGGACTATGGAGCCCACAAAATCAGAGCTACAAAATCGAAAATCTGCAATTGTGCTCCGATTCCGATGGTTGATACCTCTATCAATAGGCGTTGAGACCTGTAATTGTCATGCCAACGGCCATTTGGATCGTTAGAATATTTCTACACATTTTGTAGAAAATTCAATTTTATTGAAAATCACCTGGACTATAGCCCACAAAATCAGAGCTACAAAATCGAAAATCTGCAATTATGCTCCGATTCCGATGGTTGATACCTCTATCAATAGGCGTTGAGACCTGTAATTGTCATGCCAACGGCCATTTGGATCGTTAGAATATTTCTACACATTTTGTAGAAAATTCAATTTTATTGAAAATCACCTGGACTATATATAGCCCACAAAATCAGAGCTACAAAATCGAAAATCTGCAATTGTGCTCCGATTCCGATGGTTGATACCTCTATCAATAGGCGTTGAGACCTGTAATTGTCATGCCAACGGCCATTTGGATCGTTAGAATATTTCTACACATTTTGTAGAAAATTCAATTTTATTGAAAATCACCTGGACTATAGCCCACAAAATCAGAGCTACAAAATCGAAAATCTGCAATTGTGCTCCGATTCCGATGGTTGATACCTCTATCAATAGGCGTTGAGACCTGTAATTGTCATGCCAACGGCCATTTGGATCGTTAGAATATTTCTACACATTTTGTAGAAAATTCAATTTTATTGAAAATCACCTGGACTATAGCCCACAAAATCAGAGCTACAAAATCGAAAATCTGCAATTGTGCTCCGATTCCGATGGTTGATACCTCTATCAATAGGCGTTGAGACCTGTAATTGTCATGCCAACGGCCATTTGGATCGTTAGAATATTTCTACACATTTTGTAGAAAATTCAATTTTATTGAAAATCACCTGGACTATAGCCCACAAAATCAGAGCTACAAAATCGAAAATCTGCAATTGTGCTCCGATTCCGATGGTTGATACCTCTATCAATAGGCGTTGAGACCTGTAATTGTCATGCCAACGGCCATTTGGATCGTTAGAATATTTCTACACATTTTGTAGAAAATTCAATTTTATTGAAAATCACCTGGACTATAGCCCACAAAATCAGAGCTACAAAATCGAAAATCTGCAATTGTGCTCCGATTCCGATGGTTGATACCTCTATCAATAGGCGTTGAGACCTGTAATTGTCATGCCAACGGCCATTTGGATCGTTAGAATATTTCTACACATTTTGTAGAAAATTCAATTTTATTGAAAATCACCTGGACTATAGCCCACAAAATCAGAGCTACAAAATCGAAAATCTGCAATTGTGCTCCGATTCCGATGGTTGATACCTCTATCAATAGGCGTTGAGACCTGTAATTGTCATGCCAACGGCCATTTGGATCGTTAGAATATTTCTACACATTTTGTAGAAAATTCAATTTTATTGAAAATCACCTGGACTTATAGCCCACAAAATCAGAGCTACAAAATCGAAAATCTGCAATTGTGCTCCGATTCCGATGGTTGATACCTCTATCAATAGGCGTTGAGACCTGTAATTGTCATGCCAACGGCCATTTGGATCGTTAGAATATTTCTACACATTTTGTAGAAAATTCAATTTTATTGAAAATCACCTGGACTATAGCCCACAAAATCAGAGCTACAAAATCGAAAATCTGCAATTGTGCTCCGATTCCGATGGTTGATACCTCTATCAATAGGCGTTGAGACCTGTAATTGTCATGCCAACGGCCATTTGGATCGTTAGAATATTTCTACACATTTTGTAGAAAATTCAATTTTATTGAAAATCACCTGGACTATAGCCCACAAAATCAGAGCTACAAAATCGAAAATCTGCAATTGTGCTCCGATTCCGATGGTTGATACCTCTATCAATAGGCGTTGAGACCTGTAATTGTCATGCCAACGGCCATTTGGATCGTTAGAATATTTCTACACATTTTGTAGAAAATTCAATTTTCTCTATAGCCCACAAAATCAGAGCTACAAAATCGAAAATCTGCAATTGTGCTCCGATTCCGATGGTTGATACCTCTATCAATAGGCGTTGAGACCTGTAATTGTCATGCCAACGGCCATTTGGATTGTTAGAATATTTCTACACATTTTGTAGAAAATTCAATTTTATTGAAAATCACCTGGACTATAGCCCACAAAATCAGAGCTACAAAATCGAAAATCTGCAATTGTGCTCCGATTCCGATGGTTGATACCTCTATCAATAGGCGTTGAGACCTGTAATTGTCATGCCAACGGCCATTTGGATCGTTAGAATATTTCTACACATTTTGTAGAAAATTCAATTTTATTGAAAATCACCTGGACTATAGCCCACAAAATCAGAGCTACAAAATCGAATATCTGCAATTGTGCTCCGATTCCGATGGTTGATACCTCTATCAATAGGCGTTGAGACCTGTAATTGTCATGCCAACGGCCATTTGGATCGTTAGAATATTTCTACACATTTTGTAGAAAATTCAATTTTATTGAAAATCACCTGTACTATAGCCCACAAAATCAGAGCTACAAAATCGAAAATCTGCAATTGTGCTCCGATTCCGATGGTTGATACCTCTATCAATAGGCGTTGAGACCTGTAATTGTCATGCCAACGGCCATTTGGATCGTTAGAATATTTCTACACATTTTGTAGAAAATTCAATTTTATTGAAAATCACCTGGACTATAGCCCACAAAATCAGAGCTACAAAATCGAAAATCTGCAATTGTGCTCCGATTCCGATGGTTGATACCTCTATCAATAGGCGTTGAGACCTGTAATTGTCATGCCAACGGCCATTTGGATCGTTAGAATATTTCTACACATTTTGTAGAAAATTCAATTTTATTGAAAATCACCTGGACTATAGCCCACAAAATCAGAGCTACAAAATCGAAAATCTGCAATTGTGCTCCGATTCCGATGGTTGATACCTCTATCAATAGGCGTTGAGACCTGTAATTGTCATGCCAACGGCCATTTGGATCGTTAGAATATTTCTACACATTTTGTAGAAAATTCAATTTTATTGAAAATCACCTGGACAGCCCACAAAATCAGAGCTACAAAATCGAAAATCTGCAATTGTGCTCCGATTCCGATGGTTGATACCTCTATCAATAGGCGTTGAGACCTGTAATTGTCATGCCAACGGCCATTTGGATCGTTAGAATATTTCTACACATTTTGTAGAAAATTCAATTTTATTGAAAATCACCTGGACTATAGCCCACAAAATCAGAGCTACAAAATCGAAAATCTGCAATTGTGCTCCGATTCCGATGGTTGATACCTTAATCAATAGGCGTTGAGACCTGTAATTGTCATGCCAACGGCCATTTGGATCGTTAGAATATTTCTACACATTTTGTAGAAAATTCAATTTTATTGAAAATCACCTGGACTATAGCCCACAAAATCAGAGCTACAAAATCGAAAATCTGCAATTGTGCTCCGATTCCGATGGTTGATACCTCTATCAATAGGCGCTGAGACCTGTAATTGTCATGCCAACGGCCATTTGGATCGTTAGAATATTTCTACACATTTTGTAGAAAATTCAATTTTATTGAAAATCACCTGGACTATAGCCCACAAAATCAGAGCTACAAAATCGAAAATCTGCAATTGTGCTCCGATTCCGATGGTTGATACCTCTATCAATAGGCGCTGAGACCTGTAATTGTCATGCCAACGGCCATTTGGATCGTTAGAATATTTCTACACATTTTGTAGAAAATTCAATTTTATTGAAAATCACCTGGACTATAGCCCACAAAATCAGAGCTACAAAATCGAAAATCTGCAATTGTGCTCCGATTCCGATGGTTGATACCTCTATCAATAGGCGTTGAGACCTGTAATTGTCATGCCAACGGCCATTTGGATCGTTAGAATATTTCTACACATTTTGTAGAAAATTCAATTTTATTGAAAATCACCTGGACTATAGCCCACAAAATCAGAGCTACAAAATCGAAAATCTGCAATTGTGCTCCGATTCCGATGGTTGATACCTCAATCAATAGGCGTTGAGACCTGTAATTGTCATGCCAACGGCCATTTGGATCGTTAGAATATTTCTACACATTTTGTAGAAAATTCAATTTTATTGAAAATCACCTGGACTATAGCCCACAAAATCAGAGCTACAAAATCGAAAATCTGCAATTGTGCTCCGATTCCGATGGTTGATACCTCTATCAATAGGCGTTGAGACCTGTAATTGTCATGCCAACGGCCATTTGGATCGTTAGAATATTTCTACACATTTTGTAGAAAATTCAATTTTATTGAAAATCACCTGGACTATAGCCCACAAAATCAGAGCTACAAAATCGAAAATCTGCAATTGTGCTCCGATTCCGATGGTTGATACCTCTATCAATAGGCGTTGAGACCTGTAATTGTCATGCCAACGGCCATTTGGATCGTTAGAATATTTCTACACATTTTGTAGAAAATTCAATTTTATTGAAAATCACCTGGACTATAGCCCACAAAATCAGAGCTACAAAATCGAAAATCTGCAATTGTGCTCCGATTCCGATGGTTGATACCTCTATCAATAGGCGTTGAGACCTGTAATTGTCATGCCAACGGCCATTTGGATCGTTAGAATATTTCTACACATTTTGTAGAAAATTCAATTTTATTGAAAATCACCTGGACTATAGCCCACAAAATCAGAGCTACAAAATCGAAAATCTGCAATTGTGCTCCGATTCCGATGGTTGATACCTCTATCAATAGGCGTTGAGACCTGTAATTGTCATGCCAACGGCCATTTGGATCGTTAGAATATTTCTACACATTTTGTAGAAAATTCAATTTTATTGAAAATCACCTGGACTATAGCCCACAAAATCAGAGCTACAAAATCGAAAATCTGCAATTGTGCTCCGATTCCGATGGTTGATACCTTAATCAATAGGCGTT